>MNCI01005159.1:89042-99939 GCA_015680685.1 Gnetum montanum | reverse complement strand
CCTGATCGTTGTGACGATCAACGAGTCCATCATTAGTGCGAGTGATTGTTCCTGCAGTGAACAGCAGGTGCTCATGGGGATCAGAGCCTTGAATATGTATCGTTGATCTAAGGCCCTTATGCCTAACCTCTTCACTAGAGTGAGGAGGAGGAACATGATTTTCTAAGAAATCCATCGTGAGGGGTTCCTCTTCTCCTATTTCACTAATGACGTGGGGAACCTTGCCCTTCAGTAGCGAATGTTGGCTCTCCTGCCTTGCATCCCGAATACGTTGGGCATTTGTGGGACGATAATCCCTTAGAGTATAAACATCCAAAACGTATTCAGCAATCAGCTCTTGCATGCCATTCTGTACCAAAGCACGGAAAAGCATGTTGGAAGCAGAGCTCTCTGGGGGTAACACGATGTTACCTTGCATGTCTCTCCACCGCAGTTGCTCATCTTGATGGAAAACAAAGGTAAAATCCGGCACATACTCATCGGGATGAGTATATGTGACTTTGGATTGTTGAGGACATGGTTGATCTCGGTTATGCGTATGATGCTGACTTTCTCCTGTATTGTCCTTAGGTGAGTTGATTTCGTGAGAAGAAGCCATTTCTATTGGTGTGCTAACTTCACCGTTATTTATTGTTCTTGATTAACTGATTAACCCTAAGGTTCGTTTTAAGCTCACAACGATGTGAGTGATATCCCTTATGTTAAATTGGCGAAAAAACACTTAGTCCCCGGCAACGGCGCCAATGATGAGTGGCGAGGTACCCCTACACTCCACCATACGAATACGAGCGTACACGCGCGATCCGGTCGAACTCCGCAGACTAAATGCCTTAACGCCACAAGAAACACTTGGGGTTAATCGTTCGTTGTCTTCCCAGGCTTGCTTGTATGTGTCACGGTGTATGGTTAAGCAAGTCTGAGGTATGTGATTTTTTTGGTATTTTCGGCTTATCTTCTATGCTACCAGGAGAAAGGGTTGAGAAAACTAAACTAACTCTAACTAAGATCTAAGTCTAAATTAACTAGCGTCAGCATCCGTTCCCACTTGCCGGACACACCCTGAACTATGCAACTGCAGCTTACCAAACGCTAATCGTTACTGGGATCGCCACACGTAACGCAAGTGCTCGAAGTGGTCGTACTGAGGCACCTATTTAGCCTACGTGTGATAAGCAGCCGATTCCTTAGCCAGCCGTACACACCCGTGGGTGCTCGTAACTAAGTCGTACTTATCACACGATCTAGCCTAGCAATGAGCAGCCGATTCCTCAACTAGCCGTACACATTAGACCCGGGAGTTACCAAGCGCAGAATCCTGGAATACGCTACTGGGTTACCAAGCATCCAATGCTCGTAATTGAGTCGTACTCATGCATTGCGTCAAGCAGCCGATTCCTTGACTAGCCGTACACGTCCGTAGACGCTCGTAATCAAGTCGTACTTGAACGCACTAGGAAAGCAGTAAATAAAAGCAATAAATGAAACCATGTACTACAAGGTTTATCCAATCAAGTTTGTCTTTATTTCCGTACACAACTTGGGTTCAGGTTACAAGCTGCTCGAATAAAGAGCCGTTCACTCTAGGACTCCTACTGCGGGCACATGGGGAAAAATTCTAACTCTGGAGTGATCAATCTGCCAGAGCTTCGCTACACTAGCCAAGATTGGGAAATGAAGGGAGTGCCGCCTCTTATTTATAGATATGGCGGTGGGACGCAATATCGCGTACGCGATATCGCAGGGTAAGACGCGATATCGCGGCCCAGTGCAAGTCGCGTCTCATCAGCTCCTATTATGGTTATTAAATTTAGGATAGATAAAAAAACTTAAAAGTAACATAAAGAAGTCCTAAATACATGGTTAGAGTGGAGATAAAGGCCTTTACCCTAAAAACAATTTTGGTTTTAATCTTTTACTGTAATAAAAATTCCAATTCCAATGTTAATTTCAACCATGAAGAATTCCAAGGTAGAATGTGATGATGATATAAGCCTTAACTTGATGAGGTGGAAAAATATTTAACGGTAGATAAACCAAGTAAAAACTAGTTGACTTACAAAACATTATTGTTAAACAACAAATAAGTCAGTCCATTTGAATTTTTCCTTAAATGTGCAAAAGCACACATAATTGTCATTGTATTTGGAAAATATAAAGCTTTTATATATATAACTACACAAATCTTCATAATCTTCTAGGAGAAACTAAGAATGACAATAACCATTCTCAAGACAACTGTTGTTTTTCAAAGGTGCTTGAATATGTGAGTTTAATGACTCATTAATTTCTTTGTAGATTAATCTTTGATCATCATGTGAAAAATCTTAGATATTGTGCTTTTAAACCTTTCCAGACTCCAATGATTCAAAATCAAATGGATCACTTGAACTAGATAACCTCAATAATGGATTACATAGAGGCATGAATAATGCAGATATAATGATCAATATGGTGTCGTTTCCATAGTAGCTGGATGTAGAGTACCTCAATCTCAACTTTAAGGATTTTGCACACTCCAAAACTAGCACAAACATACCACAATAGATCCATTGCTAGCCTACGCATCCACACCATCCCAGATGCCAAACACATGATCACTTGAATCTTTTAAATGTAGTGCAAAAAGCTTCTATTTTTCCATTCTCATGGAATTGAATGCTTTCACTGCCAGATTCTCCAAACACCTCAAGCATCCTTAGCCACATTCAAAATTCGTTTCATCCATCTATCAGCTAGTTTGATTTCATCGTATCAAATATTTGGATTAGAAAATGAATTCTCAAATCTTGTAACATGAATGGATAGTGGGCACGGTGGCTATGCTACATAACCATTGCAGAGGTGGTGCAAAAGCAATGGATGTGTGCAAGTAATTGTCAAGCATTATTAGAGTTATGTGGTGATCATTCATGGTGGGCATTAGAGGGTAATAACTACCAAGTGGTGTAGAACATGGTGGCCATTCATGATGAATGTTATGGGCATTTGAACTGGCATATAGCAGTTTTTAACAAGATGACAATGATGGACCAGAGGGATCAGATCCTGGGGAAAAGGGTACCCAACCTAGAACTCTGTGCACTATAGTAGGCTTTTATCTTCCTTCTGTCTACGAGTAATGATGGGTGCATGGCTGGCAAAAGTGAACACACATGATGGTAGTATCTCAATGGCAGTGGACTCTAATGGTGACATGTTCAACAATGAACTCTCTCTTTCTTTGTCTCCTATTCCCCTACCCACCCCCCCTCCCCCCACTGTAGTGGCACATGGCAAGCTTATAGGCTATATCAGGCATGTGATGTGTAGTGTCAATTGGTGGTTAGGAGGCTATAGGTGACACATTGCAATTGTTAGCAAATGGCAATGCATAAGAGGTGGTAGATGGTAGTGCATGCATGGAAAACAATGGCAAGCTCTAAGTAACAATAGTTGTTCCCCTACGCAAACTATGACTAGAAATCTCTCTCTTTTCTCTCTCACTCATATACTCTCTCTTGATGGTGACAGTAAGCAATGTTGCATGTTCTATCTACACATAAGCAACATGTTAGTAGGCATCATCAACCAACCTCTCCTCTCCAACAAGGTGCATGAGATGTTCTCTCCTCCCTTTTACTATTTCTCTTTTCTTTGGCAATGATGAATCTGTAACAAGTAGCCTCCCTAGGTTTTCTACCACCAACAGTAGGTTGCATGGTAGGCGACGATGAGGCACGTGATGGTGGAACACCAGAAAAATATCTCTCTCTTCCTCTCCTAACAGCTATGAGTGGTGTCGACTGCGATAGCGTCCATAATGGACTGACAACCCTATCTGGCAGTAGCAGTGGGGGACCAGGGAAAATTTATATATATTTTTAGTTTCCTATTGTATTGTAGACACTCATTTAATTTAAATTCCTATGTTTTTAATTTATTTATTTATGAAACACCACATTACCCTCTCTAGCTGAGATTATTCCTGGGTTTTTGTATCCATACAAGAGGCACCCTAGGCAATAGTCTCCTCAAATGAGTATTTTCCCCAGTGTTGGTGTGACCAAAATTTATGCATCAACACCTTTTTGGCACTAGAAGAAGGGCTGATTTTTCTAGCCTTTTGTTTTCCCATATCAATTTTTCTTTCCATTTTTCTTGTACTTGTTTCATTTCCTAATCCTATATCAAAACTTGTTGAATTTTTTTACCTAAAATCTCTACTTTTAGCCCTTGTCTTAAAATTTATTTATTAATTAATTTTCAAGCCCTTTTATCTTTTGATCTCAAAAGTTTGTCTCCTAAAAATTTTTGAGTCTCATCACCCATTTTTTTAATCTTTTTTTTTTTAAAAAAAACCCCTCATTTTCCAGTTCCATTTTCATATTTGTGTTTTGGTGGTCCTTACCTGAGTCCTAACTTTGGTAAGGTGGTTTTATTCAACTAGTTAATTTAAAATTTATTTTTTAAAAATTTGCATTTTACTATTTTTCTTTTAAATTTTATAAGTATTGCAATTTCATACATTTATTTTTCTTTAAAAATATATATATTTTTTAAAATAGCATATTTTAGTATTTTTTAAAAAAGTTATTATTATTGCAATATTTCTTTTTCTTTTACTTAATTTTATAGCTTTGTTTTAACGTTTATATTCTATAATTTTTCTTTTTATGAGCAAACTTACCTTGCCCCTAACTGACCAGCTACTTGTTACTTTACATTAAGGAAACAACGAGCTTTACATTTTCCAAGTTCTATTCCTAGGAGAACTCAGACTAGGATAGCAGCTAATCAACCCCTAGCTCCCTTGGTGAGCAATCCCTTTAACTTTACTAACTATCACAATATCCCAAAATCACTTCAAAATATAAATTTGTTCTTCGATCCCACAAACCCTACTAGTGATGCATGCCAACACATACAATGTTTTGAAACCTTATTAGGTATCCATAACATTGTACAAAATGATGTGGCATGTGGGGTCTTTGTAAAAAATTTTAGGAGCAAAGCCACCCAATGGTTTTTGATGCTCCCTAATGCCTCCATTGACTCATGGTAGGAGTTTAAAAGTAAGTTTCTAATTTAGTTTGACAAGTTCACTAGCCTTTCCATAGCATCAAGTAATTTTACAAAGTTGAGGAAAATTCCTAAGGAAAATGCTCGAGACTACAACTTAAGATTTCTCCATCAACTTGCCTATGTGCCAAATGAGATGCATCCACAACCTAATGGTATCCTCAAATTTTACTTGTCTACCATTGATCCATTCTTTGTCTATGCCATCAAATCTAATTCCAACATAACAGAAATATAGGGAGCGAGGACTAAAGCCATGGAGCTAGAACAAATTACCCTCATGAATATCATCCAAACTCAATTTGGGATGATGAGTGTTAGTAATCCCATGTAACCTAGTTCTCTACCTTTACCAACTTTCCCAATGACTAATACCATGTTTCAGAATCCCATTCAACCTTCAAATAATTACTTTCAAGGCCCCACATCTTCTTCACTTCTATCATCTAACACTAGTTTGAATGATGACCAATTGAAGGCCTTAATTCAATCCATCATAAACCCAAATGAGATATCTAATCCTATTGAACCCCTAACTCAAACTCAAAATCAAATGACCCAAATATTAACTTCACTTCAAAAACATTCCAATGGAGTAGTCAAACTAAAGCAGAACAACAACAAGGATCCTATACAATCTGAAAAGCCAAGTTCATCAGTCAATGATGATTATTGTCATCTCCTTAACATGAGGCAACATTCTAAGAGGAATTGTCTTTAATTCTTGGCATTATATTATGATAATGCCTAGAGTCAAAAAAATGGGAAACCCCCTGTTATGGTCCTTAATGTACCTCATGAAATAAAAAATGAAAAGCTTTACTCATTAGAACATGTTATGGTAAGCGATCCCAACCCACATAATGCTCACTACTATAGACTTAGTGACATCATGAACAAAACACAGCAACAAACTAGGAATAATCATTATACTCCAAACAGAAGAGTTCCTAGTCAAAGCAACACAAATACTCAAACTGGGTCATCCCAACCAAATTCTCCACAATGATCAAACCTACCTTCTATACTTAGAAGAACTCCACCTCAACAAGAAGCCAAAGATGAACATAAGACTTAGATCTAGTTGAGGATTTGAAGAAAATAAAAGCCAACATTTCAATGTACAACCTTTTACACTTTAACAAAATTGAAGAGCTGATTCATAATATAGTTCATACACCTAAAACCAAAAAAAGAAAAATCCCCAATTCCTGAAAGGCAAGTTCACTTTGTAGAAAGTCCAAACACACNTCCTGAAAGGCAAGTTCACTTTGTAGAAAGTCCAAACACACTATCAATACAGAATGCAAACAATTCCATGTCAAGTAAGAAAGATCAACCTCCTTTCCTAACAACTCTAATTATTTTAGGAAAGAATGTCCATAATTGTTTGATGGATTCTGGCATAACTATTAGTGTCATGCCACTTGAAGTATGTACAGCTTTAGGAGCACAAATGCTACCACAAGTGAAAAGTGTAATATAACTTGATGGTTCCAATGTACCTATTGTAGGGTCATTAAAAGGGGAGAAAGTAAAATTGAAACAATATCCTACATTTACATGTTACACAAATATCCTAGTAGTTGACATGTTGCCCACTTATGATGTGCTATTATCTAAAACTTTTAGATCCAAGTTTGGGGGCTTCTTTAGGTCAAATTTCTTAAAACTATTAATCCCTATCAAAGGAAAATCTAAATACATGAATATACCTAGAAAACCCTTTTATAAGCAAGTTGTAACAACTTTTGATTAGCAAAATCAATCTTTGGAGAACCAAAACACTAATCTTTACATTCGAGTTATTGAGGTTGAGCATGGTGAACATGCTACAAATGACCATGTGAGTGAAACTACAAAAATAAATCATATCTCACACATAGATTCCACCCAACCCTATCAAACTTCTAGAGAAAGTGGAGAAATCTATGAAGATACATTACCTTATCATCAACATGATGGAAAGGGATTTCTTTTCAGTGACCTAGTACCTTTAGGGGAAGACAAAGATGTAAATAAGATCCTACCTATTAAAACATTTGAAGGTGTGCTAAATTTTAGCAACACATCCATGGAACATGCTTTTAGAAAGGCTACATTCAATGACTCACCAAGACTCAGACCTGTTAAACCTAAGATTGAAACTTGGATGAAAGATGAACTTGATGAACTTGTGGAATCTAAAATTATTCATCTTATGAAACATCCAAATTTAGTGCCTAATAGAAAATGAACAAATAAGTTAAGATTATGTCTTGATTTTCATAATCATAATTATCAAGAAATTGTTAAACGATGTCCTGACAGGAAGTATGTTGGTGAAGTCTTTAAGTTAGGAGACCTAGTCTTGGAAAGAGGTAGACCATTTGACCAAGAAAATATTCAAGGTAAGTTTTCTCCTATGTGGTCAGGCCCATTCTGAATTAAAGACATCATTGACCCCAATATATATAAAATTGCTAACGTGCAAGAACATAAGTTACATAGGAACTTTAATGCATTTCATTTGAAGCATTTCTACTCAAGTGCCTCATATGGACACCTAGTAGATCCTTAGTTGCATGTTTTTTGCCCTTTTGCCACTCATTTCATTTTTATATAGTTGCATTTTCATGTTTTCTTTGCATTTTCATCATCTCTTTCTTAGCATATTGGTTTTGGTTTTTGATTTTCATATGATTTTAGCAATCATTATGGTCATTTGAGTTACTAGGTGTTGGGTCATCATAACATCATTCTAAAATAATGCTTTATATATCCTAGTACTATTACATAAAATCTGCTTATATTTTATATTTCAATAATGCTACGATTCTTCCTAGCCTATTTCAAGGTTTTAGTTTCATTTGTTATGTTAGATTATGGAGGACAAGTTTTATGCTAACTTATCATGTAATCATCATGATCATGTGAGTGTAGGATATGTGACATTGGAGAATGGTTAGCTACAATTACTAGGTGACATTGGAAAATATCATTTTCTCTTTCATAAGCCCCAACCCTCAAGTGTGATGATCCATGGCTATCCTATGATTGACAGGGTGAAGTGTGTTCATCTCCACTTGAGAATCCTGAGCCACCTAGGAGACTTGCTATGATGCCATCATATTGTAATTAAAGAAACATACATGAGGTTTGAACTGCACCATGGGCAAAGTTTTGAAAGAATTGTGTTCTTTGGTAGTGCAACTAATTGGTCAGACTCATGTTGGAATTTCTACCTTAAGAATGAAGTACACCATGAGCAAAGTTTCCTAAAAAAAAAAGAATGAGGACCATGTTCATTGGTAGTGTATTAAGTTCTTAAGTGTGATAAGGTTTGGTAGCAATCGCTTTTCACCCATTCCCTTTCAAAATGTTAAAAAAAAAAAGTCTTAAAAAAAATCCGAAAGTTGGGACTAGCCACAATCTAACATGAGCCTATCCTCCTCATTAAGTTTAGTATAAGTTTGGTGCTCAAAGTAGTTCACATGTTTTTGACTTATACCTTGTGAAAATATTGGGAATGTGATCTTAGTTATATCTTAATTATATATATACATATATGTAGTTGAAATAATAAATTATATATTTAGATTTTAATTAAATAATATGGTGTGGTGGGTGGCCCACATCTACTTCTCTTTTGATTATTTGGTTATTTTAATCATGTTTAGGTCAACGTAGTTTACTTTCAAGTTTCAATTTGTCCATGTTGTGATGTTTCTGATTGCATCTCCTTTTAAAATTTCTATGGTTGTGTTGTTTCTTGCACTTGCATGCAATTAAAGTTTGAGGGCTAAGTGTTGATGTCAACCTTGTCCATGCTAGGCATGGGGCCATGATCAAAAGTATGTTTACCTACTTGAAGTAACTAGAAATCTATGCCATAAACCTTTATATATTATATTAGAAATGGCAAATTGTCTCCACTACATAAGCCAATGACTTGCACAATGCATCTTTGTAGAAAGTGTGTAGGTGATGTAATCAAAAGGACATCTACAAGTTGGACCCTCAATCTTGCACTTGCACCTAGCCCAACATAGAGGCAACTTATAGCCATCTTAGAGTAGATAAAGGTGGGATAAGTTAGTAAAATGGAAGAGTGTAAATAAGGGGTTCAAAAATCTTTTTCCCTTTTACGTTAAATGGGTTTATATAGGTTTGGAAGGGTGTTATTAATAAATATTTAGGGTTACCACAATTTTAGGCACAGGAAATAAGATTGAAATATATTTGATGTAAAAATTGAAGTCAGATACTTTAATCTTCTTCAAATTATGTTTTAAAAGTTCACTATATAAGGAAGATATGATTGTTTTAAGTTGGCTTCTATTATGGTTGTTAAATTTAGGATAGATAACAAAACTTAAAAGTAACACAAGAAGTCCTAAATACATGGTTAGAGAGGAGATAAAGGCCTTTACCCCAAACATAGTTTTGGTTTTAATCTTTTACCGCAATAAAAATTCCAATTCCAATGTTAATTCCAACCAGGAAAAATTCCAAGGTAGAATGTGATGATGATGTAAGCCTTGACTTGATGAGGTGGAAAAATATTTAACGGCAAATAAACCAAGTAAAAACTAGTTAACTTACAAAACATGATTGTTAAACAACAAATAAGTCGGTCCATTTGAATTTTCCTTAAATGAGCAAAAGCACACACAATTGTCATTGTATTTGGCAAATACAAATCTTTTATGTATATAATTACACAGATCTTCGTAATCTTCCAGTCGTAATCTTCGAGGAGAAACTAAGAATGACAATAACCGTTCTCAAGAGAAATGCAATTTTTCTGAGGTGCTTCAATATGTGAGTTTGATGACTCGTTAATTTCTTTGTAGAGCAATCATTCGTCATCATGTGCAAAATCTTGGATATTATGCTTCTGAACCTTTCCAAACTCCAATGATTCAAAATCAAATGGCTCACTTGAACCGGATAACCTCAACAATAGATTACATAGAGGTGTGAATAATGCATATATAATGGCCAATACGACATGGTTTCCACAGCAGCTAGACGCATAGTACCTCAATCTCAACTTCAAGGATTTTGTGCACTCCAAAACCAGCACAGACGCAACGGATCCATTGCTAGCCTACACGTCAACAGCATCCCGGACTCCAAACGCATGATCACTTGAATCTTTTAAACGTAGCGCCGAAAGCTCCTATTCCGCCATTCCCATGGAATTGAATGCTTTCACTGCTAAATTCTTCAAATGCCTCAACGATCCTCAATCACATTCAAAATTCTTTTCATCTGTCTATCAGCTAGTTTGGTTTCATCATATCAAAGATCCGGATCAGAAAATGAATTCTCAAATCCTGTAACATGAATGGACTGTGGACTGTTGGTGGGGGTTATGTTAGTGCCGCAAATGGTTATGTTGACATGGTGGCTGCGCTATGTAACCGTTGCAGTGGTGGTGTAGAAGTGATGGACATGTGCAAGTAATCGTCGGGTGTTACTGGAGTTACGTGGTGGCCATTAATGGTGGACGTTACAAGCTATGCATCAAAAGAATCCTATTCGTGGATTGGTGATTCTGAACGTGTTGGGTACGTGTGCCTCAAAAAAAAAAAAAGTGGGTATAGAGAAAATTTAAATATATTAACTTTTTTAAAAAATTAAATCTTATATATCATATAAAAAACGTTGTAGAATATAAAGTACAATGTAAATTCAAAATATTGTTAATGCTTAAAAATTGCATAAAAGATTGCAATGAAACATTAAGTATTGAGTCTCATGTGTATTATAAAATATTTTAGCATTATCATATATATATATATATGATAATGTTACAAAATTATCTCTTTTTAAATCACAAAAGAGTTTCTTG
>MNCI01005159.1:75029-88592 GCA_015680685.1 Gnetum montanum | reverse complement strand
TTTGAAGTCTAGGAGTATCTCCACCATGCAAACTCCACCATCCAGCTGGATCTTCTTGAGTTATTCCATCCATATCAAGTATAGCATCTTCACATTTAAATGCTTTTGTATGTCCTTTAATAAATTGAAGCCATTCCTTTCTAATTAAGCTAGCCTCACAAGATGAATATAATCGTTTAACATATTCTAAAAAACTTGTTCTTACATCAACATCATCACAAGACCTTGTTGGATTTTTATCTCTATGTTTTGAAGAATACCACTTAATATGTAATGCATATGCAGCCATATGCAATGGGGTATTTGTAGCATTCCATCTTTTTAGAATCAATGGAAGTAACTGAGCATTATAAAAATCAAGAGAGCTATCCATTTCTATAACCCTTTTTTTTATTTTTGTTAACATATTTTCATAAATTACATAAATTTCTCCTAATGCAAGTGTATCTGTATCAGCGTAATGGATGAAATCAACAATAGGTTGCAGCATGCTAACAATTCTCCTACAATATAACAAATACTTATTTTTAATAAGATATAAAGATGCAAACAATAAAAAATAAAAAATTATATTTCAAATAAATTATTTCTTACTTTATTTGTTTCCACCGCAACTTGTAAGTAATGGTTGTAATAATAAAAGGTGTTTAATACCGTTAATTTAACTTCATGACACTATATATAAGTACTGTGGACCTGCTTTTGCCAATCACACTGAAATCGAATCTTGACTCCTAGAACCTTTTAATAGTGTTGCGTTTTAACTTCATAACGAGATGAATATGCGATGTGTGGACGTCTGTCCAAAATGGAATCAATTTTCTTTTTTGGTGTCAAGGTTGCCAGTACTTGCCAAAGAAGAACTAATTGATGAGAGACATCTCGAGATTGAGATGAAAGAGCATAAAAACTTCTTTACCGGCTCCTTAATGTAAGGCTGCAAATGCTGTATATTCGATGATCATTGGTTCTAACTTCTAACTTCTAACTATATCAGTGTGCCGGACAATTGGCAGACAAGCATGAGACTCAAAAAACATAGCTTTAAATAATATAAAAATATTTTTATTTACATCCAGAATGAGGAGAATAATGGTATGCACTCACGGCACAACCATGTGAAAGCTCTGTGCAGAAATTATGCAGTTGTGTCGAGGAATCATAGTTACCAAACAAAAAAGTTTGAAGTGGCGCAATCCGTGTCATGCATTTATTTTGCAGTAAATAAAAGTAGAAATTGAAGAATCTGCTACGTAACTAGACAAAAAATGGAAGTAGAAATCGAAGAATCTGCTATGCAACTACACAAACATATCTGAACNTGGAAGTAGAAATCGAAGAATCTGCTATGCAACTACACAAACATATTTGAACTTTTTTTTTCTGGCATTTTTACAAATTTACCCTTGTGCATGACTTGCAATTTTGTGTAGTTTTTACATAAATATTTCACAGCATCACATTGCATATCAAAATATTAGCATAACACATCAAAGTCATGTGCATACACCAAAGGAAACTAAGGCCAATGGTTCAAGCAAAACAATAAAAATCTAGTTATACTTGAAAGTTGAAACAATTTGAAATTTTTAGCATAATGCAGACATTAAATGCATCGTAAAGAAAAGATTGTATGAACTTCCTGACCCACACTAAATGTTGAGACACGCTTGATACGGAAAGCAGAAAATGGCAGCATTCATGGCATAGCATTCATGGCATTTGAAATTTATGTCGTCCATGTAAATACGATTCTGCTCAAAGATAGACATGGCTGCAAATAGAATAAAAGTAAAAAACTAATACCAAGCATATAAGCCAATAAATTTTATCAGATTTTAACATTAGGAATCTTTTCCCCACCACCATTTTCACAGAGCTCTATTTGCTTATGCTGTTAGTAATGCTCTCAGCAAGTTCACGACACGTTTTGGGCTTATGGGCTCACTTTATAGAGTTGGAATAGCAGGAAATTCAAAGGCGGGTCTTTGGAGTTTTCAAATTTGTTGTTGTGGGTTGAGTTCATGCCTCTTGCATGTTTCACTCTAGAAAGATTTGGGAAGGATATGGTGCTGAAATTTTGTTTGAACTTTGAACAAGTGTATGCTTCGACTATTCTGTTTGCATTTGCAGAGGGAGAGAGGCCTCACAGCAGTTTTGTAACCAACTAATTCCCTTCCCTTACAGGTTGTGCATTTATGACTGGCCGGAATCACGGCCATTATATGAAACCAGAGACGCAATATGAGATGGCCATGGCCCATGAATAAACATACGAAACCAATCCACTAAATAAAAATCTTTTCTGTAAAATCATCTAAATAAACTAAAACGAAAAGTAAAGATAATCAAGGAGGTAAATCTAAGCAAAATAGGCAACTCAATTGATACGAAAATCCACTGCGAGGAGATACTCCGTCCAGATTCGGCTGGAAGGAAACGATCAATTTTCCCAGGAAAGACGATGATGAATAAAAAAAATAAAAAGTATAGAATGATAGATGTAATTCCGAATGTGATAAGGCAAGTCTCCTACGCAGTCACCCAAATTAGACTGGGCAGACGAGACCCCCTTCATCAGGAGAAATGTTCATTGCCTTCTTCGTCACTGCCTATAGATAAAAAAGTGAAGATGAAGCAAAGAATTTTAGAGTTGAAAGAGAAATAAAGGGTTTGGAGAGTCTGCGAAAACATCCAAATCCCTATCAATGGCGGAATAGAAGGAGCGTCAGGTAAGATTGGACACGATTTACAGTAAAAATAGGTAAGATTTTAATCGACAATAAATGTTTTTGTTGAGAGTTGAAAATTGGACAAAAAATTATAATTTATGTACCCAATGCGGATTTTACAGGCTTCTGTACGCATGCCCAAATCCACCGCTAACGATTCGTGAGATTTTCTTGGGAATCGTGAATCTCCGGCGCATAGGTTACAAGGCAGTAACCGCCGACTGTTGCAGAACGTGGTGGCCATTCATGATGAACGTTAGGGACATTTGAACTGTCTATAGTAGCTTTTAAAAAGATGACAGTGATGGACCAGAGGGATCAGATCCTGGGGACGAGGGCAGCTAACTTGAAACGCAGCTTTTCGCTTCCTTGTATCTGTAGGCGAAGGCAGGTTCATGACGGGCAACAGCAGAGACGCGCGGTGGCAGTATCCCAACAGTAGCAGGCTCTGAAGGTGGCGCGGTCGATGGTGGACTCTCTTTGTCTCCTCTTCCCCCACATTGCAGTGACACGTGGTAGGCTTGCAGGGTGTAGCGAGCGTGCAACATGAAGTGTTAAGCGGCGGTTGCGATGCTGCAGGTGGCACATTGCGGTTGTCAGCAAACAACAGTGCACATGTTGTGGCAACAGGCTCTGAGCAACGGCAGCTGCTACCCTGCACAAACTGCGATTGGCAATCTCTCTTTCTTCTCTCTCACTCTTTCTCTCTCTCCTGATGGCAGGCAATAGAGAGCATAAGAGATGTGTTACCAGGCACCATCAACCAACCTCTTCTCTCTAACGAGGCGCATAATATTTTCTTTGTTTCTGTTTACTATTTCTCTTTTCTTCGGCAACTGCCGTTTACTATTTCTCTTTTCTTCAGCAACTGTGAAGCCGCAATCGCCATCCTTCTGATTTTCTACCACCAATGATAGACACCAGTAAGGCACGTTACGATGGAAGACCAAACAAATCTCTCTCCCTTGGCAGCTATGAGCAATGTCGGCTACGGTAGTTATCATTATTAATTTTTAAAGAAAGGAAAAAAGAAAATTATTGGGCAGGATTATTTTTAACTCACCTCTTTTTCTCATGATGATTGTAACTACCCTAAAGTCACTATAAAAGGGTTTCAAGGGTAAAATTCAAGAGGGAAAATTGGGTAGAAGATACTTAGAAGAATGTTGAAGATTGTAAAGCATGTTTTGCTAAAGACATCAATTTGGCTTCTTTGTTTTAATCTTGTGAATTCTTTTCTTCCCATTTTATCTTAGGTGCTTAGCTAATGGTCTAGATATTATTGTGTTTGGTATTTAATTTTGGGATTATCTAGATTATTCTTATAGCTCTATTTTTGTGCAATACTAGACTTCTATTAAGTTTGCCATATAAGAGCTTATGTTGTCTTAGAAAAACATCTTAAGTAATTTAATAGTAATGTCTTTATAAAATTTCTTATTTGAGTCTAGAAGGTCTAGAAAAATATTTCATACTTTAAATTGCTTGAAATAACTTCAATTTTTTAAATTTTATTACCTTAGAATTTTAATCTTAAAATTGTTAAATCATTGCTAATAGCTCTATTATTTGCAAATTCTTGACAACTATTAACTACCCAAATAAAAGATTGTACTTTGTTGTTTACAAAGCATTTTGGTAGTCTAATAAGACTATCTTTAAGAAATTTCTTGTTGGGATCAAAGGGTTTGAACGATTTGTAATACTTAGATTAAATTGGAATAACTTTATTGTGAAGTGTTTCATCATGTTAGCGTTTCATCATGTTTAATTTATCTTGCCTAAATGTTTAATATTTTACACAAATCTGCTTTCTTTTCTTTTCTCTTTCTAAAATCCATTGAATTTCACTCTATTAATAGTTTTCTTGTGGAATTTTCTCTCTGGGAGAAATTAGAAGTAGATTGGCAAAATTGTGCTCATGCATTTTTGTGAAATTTTATGTGTTTCAAATAGCATACTATAGAGACTATATAGACTAAGTAATTTGACAAAATAGGAATCTTTAATAATTCACAGTATTTGACAAAGCTAGCTAAATTTCATTTATGATAGTCAGTTATAGTTTCATACACAAACCCAAGCATTTCAACATTTACAACACCAAACACATACTCATGTTTATTTCATTCTATAACCACTAAGCTTATTTGAAGGTATCTAGGCCTTAGTATTGCTAGAAGATCAACAAGCACCTAAATCCAAGTTTTAAGGAACACCTTCATTTCCTGTAACCCCAAAGTCATGAGACTAGAGGATCAAAACGTTGATGGTCATAAATGGTCATCAATAGTTTGTTGATGATTTTATATGGCCTTATGCATTAATATGTAACAACATGTTTTCTTTGTTTTGTTTCTTTTTCTCTTGGAGTTGTGCTTGTAGGATGAAACCTGAAGTCCTCACAAAGATGCAACTCATCACAGTAGTAAGTCACAATGTGATCTCGACGTGCAAGATTCAGTGACTTTGTCCTACTGTGTCAAGAGTGTTTATTCGACTTTCCTCCTATATCATTCCCTTAAGCCCAACCCCGTAGCATGATTATAATCTTTCTCATCATAAATAGTAATGTTGACCAATGTTTGATAGTCATGCATTATAATCATATGAAATCCCTTCATCATGCTCCACCAAGAAGTCTATTGAATGTAACACATCTCATTTAATGGGAAAAACATCAACTCCCTCAAATGTAACACATCTCATTTGATGGGAAAACCAAATCAAACATGGCTTTGACAAAGAAATCCAATGAAGGTTTTACTCCATAGAAAAAATGGGGAAGCAAATTGCCAAGAAGCTAAAAAGTCAATGAAGACCAAAAGACAAAATAATGGCTCCAAATATGCAAAGGGAGAATCCTAATGGCCAAAGAAACCTTAGAGTGGAATGTGGGTTCCTCAAATGCCTTGTTGAGTCACCAACACTTCAAAGCATGAAGCACGAAGACTTATTGCTTGTCCAACATGTCAATGTCATATTGTAGCCATGATGTCAACCTATCAAACTCATTGTTAACCCTCATGTTATTTCCTCATAACCAAACATAACTTATGAATTTTACCACCTCATAATAACCTTACCCCATTATCATGACATTCTTTGGCATGGTTCAACACTACTCAATTAAGTGCCAAGAGGGAATGCTGGTGATGAATCTATGATGATGTTTTGTATTCTTTGTCAATGCCTCTTAGGTTAATCCTCAAAAAACCAACAAAAAGGGGCCAATGAAACACCACAAAAAAAACTCATGTTGTAACCTTTTGACATTGTAAGCCTTACTCAATGAAACCCAAGGTAGAAATTTCATTATAAAATGTGAATATTGTAATCCAATAGATGTAATTTCACATGCTTTAGCTTTTGGGGCTGAAAACATTACCTCATAAGTGGTCAAATCCTCAATCTCCAAGTAAAAAAAGTCATATCATGCCTATATTTGAGCTAGGGGGTTACAAATGCCTTTTGGACTGCCAAAATTGGCATTTGTGGAAGGGGGGTGGCAAGTATAACCTCTACTACATTGGAAACACTTATAAGAGGGTATAACATCACCTCTACCTAGTGTTGGAGGGTATAACTCCTATATCCCCAGTGTTTCTCTAGCATGGCCCCAACACCTTAGCATTGCTCCAGCCTCAACAATGGTCCTGCAGCTCTAGCATGGCTCCTATAACTTCAACATGGTTGTTTTAACCAAGCATTAATGTAATACCCCTAGCATGATTTTTGTAGGTCCAACGTTGCTCTTGGAAGGCAAGCATGGATGGAAGAAGCTAATGTGGGTAAAATTTTCATTTACTATTTTTGCTAAATGGAATAGTTTTGATGCCATGGGGGGTATCAAAACTTAGCATACATAGAAACCATGCTAGATTTAGACACCTGCAACACCTATACATAGCAACAATCTATCAGCAATTAGATAATAATTTGTAGAAAAATTTATGACCTTGAAAACCTATATAAACCAAGCTCCAACATCATGAAGGGATTTCATAAATTTTGAAATTCCATTCCTTTGGCATCTAAGAGCTTTAAGAGTTCACTATAGGCATAAAGCTTTTGAGGGCAAATTTCAACATAGAGTCCATAGCCATTGTAATCACTGTTATACCCCAATGATTATGTATGATTCTATAGTGACATTGAAGCAACCTTGACATTAAAACTCCTAGTGTGGCACTTCTTTGTAGCCCAAAACCCCCACATGTTTTACCCCCTACATAACCAACGTTGTAGATTTGGTGAGGACAGCAACAAGGTTTGACAGTCTTGGGAGTTTTGGAACCTTTGGATCATGGAGCTAACTATGGCATACAAGGCCACCAATTTCAATAGAATTCAAAGCCCTAGTAAAGCAAACCCTTTGCTTCTGTAGGTACACTTATACACACCCTAAACTCCCTTTATTTCATTATAATAAAGTTTACAATTTTGTTTGTTATGTAAGCTAGAGCATATATGTTTTTCTATTCTATGCATTTATTTTCAAATCTGAATTAAATTTTTACTTTGTTAGCTCATTGAAACTTTGTAAGTTTCTGGGTGATTGATAAGACCATCCAAGATATCTTGAATCCTATTTTTTGAAGGCCCATAGGATCCAAGGTTAAAGCAACCTTGATTAGGATCTTCAATTTTTTTAGCACCAAATTTTCCAATTGCTACAGTGTAATCACTAAATATATACATCATGGATCATTGATAGGTTATGCTTGCATTCTTTAGACCAAATGGCATCATGGTATAATAAACTTTTCTTCAAGGGTCCATGAAGGTAATCTAAAATTGATCCTTACTTAGTTGTATCCTGAGAAACCATTCATGAAGAATAACAAGGCATGTCTAGCCGTAGTATTGATGAGTTGGTCAATACTAGGCAAAGGAAAATCATCTTTAATAGTTTCCTTATTTAGGTCTCAAAAATCAATGCAAATACATATACTCCCATTTTTCCTAGGAACTATCACTATGTTGGACACCCAATCCACATAATTGACAACTTAAATGAAACTATGTTGGTAAAGTTTCATGATCTTATGAAGAACTTCCAAGGCTAGATCTACTCTAATCTTGTAAGCCTTTTATTTAACTAGTTTAATACAAGGGTCAAGTATAATGTTATGTTACACTAGGCATGGATCAAGACCTAACACATTTTCATATGACTAAGCAAAGGTCTTAATACTATCTTGAAGAAACTTGGTGATGTATTAAGCCTGCTAAGGTTTAAGAGAGAAACTTAATTTTAGTACTTTCTCTTCACCATTATGTGTTGTGATTGGAACCTTAGCTAAAGAGTCTTTAGTGGTGTCCCAAACCTTAAGGTCAATGGTTTTAACTAGATGTTAAAGCCATTTAAGAGGCTTTTCTATGGAGGCTTTGTGGTCAACTAGGCTCTCAAGCTCAAGATGTAAGCAATCAAGGTTAATAAATCATTCAACATTTCCATTAGGTCCACTTAGGCTCAGAGGTAAACTAAATTTCATCCAATTTTTCATACTCCAGTCCTACACATCAACCATAGCACATTAAGTGACACGTATGTGATATAATGGTTAAAAAATGGAAAATACTTTGATAATAAAGTAGAGCATGGGTTGAAACAAATTAAATTAATGTCAAACATGGTCAAGACATGGTAAAAAAAGGGTAAAAGGAGTAGGTTAAGGTAAATAGGGTGAAACAAGGACCAAATGATGTGGAATGGGGCCAAATGAAGACCAAATGGTGGTCAAAAATTCATAAAATGATATTAAACAAGGTCAAATGAGGCCTTAATGATGTCAAATCAAGTTAATTAAGGTTTAAAAGGTACCAAATGATGGGACAATGGGGTCAAATGGGGTCAAATGATGTAAGAAATGATGAAAATCAAGTCAAATGGCACCAAATAATCTAAAAATGATAGACAACAATGTGAAACAAGGTCAAGAAAAGTTAGAACATAATAGGATATGGCCAAATAAGGCAAGGTAGGAAACATATAGTTAAACATGATTAATTCCAGTCAATCATGATCATATTTTGCCAATTTTTGGCCTTAGTAGGCCATGGTAGGAGGCTATAGTATCTGTGGAAGAGTTTGAACACTTGAGATGATTGTTTTGAGCTTATTTGAAGGAAAAACAAGGTATTTTGCAATAAATACACTAGCTCTAGCACAAATATGCTAGCCAACATATTTAGAGTTGGTGTTATCATATTTAGTACTGGTGGTGGCATAATTTTTTATGAAACTTGGTTTCAAGGGTTTGTTTAGGCCAATTTTTGAGTTCTGATGCCCTTAAATGTCAATCCAGTGACCTAGGAGAAAGAATGAGTTGATTTTGATGTTAATTTGGCCCTCTAGAGTCCTTGCATGCTACCAAAGCCTAAGAAATATGCTAGCCAGCATATTTAGTATTAGTTCTAGCATATTTTTGTAAGAAAAATTATTCCATGATGTGTTAAACTTGGAATTTGAGCTTCAACAATATTCCATAGTAGTGAAAGGATCTCAGTGTCAAAGGATGGTTATTTTTAGATTAAAATAGGTCAAAAAAAGTTTAGTTTGGAGCCTTTTAGATACAAAATACATTGGCAAGTGTATTTTTTCCTGGCCTTAGTGTAAAAATAATGAAATTTGAGTTTTTAGTACCCAACTAAGATCAAATTGCAACTGGCTTTAGGCTCTAGGGTTCTAGGCTTCTCCAATCAATTCCCAAGAAATTCAAAGTGATATAAGACTATCAAAACTCCCATCAAAGTCAAAAATACACTAGATAGTGTATTTTATGATAATCCTAGAATATTTCTTATGGAATTTTAATGTCTGGGTAGTCTAGATGATCATTCAACTTGGTTTTTTAGCTTCCAAGATTACTAGTGTCTGCAGCTAAGGTTTAGGGCTAAGTATGATGGTTTGGGAGGTCACTAGAAACTCTCTTTAATCATTTTAACTTTATCCTCAAAAATAGATTAGCTAGCATATTTAGTACTAGAGTCGACACATAAATGGAGGATTTTTCTAATTTCAATCACTTTTTCACTTAATTTTCGAGGTTCCATGGTTATCGAAGGCTCTGGCTAGGTTCTATGAATGGAGTGAGGCATCTGAAGGTTGTTTAGACTATTTGAAGGTATATTCTTGATTTTTCTTGTGATTTATACATTGGCTAGCTTATTTAGTACTCATTCTAGCATATTTTCTAGGATTTAATTAGTTTCAACCTCTTTTTTCACTCATCATTTAGTGCTTCAAGATTACCAAAGGCTCTAGGTAGGTGCCAAGGCTAGGATTAGCACTTTTGAGGATTATTGAAGGTCTTATGGGTCCATTTTCTCCTCCCTCCATCCATAAATACACTAGGTAGTGTATTTAGTGCTAGAGCCAACATACTTTTTAGAGGATGTGTAGGTTTTGACACATTTCAACATGATTTTTAGTGTTTTGGGGCTACCAAAGACTCTTATTAGGGTTTGGAGTTATTTGAAGGTTACTTGAGCATCTAGTTTATGTATTTCATCTTCATTTCTTATATAAATATGTTGGCTAGCATATCTTTTCCCTATAGCCAGCATATTAATATTTGAAATGCTTTGTTTTAGGTGTTTTAGATCATTTTCCAACACTTGGGGTCTGTTGGTGGCAATGCCAAGGATTCTAGTTTGGAATGAGAATCTTTTGACCATAATGGATCAAGGATGGGCTTTTAGGATATACCTTGGCCATGGTTGAAGCTTGCAATCCATTTCATGATTTACATGATTACTTAGGCATCAATCCCCAACATATTTTTTGTTTGAGATTTTAAATCCCTTGTATAGAGATTTTTCATGGTTTATTATGGAGGCACCCTATGGGGTCAACCTAAGGTTAAAAGTCTATATAAAACAAAAGCCAATAAAAACCAACATATTTATGACCTTTCCTATGTAAACATTGAGTCTACTAGGTGTCTAGGTAGGTGCTATAGGTGTATTAGTTTCTATATCCATGAATAAATATAAGGAGGCTTCCAATTATTGAAAATTTTGTGCGCATCATTTTCTTGAGCTTTGCTTTTTAATAGGAAATTCTTAGCAACAAGGCTTTTCAATCATTGTTAGCTTCATGCTCATCAGCTGCTAGTGTACTTTTGAGCCTTCCATACCTAGACGTAGCGTAGCTATAAGGAGGCGAAGGCTTTTGATGATAGCAATTTTTACCTTAGTTATGACGAATCCTCACAAAGCCTAACTACTATACAAAAGGACATTATATGAAAGAAATCGAAGTAGTATGTCATTTTAGGTGATAACACATTATGTCAATGATCCTATGATGGCATACTCCTAAAGTTCTTAGGTAAAACTAAAGTCAAAATAGTCCTAAAGGAGGTTCATGAGGGTGTTTGTGGAGGACATATAGGAGTTAGAGCTATGGATTCTACGATTAGATGGTTAGATTACTATTGGCCCTATATGAAAGGTGACTGCATGCAAAAGGTTAAGTGATGTGATATGTGCCAGTCGCATAGTAACCTCATACATGTACCACCAATTAAGTTGCATACCACTCAAATAACATGGTCATTTCAATAATGGGGGTTGAATATCATTGGACCTATAATGCCTAAGTCATAGGTGGGGCATTGCTTCATCATCATTGCAACCGAATACTTTACAAAGTGGGTTGAGGCTATTTCCCTAAGGAAGATCACATTTGAGCAGGTCTTCAAATTCATCCTAGATAATATTGTAGCCCATTTTGGCATACCCATGACCATAGTTATAGACAATGAACTATAATTTAGTAGCCACAAAAAAAATATTTCTGTCATAACCTAAGCATTAAGCATTCTTTCTCCTTGTCTTATTACCCTCAAGAAAATGGACAAGCAACAAGGCCATCATCAGCCTACTCAAGAAGATACTCAATAAAAACAAGTACAAATGGCATGAGTAGCTTATCCATGTACTATGGGCATATAGAACAACTTATTGCATGGCAACTAGTGTGATCCCTTATAGCCTAGTTTATGGTTCTAAAGTTGTTTTACCTCTTGGATTCTCACTCCAAGTAGCCTTAACCAACTTCATCAATGATGAGCAGAACAAGGAGTTATAGATAGTAGTCCTAGACTCAATGGAGGAGGAACGTATGCAAGAACTTGCTCACATCGAACATTATCAAGAGAGGTAGAAGCAACAACAGTGCCATAACTTGACCAAGCATAAGGTCAAGGAAGGTAACCTAGTTCTCAAAGCCACCCATGAGCATGCAAAAAAATTCTTAGCTAACCAGGAAGGGTCCTTTTTTGTCATTGGAGCCTATGGGAGCAATGCATTCAGGATAGTCAACATGGATGGGAATGAGCTAGCCAATGCAATCAACCATTCCTATCTAAAGTTGTACTACATGTAGTCGACAATCATCAACAAATGAGCCTTCTTTAAATGGCCTGCTAGAGCCTAAAACTAGTAACATGGCCTTAAATTATGTACCTATAGTGGTGTTTTATATTCTTTGTCAATATCTTTTGGATCAATACTCTAGGTATCAACAAAGAGGAACCATTGAAACACCACAAAAATTTGCATGTTATGGCCAATTTTCATCATGTAGCTTTCACCCAATAAAAGTTGAGGTAAAACTTTGTTGTAAATGTGAAGATTGTAATCCATGAGGGGAAATCTCACATATTCCACACTTTTGGGGCTAAAAATGCCTCATAAGTAGTCAAAGCGTTATTTCCCAAGTGAAAAAAGTCACATAGTATCTATATTTGGGTTTGGGTGGTTCAAAAATGCCTTTTGGAAAGCCAAAAATGGCAATTTTATGGGTTTTATTAGGGGGGTATACACTTTTCTACATTGGAAGCATCTATAGGGAATAGATCTCACCTACCCCCAGCATGAAGAGGTAGGAATTCCTCCCCCACCCTCTCTCTCTCTCCCCCTCCTTAGCATGGAAACCTCCACACACCACCCACCCCCCCCCCCCTCCTCCCCAACACCCCCCCAACCCCCCTTCCCACTAACATGGAGACTACATGCATAGTGTGGAAACCTTCCCCCCTTAGCATGGAAGTTTCACTTGAGCATGAAACTACATGCCCTTAGCGCAAAAGCCACAAAAGTCAAATTTCATCACTCCATGCACTCCAACATTGATATACCATTTTAGCAAGCATGACAGAAGGATTAGCAAGGAAGATTCATCTCCAGCATAGAAGGTGTGCCCCCATTAATATTTATAGTAAACAAAATGGCCATGGGGCTAAGCACTTACTATACATAGTAACACCCCTAGATTTGAGCACCCATCTCACCTACACGAGGTAGAAATTTGTAGCAATTTGATAGCCAACTTGCAGTGATTATGCAACCAAATTAAAATCATTTTGCTACAAAATTCATGGTCAAAATCCTATAAAACCAAGCATCTAAGACCATGAATGGGTTCCACATTTTTTGGCACTATAATACATTGAGCATACATACATTTTCCAAACAAGATTTCCACACTCTAGCACACTTGAATGCACTTGCAAACTTTTGCATAAACATTGCTCATTAGATATTCCTAGGGTGGAACCCCTGTGGCCTTGTGACCCTATAATCCTTCTTGGAATCTGTGAGTTTTTAGGCTCCATGCTGCACTCTTGGGATCTCCAACTCCTAATGTAGAGCACTTGGAAAGCATGGATTCTTCACACTTCTTAACTCCTAGTAGTGACTAATGTTGTAGATCTAGAAGTAGTAGCAAAGGAGGTTCAATAGCATCAGGAGTGGTAGGACATCTGGATCATGGAGCTCAACACATTGGCTTCAATGAATCCAAAACCCCCACTCAAGT
>MNCI01005159.1:6263-73387 GCA_015680685.1 Gnetum montanum | reverse complement strand
CCCTCTCAGACACACTTTATACAAAATCTCTTAACTCTCTTTTATTTCATGCTTTGTAAAATAAAGTCTAAATTTTTTTTATGTTCAAAGTAAATTTGTCATTTATTTTTAGTGCATTTATATTTTATCAATCTACAATCATATTATTTATCTTGTTCTACCCTCTTCAAAGGCCCTAGTTGATCTGCTAGATTGACCAAGACACCCTGAATCTCATTTTTTTAGAGGCCATGGGGATTCAAGGTTGAGGCTACTGCATTAGATCTATTGATTTTCAAGCAATTGATTTTTCAATTGCAATAGAAAGCATGGGTATTAAACCCCATATTACTTGTGGAACTACTAAGAGAGCCAAAGAGGTGCATGTAGAGGCTGATGGAATATTCAAAGTGAAGTTGAAAAGGCCACTGGTTGAAGAAATGTTTACTATTACTGTACAACCAATGAAAAATGACATATCTCTTAGGTTTGACCAAGCACATCACATCATTTCAGGTATATCTTAATTTCATTTTTGTTATTTTTGTTTAGTATGTCATGTTGCATATTTTTTATTTATGCTACATGTTTATGTTATTATTATGTTTTTTTTTGTACAAAAATTTTGCTAACTTATCCTAAGTTTTTCCTTTTCTATTCTTTTAGAAAACTAATAAGAACTAGCATCCTAGGCAGCAATAGAGGTGTAGCAAAAATGCCAAGAAGAGGAAGAACTGTGATAGCAAGAGCAGGATGAACATGCACCTAATGAAGCATTGGATGCCTTGGATGCCATATTTGAAGATTCAACATTTGGTGATAAACCTCCTATTGACATCCGACATGATCCTCCAAGTACTTATGCATTTTTTTTTTGTGTTGTATTTTATAGTCTCATGTTAAGATTTTTTTTTTAATTTTTAGTTTTGTTGATGGTTATACTTGTTTTAGTACCTAAGCCCCTTGCAGAAGCATTCATTTCTACGTTTCTTTTAAAAACATGGGCTAAGGTTCCTAATTAGACTAAATTTATGTGAGGCTTATATTTTTTATGGCTTTCTATGTTTTATGGTTACATGGTTTTAGTATTTTAAAATATTCTTGGTTACTTTTGTTGCTTATTATTTTTATGTGTATATTTTTATTATGTTTTTTTTACAGTGTCCAAGGTTGAATGGGATCCTAAGAGTGACATTAAGCTTGAAGAGTTGCCTACAATGTCACCTGATGTGGAAAATGTTTCATGAAGGTTTTATGAGGGGATCATTGAATGTGTTCTATCATGTGCCAGGACTTTGTGGGAGTGCCAATGCCCCAATGAATTCCTATGAGAAAGAGTTGTGGCCTTGAACAAGGACAATAAGTAGTAGGTAGATGACATCAAAGACCTTAGAGATCACAATGGGTTTCTAGATGCTTGTTTAGCAAATAGAAACTCCTTGCATACTAAGGAGATTGAGTGGTTGCACTGCTGGAGTGCCATCCATGGCAAGGTTTCTCGAACAAGAAGTAATATGGAACAAGACATTTAGATGAACTTGTTGGTTCTTAAGATTAGATATTGGTGGGACTAATGCGCTTGGTCCTTGAGTGGAGCAAGAAACAAAAGGATTACAAGCACAAGTACAAGGTGAAAAAGGACAATTACTACAAGTGGTTGCAAGAGGAGGTCATGAAGAGCCAAAATCTAGAGATGTTTATCCAAGGAATCAATGCATAGATTCCTTCATGTTGTTTGAAGGCTCTTTGGTAGTCTTTGATTCCCCAATTGTTCAAATTACCATGACTTTCGTAGAGGCCAATACTACTACCTCTTTTTGAGAGCCTCTAACATGGACAAGTGTAAACCTTGGGGAGATAGATTGGATAAACATGAATGAAGAATAGATTCTTTAACATTTAGAGTCTAGTCTTCTAAAATTTTCTTCAGAAGACCTTGCCCGAGAATCTTTACAGGTTTTTTTCAAGTTTTTATTTTAATGTTTTTTTAATTTAGTTTTTTTTGTTGCTTTATGATTATGTTTTGGCTATACTAATTACTAATTGTATTTTTTTCATTTTTTGCTTTTTTTTTGTTATGGTGTAGGCACCAAGTGATGGAAATGTCCTAGTCATGATCATGATGATGATGTTCCTCCTTATCCTTTAATTTTTCCTTAAGCATACAAGTCTTGTCATGTTTTGGCTATTTTAGTTATGATGTTGATGTCATATTTTATTGGCTATTCATAGCTATTGGAGACTATGAGACAGTTCATTATTATTTATTTTATTATTATGTAGTGCAACCATGGCTATTAGACTTTTATTTATTATATTTTTCATCATTGTTAACTAAAATTTTGTCACAATGTGACTATGGCTCTTAGACTTGGACACTTTAGCTATAATATTTTTAATTTTGCATATACTTGTATAGTTTTATCATTTTCATGTTTTATGTATTTTTTATATATTTTATGTTTTATTCACATGAGAAGGCTACATTAGTAAAGTGTAAGGTTATAAGAAAAAAATTTGTAATAAAATGTAAAACATAGAGTAATCAAGCAAAACAAAGTGCAAAATATGGTATAATGGCTATAATAATGGTAAGGAAGAAAAAGGTTATAAATGCATTGCCAGTTTAGGGCCTTAGAAGGCCACTAGTTTAAGGCCTTGGTAGTCCATGGTAAAAATTTTATAGATTTTTATGTTTGAAAATTTTTATGGACTTTTTAGGTTTTACAAATGTTTATGGTAGTTTTATGTTCTAAAAGGAAAAGCATAAAATGCAAATCATGAACAAGAACAAATTGTAAAAATTCATGTAACTATTTATAATCAAGGCTAAGTAGTTGTAACAAGGCTAAAACAAGATAAAGCATGGTAGAACAAAATGATACATGTAGAAAAAATTTTAAAACTAATCTATAAAATAAAAATAAAAAGAAAAGGCTACATTGTTTATCAACAAAGGATTAAGTGAGTAGGAAATGCACTCAATCATGTAATTGCTTCCTAATCTTTGAAAAATTAGAAAAATTATATGGTCTTTGTTGCACAATCCTATACTCCTTATTTCCCTTGCTTACCATGTTGAATGGGAGCTCTTCTCATGTTGTTTTCACAATTTGGTTGTTTCTGTCTTTGGCTTGGTCCTCTCTATTTTACCTTTCAACTTCATGTTTGATAGTAGGTTTTTCCTCTTAAAACTCCACTTCAGATCCTTGCTCAACATCAACATTATTGATAGCCAAAGGGACTATACTATCACCATGTATAATTATTTCACCTTCCTCATAAGGTAGGTGAACTTCTTGATGGATGGGAAAGGAAATTGCTTGTAATTGAGCTAGCTAGGACCTCTCTAGTATGAGATTGAATCTTGGTATCTCTTCCATCACCAAGAAGTTGTTCGATGTTGGGAATTATCCCCCTACTACAAAGTCTAATGATATGAAACCCTTTATTACTACTTGTGATTTGTTGAAAGATTTGAGAGTAGAAGTTAAAGTACTTTGCATGTCCTCTACTAGACCTAATTATTCAACAATGGTAAAAGGTATGACATTGGTGGTTGCCCCATCATCAATATGCATCCTATGGATTTTATACTATCCAACACTTATGGTTATGAAGAGAAAAGCTCTTGTTATCTTATCATCCTATAGATTAGTCTTAAACTTCACTATCATGAAATACTAGTTGACTTCCTTTTTCTCTAAGAAAATGTGGTACCATCACTACGTGCATGGATTCTTCATTTTAAAGAATGTCTTTACTAATGGGAATTCAAGTAAACATTCTCACTAATGCTTCATGGTGAGTAGAGAAGGTCATTACTAGGTTGTACAAGCTAAGAGAGATGTTCTTTTATTTTAAAAATAGTTTCACCTGTTCCATGGAATTGAGGAAGTCTTTGTCATTGGCTATTGTTTTCTCATTCTTATTGAATTTAACTTCCTCCATTCATCCTAGGATTCAAATCTCATATTTTAATATTTGTGGTTTGGCCTCCTTCCCCTTCTTTTATTGTTTGTGATCCTTCCTTGGATAACTAGTTGAAGCATTTTAAGCATTTGAACTCATGGGCATGGCTAAAATGGATGTGGGCTTCAGTGAGTCCACCTCTTTTCAAGCCTTCACTTGCTTGTTCTATTTGGCCTTGGGCTTTTGAGTAGACTTCTTGCATTACTTGGTAGGTTATTTCTTGTTGTTGTGCTATGAAGAAGTTGTTGTGTTGGCCACCATGAGAGGATGTAGATCAATTTAGGTTGTAGGGATAGTGGCAATGGGAGCATGCATTCTAATGATGAATGGTTCTTTGGGAGGTGTTAGTGATGGTATCCTTACAATAAAAATATTCTTTGAACTAGATGAAGTTGAAGGGCTCCTTTCATCATGAGGAGGCACCCAAATCACAAATGGCTCCCTAGAAAGTCTTGGACCATTGTTGATGTTGAATGCTACTATCATGTATGGGTTTTTTTTTTTGCATTGAATGGGTTTTTATATGCTTAGATGGATTGGTTTTGAGGCCTAACCAAGTTGGAGGCATCTAGCACTAACTCTCCCTTGTCTATCATCTTTTTCAAGTCATCATTTAGGGCTAAATAGAAATTGGTGTCAAGACTAGGCAATTGATGATAGTGAAAAATTTAGTCAATTTTAAAATACTTTGGTATTGGTGGATCATCCTTGATTTCTAGAATGGAATCCTTTTCAATTTTGCATAATCATTGATGCCTCTTATAATCATTATCAATCACTTGCTTATATTGGATTTGGCCACTCTTGAGCAAGTGGTTAAGGAGCTCCATGATGGTTAGTGTGATAAAAATGACATTTAGTATGGGGAATTAAAATCCAAGAAAAATGAGATCAAACATGATCAAATAGGTGGCTAGAGCCCAAGTCTAGAACTTGTGCATCTCTCAGCTTTTTTCTGAGGAAATTCAAAGCCATTTTGAGTATNCCCCCCTTCTTTCATATTGGATATAATATCCTTAGCATGGAAAGATAGGGAAAAATGTATTTGATGAATTTAGAGTGGTTTTGGGGCACTTTGACCAGGTTTATAGGCCCTTAGGAATGCAAACTTTGATTCTACAACTTTTTGGCTAATTTTGGGCATGTTTGAAGGCTGTTTAAGGGTACGTAAGGTATTCCCCCCTTATTTCCACACTAGGGAAGTTACTTTGGCATGGAAGAATGGGGAGAATGGGTTTTAGAGGTTGGAACAAAGTCAAATAAGTAAATAATTGAGGCTGTGAGGTCCTAGGCTTCTCTAGTGAAGATCTTTGGTCTCTAGGAATGTTATCTTATTCTCAAAAGTGGAAAAACAACTCCCCCCCCCCTCCCCCCACCTTGTTTCCATGCTAGGGAGGTTACTCCATCATGAAGAAAGTAAGAATCCTAGATCTAGGCCAATTTGGATTACAATCAACCATGCATGTTGCCTCTTGGGATTATCAAGGTCAAGGGTTATGGATCCATGTCAAAATTTGATAGTTTGTTTGCTTCCCCCACTTCTTCCATGCTAGGGATAGAAAGCTCAATGTGTAAAATAAGGGGGTGTGGATTTTTAACCAATTTTGACCTCAATTGACTTTGCATGCCAACTTCCAATGCTACTAGGGTAAAGAACTAGAGTTTGGAGCTAAATTTGGTCATTTTAAAGGTTTTTAAAGTGGTTTTTAAACTTCCCCTATCTTTCCATGCTAGGGCTTCCATGCTGAGCATGAAAAAATGGGGGGAAAGCATTTTGGTACTTTATTATCACTTTTGATCATGCATGCAGATTCCTAAGGTTGCTGGCAATGATGGTCAATGCCTGGTGTTAAAATTTGGCTATCTTGAAGATTGATGAGTGGTTTTTGGGCTTCCCCCTTTTCCACTCTAGGGTTTCCATGCTCAGCATGGAAAAATGGGAGGGGATTTTTGGCTGATTTCAACCATGCATGCAATTTTTTGGGTTGCTAGTAATGACTATTGCTACTTGATGTCAAAATTTTATTATTTCAAGGTTGATAAGGCATTTTTTGGACTTTTCCACCCTTTTCCATGATGGGGCTTTCATGCTCAATGTGGAAAAATAGGGGAAAAGCTTTTTGGTAATTTTTTTATCATTTTCAAATGTGCATGCAGGAATCCTAAGTTGTTGGATGTCAAAATTTTGGTCATCTCAAAGGTCATAAGGTAATTTTCGAACTCCAGGTTGCCAGTGATGATGACTACTACTCAATGTCAAAATTTGATTATTTCAAGATTGATAATGTATTTTTTTGGACTTCTCCTCCTTTTTCCACGTTGGGGCTTCCATGATCAGCATGGAAAATTGTGGGGAATTTTTTTTGTTACTTTTGACCATTTTTTATTATGTATGCAAGCCCCTAAGGTTGGCAATGTTGCCTACAATCATCTGGCGCTGAAATTTGACTATTTTAAGGGTCATAAGCCATTGTTTTGACTTCCTCTCCCCCCCCCCACCCTTTTCCATGCTAAGGTTTTCATGCTTAGTGTGGAAAATTGATGGAAATGCATTTTTGATCATTTTTTATTGATCTGGTCATGCATAAGTGCTCACATGGTTGCTAGCATTGGTCATATGTGCCTAAGGTAAAGATCTGGTTGTTTTGGAGGTTGTGAGGGGGTTTTCAAGCTCCTCCACTTTTTTCCACATTGAGGGTGGGAGGCTTAGTGTGGAAGAGGTCCTATGAATCAAGAAAGTCATATCTAGGCTAGATTTGTAGTTGATCAACCCTGCATGTAGAGCTCTAGGGTTGCTAATGTTGATGGTCAATGTTGGGTGTCAAGATTTAATAGTTTGGAGGGTTCTAAGTACCTCATGCAATGTTTCCTCTTTCTTCCACACTAGGAATGGTGGCCCCAATGTGGATGAGAGGGGGATGGTAGATTTGTACTATTTTTGACCCATTTTGGGGCTTATGGAAGCTCTAGAGGGTTCCAACAGGGTCTAGGGATCATCATGCATCAAACAATGGTCATTAAGTCATCAACTTAGGTCATTTCTGGCTTCCCCCATCTATCAACACTAAGAGTGAGAGGATCAATATGGAATAAGTCTCCCCTATCATGGAAAACACCAAATCCTAGGTTTTGACCAATTTTCACTAGTTTCAACTAGGTTTGGTGAGGTTCTAAGGGAGGGATTCTAGGTCATGTAGGATCCACTTTGAAGTCAAACTTATGCTAGATGGATGTTGGGAGGAAGGACTAATTGTCACCCCCCCCCTTCTTCCACGCTACGCACTCTTTCCCCAGTGTGAAAATCCATGGTGTTCAACCATGCTCGTTTTTTGCCTAAATTTGGAAACCTAGTGTTGAAGAAGGTAAGTCTAGCTTGCTAAAAATAGAAAGATATTTGTAAGTGTAAAAAATTTGAAAAATGATAAACATGTGTCCATGCTAGGCATGGTATTCCCAACATGGATGCATGATAAGGTTGCCATAATGTCTCAAGTGCTGAAATTAGTAACAATCTCAGCATTGAAGTAAGTTTGATCAAAAGGGAAGGTGTAATGTGGGGCCCATAATACACAAATTTAAAAATTTGAAATTTGAAGTTGTTTCCCTCCTGTAACCAACATGAACTAAAATTTTCCTTTTTTTGCTTTAGCACACTTATAGTCATAGTCCATTGAATTAGTATCTGGGGTTGTGTTTAGGTTTAGATGGGTTCTATAAGTCAAAATTTGCAAATTTTGATCATAATTGTCATTCTTTAGCAACATTGCATTAGAGAGCTTTGGAAGAGATTCTTGTGGTAGCCACAACCAATCTTTAGTGTGGAAGCCTTCCATCTCCCCTCTAGCCAGTTTAGAACTCTCATCTTTTTCAAAATTTCCCCTTTTTCTCTACATTGAGCTTGCAATGGCACCCAAATAAAGAGCAAGGAAAAGCAAAAATCCCACAATTTAGAGGATGGATGAGCATTCAAGGAAGTTGTCAAAGGTTCCCAAGCCTATCTCCATCCATGCTCCATCTATCATTGCTCTAAGGTGGGCAATTCTACCTATTTTTGCTTTTGTTTTCATGGTTTTTTTCTAGTTTCTTACCTTCCAATTATTAGGGTCATTTTTTCAGATCTACTTTGATGGGGGAATTAAGTCAAAATTTTGACAAAATCCCACCTCCTATTTTGGCTACTCCCATGCAGATCTATGTTTTTTTTATGGCTTTAGCTTTTGCAGATTTGATTTTGAAAATAGGCCTTGTGGTTTTGTGCTTTTTTCTCAAAATCTTGGGATATGGCAATTTTTTTCAAATTTAGGCTTTAGGATTTGTTAAAATTAAATTATAAAAAAATAATACCCATTATTTTGATGTGAAGTTAAATATTTTTTAATGTTTTTGGCTATTTCTACTATTTTAATGGCTATATGAAATTTAGGCTTTGGGATTTTTGAAGTTTTGCTATGACAAAGCAAGATAAGTTGTGTATCTTTTCTTGGTAAAACGGTTGCATATTTATGACATCAAAGGTTATTCATTTGTAGCCCTTTGTTTAATCTTCCTAATGGTTTTTTTCTTATTTAATTTCTCTTTGAAACAAGGATGTTATGGCTATTTTCCTAATGTTGCACAGTTAGGCTATTTGTGCCACTTTTGTAATTTCATGTAGATTTGTGAAATTTTCATAAGAAAACCACCAAGGTTTTTGCTATTTTCTAGTCATGGCTACATAATATTTTTCTTCAGATTTCCAATGGAGGTGGAATCACTCTAATTGGATTTTTTATATATTTCTTTTCTAAGGTTGTGTAGATCATGGCAAAACTTACAGTTGTAGTACATTGCCCAAAATACAAGTGGTTGATTTTTTCTTGCTTTTTCTAGGATAGTAAAAGATTTTTCTATTTTAAATAAGTTTTTGGTATGGCTTTATGGATTTTTCTAATGTTATCATGCTTTTTTCTAAATTTGTGCATAGTTTAAATGTTTTTTTCCAAATTTATGCATGCTTTGCATAATTTTAGATGCTTTTCTAAACTTATGCTTGCTTTTTTCTAGATTTATGCATAATTTAGATGCTTTTTCCTACATTTATGTATAATTTAGACTAAGATATAGTTTTGGTCATAATTTTTTGGTTATGAAGTCTATAAAATATGGTATCAATGTTTTTATGGAATTTCTCAAGCTAATTTAGATAAACACCTAAGAGCTTTTTACATAAGCTTATTTCACCTATAACCTAGGGAGTTTTCTCTAAATTTGTAAAGAAATTCCAATTGGTCATAATGCAAGGTTATGCAAGGTTTTGATGAAATTACTTAGGCTAATTTAGAAAAACACCTTAGAGCTTTTTACAAAGGCTAATTTCACCTCCAACTAGATGTTCTATCTAAATTTGCTAACTCTAATAGGCCATAATGCTTTTGCTTTGAAAGGTTGTAATAATGCCTTTTTTGTGGAATTTTTAAAGCCTATTAGATAAAAACCTTAGAGCTTTCTATAGAGGTTAATTTCACCTTTGACTAGATGTTTTCTTAACCTATTAAGAAATTCTAATTAGTCACAATGTTTTTGCTTTGTTTTGTACAAGGCCTTCTTGAGGCCTATTCTCATTATAGTGGGGTTGGTAGGCATGTTGTGCTACATTGGTCATCCCAAGACCAATACTCCATCGCATGACATGACTCTTGGGAAGCTCTCATTGGGGTTTCAGCCTGGTGCAAGGGACTTCCTTACCTACCTTCTTAAGAACTTCAATATGATGTTGTGGTCACACTTGTCCACAAATGTAGTTGGGGTTGTTATGGAGACCCTATTGCCTTGGGCATCAAGACCAATTACTAAGTATATTACTGATAAATCAGTTCCTAAAACCATAGGGGAGGCATAGATGCCATAAGTTCACGCTACCTATTAATTATCTAGATGATGCCAAAGTATAGTCAGTATAATACTAATAATAGTTTGATAATAACACATAGAGCCCACACACTATTTCAGAACCTGCCTAGCACTGTGTATCATCTACAAGGGTAAACATGGTTATTGTAATGTTTTTTATGGTTTTGGCTTAACTTCTTTGCCTAACTTCATTAATTTTACTTCTTGCAGGTACAAGGTCAACAAGTAAGGTTTGATCATTAATGACCAAATCCTGGAAATGGCTTAAACTACTTTGGATGAATTCATCAAGAGTCCCCAAATTAAAGCTTCTATGTATTAACATTTAAGAGGGGACTTTGATGAATATGCCACTAGGTTCAACTTAGTATATAAGAAGTACAAGGATGATAAGATGATGCACAACTAGTGGGTAGATGCTGATAGCACGAATCAGATTCTTGTAGCTAGAACCTCTGCATTGTAGAAGAAAAGTAAATGTGATCATATAACTTATATTTTTTTATGGCTTTAAGTATTTTACTAATTTTCTTGGTTGTTGAAATTGCTCATATGGATGCTAAATTTTGATTATTTCTTTGTAGAACCTTCTACCTTAGCTAATGTCACTATACCACTTTTAGGCTCATGTCATGAGGAAACCCTCATCCTAAAGTTTGGTGATGTGACACTAGCATAGGAGTGGCTAAGGGGACAAGCACCTATATATGTTTAAGCAAACATCCAACATGCAAGTTTGCTTGATGTATTCATTCCTTCCATTCATGCTATGAAGATGTTACATGTTATCAACTCCTTTAATGAGGAGGTTGATCACTTTAGCACCATCATTCAAGGTGTTAAGGTGAATATTAACATAGGTGCTAGCCTCTTTCATGACTTGTTTAGGATCCCCACTAATGGATCCAAGGTTCCTACCAGGACAATGAGGGAATCAAGCCATCGTGAGGAAGTTCTACAATGTCTTGGTGCCATCATGGGCCACTCTAGAATTTCAATGGATAGCTTTACAAACCCTAATGCAAAGGAATCATATCCTTTGTTTAGGTCTCATCCATTCCCCAAACTACTATCATAGAAGAAGGTAATTGGCCTAGCATAGGGGTGGACCTTCAAGAAGGTCTTAATAGAGGGCATCAAATTTGATTAGGCTACTACTTTGACTACTAGGCTTTAAGAGAAGATTCTTAGACTCTGTGTCGATACCTCTATGATAATCCATATGCACTTTGCATTTTTTGTAGGTTATCTAAAGAGGTTTGTAGAGTTTCTAGTGGTGTATAGGAATGGACGATGGGTTTTCCAAGACCTAAGAAAACTTTCTAAGCCTTGGATAAAGCACATTTATCCAACAATGCAAGCCCAAAACCCACTAGAGGGGATGTATGAGACATTATCCATTACCACTAAGAATCTTGATGTTAGGCCACATGTGTCTCCTAATAATACTAATGATGATGAGTCCCTCTTATTTCCTACTAGTGTTTAGGATGCTAGACAACAGTGCATGGATGCTGAAGGGGCAACGAGAGAGAAACTGAAGAAGCCTATGGATGAGGCACCTCTAGCATTAGATAAACCTACCCCAAAGAAGCTTAAGTTCAAGCTTAAGCCATCATGATAGGTAGTTTTAGGTATGCTTTGTTTAACTTTGGCTATTTCATGCTTTAAAATTTTGTGGCTACTTTATGATTTTATGTGTTGACTAGTTTTGTATGTGCTATGCTTGTAGATAAGCATAATGTTATAGTAGCCCAAGCTACTGTGGAGGCAAAACAACAGCATGTAGAAGAGGCACTCCTAAAGTAGCCTATGGTTGAGGGACTTCTCAATGTAGGTATTAATGATTTAGATTTCTTTTTTGGTGAGGTGATACCAAGTACCTCTTCCATCATCATCCTAGAGAAGGAGCTAGGTATGCTTATGCCTCACTATTTTCATTATATATTATTGGTTATATTTGGTTGTCATCCTAAAATTTCAATGATTTTTATGCTTATAGTAATTCTTAAGTCACCAACATAAGCTTCCATGCCTAAGGTTCATGCAAAACCATGGGTAGAGACTTTAGACAAAGTGGAGTTCTTGTGTAGAATGGCTAAGGACATCATTGATCGATTACATCAGGTTGCACCATTGATAGGTAGGATTTTTTTTATGTGCTTCAATTGTAGGATTTTTTTTTCATTATGGTTATTTAAGGTTACCTCTTATGGTTTCATTTTATGATTTTTTCAATGTCATTTGTGGAGTGGGACTCCAAAAGAGACATGGAGGTAGAATCTTTACCTAGACTTCCCTGTGACATTTCCAATGTACTTGTGAAGTTGTACAACACTACCACTGATTTAGCAATGTCATGTACAAAAGCTCCATGGGAGTTAGAGAGGTCAAAAAAATCCCTATGGGAGTAAGTTGTGGTTTTGAAGGAAAAGGTTCAAAGGCAAGAGGATATAATTAGGGATCTCCAAGATCGTAAAGCCTTTGTGGAAGCCTAAGTGACTATCTTGGGGAAGTTACAAACTAAGGAGATCATATGGGCTCACTATTGACATATCATTCAGGACAAAGTAGTAGTCCTATGAGAGATGGTGGAGCAATGTATGCAAATGGAACTCATTTTCCAAAAGGTTGAAGACTGGGAGGATCACTGTGCTTAGGTCTTACAATGGGGCAAGACATAAAAATCCCATAAGCAACAATATAAGGTCAATTGTGGGACTTACCTAAAATGGCTTATAGAAGATTCAAAAGAGAGAGTTTTTCATTCAAGGGATTCAAGCAGAGAGCACTTATCAACTCTTTGAAAGCACTCTCAAGGTGGAGCAATCCCCTACTCTTTAGATTACTATCGTTGCAAGTGAGACTACTATAGTTGTTGTTACTCATAAGCCTCCTACTTGGACTCCTATAGATAGATCTAACATTATTTTTGGCATTGATCTTGGGGATGTTGACTGGGCCAACATGATGGAGGACTAGATCCTCAATTTTTTGGAGGAAGGCCTTCCCCATCTACCCCCAAAAGTGGTGGAGTTAAACTCTTCACAAGTTTGATCTATTTTATGTTTCAATTTTTGGCTTTAATTCATGATCTTGGCTATGGTTTACTAACTAACTATATCTTGTTGCATTTTAGGCCTTAGGAGACATTGGTGGCCCCAATGGTGAGGGTGGTAATGATCCATCACCTCCTCCTTCAGATGCTACTCAACAACCTCCTTTAGTTTAGCTTGTTGGCTATTTGTTTTTGTCTCTATGTTGATGGCTATGGTTAGCCAGAACTATGTTATTGATGGTTATTCTTTGACAACTTTTCCACACAATGTGGCCATGGCTATGTATGTTATGAACATTTACTTTTAAATTTAAATTTTTGGTTTTATTTCTTAGCTATATGCATCTATGTTATAAACATTGGAAATGGCAATGTTGACATTTTTGTTGTAACATTAAATCTATGTGATAAAAGGTTAAATAAAAAGAGATATCATAATGAAAGGAAAATTTGCTAGTTTTAGGCTATCACGAGCATGGGTCATATTGTGTGATTATGGCTACTTTGCCAAGTTAACATATTAGCAAACGAGAATGCCAATTTAAGGTCATAGTGAATCATAGCATCAATTTTATGTCTTAGTAGATAGGAATACCAGTTTAAGATTATTGTGGACCATAGTGCTAGTTTTAGGCCTTAGCAGGCCATGGTGCTAATTTTATGTCTTAGAAAATAGGAATGTCAATTGAAGATCATAGTAGACCATAGTGCCAATTTTAGGCCTTAGTGGACCATGGTGCTAGTTTTATGTCTTAGCATATAGGAATGCTAGTTTAAAGTCATAGTAGACCATAGTGCCAATTTTAAGCCTTAGCAGACCATGGTGCCAGTTTTATGTCTTAGTGGATAGGAATGCCAGTTTAAGGTCATAGCAGACCATAGTGCTAGTTTTAGGCCTTAGCAAGCCATAGTTCCAGTTTCAGGCCTTAGGGGGGCAATGTCTAAAATAGGCACTTTTTAAATGTTTCTTTTAAAATATAAGTAAAAATAAAGAAAGTTTGTGGAAAATAAGTAATACTACAAATAAACTTAGGCTACATGCATATCATAACAAAGATATAGTAAATTATAAAAGAAAAATAAGGCTATTTTTCTATCATTACCTCGGGTCATAAATGCATAATAAGGTTAGGGTAAACTTCACTTGTGTAGACTCTTCCTAATCTTTACAACATTGGGAAGTGAGTAAGGCCCAGTCTACCCAAGCTTGTACTTGCCATCCCCTTCTCTTAAAATGTTGAAAGGGAGTTCATCTCATAGTGTATCATATAGCTTCTCATTATCATTGTTGATTGTATTGGTTTTTTGTCCTTCATGGCTAGGAGCTTCTTCTTGAAGCTCCACTTTAGACCCCTTTTCTATGCCCACATTGTTGATAGCTAGAGGAGCTGCGTTGTCACCATGAATGATGATTTAACCTTCCTTGGAAGGAAGGTGAATTTCTTGATGGATTTGCAAGGAGACAACTCATAATTGAGCCAACCAAGGTTTTCCTAAGATTAGATTGAATCCTGGTGTCTCTTCCACCACCAAGAAGTTTGTGGTTGTAGGAAATTATTCTCTAGCTACAAACTCTAAGGGGATAGACCCCTTGATGGCAAATCTTGATCCATTGAAGGACTTAAGAGCTATGGTGATCATATGTTGTACCTTCTTAGTTAAGCCCAAGAATTTAATGATGGTTCATGGGATGACATTGGTTGTTGCTTCATCATCAACATGCACCTTATATATTTTAAATTGTCCTATGTGTATAATTATGAATAGAGGGGCTATAGTCGCCTCACCATTCTAGGGATTAACATTAATTTCACTATTGCAAAATGTTAAGGGTGTTGATTTCTCCTTCCCTAGTGAGGGAGGAATCATTACTGCATGGATTAGCTTTCTCATTAGTAGGAATATCCTCACTAATAGGTATGGAGGTCAACATTTTTACTAGAATCTCATGATCTATCATAGAAGTGATAATTAGGTCATATAAGCTTAAGGTGATATTTTTCTACTTTAGGGATTTCTTACCTTCGTTCATTGCACTGAGGAATTTTTTTTTATTGGCCATCAGCTTGTCACCTCGGTTGTGCTTTACTTCCTCCATATGTCCCAAAAAGTGAACTTTAGTTTTAGGCTATGACTCTTCTTTATTATTTTGTCTATGGGATTTAGCATTTTCCTGTGCCTTTTAGGTTGAAGGAGATGGGGCAAAGGAGGTCATAGGTATAGCCAAGATGGGAGTGGGCTTTAGTGGATCCACTTCCTTTTGTGCCTTCATCTGCTTGTCTCCCTTGTTGTCAAGATTTTGCATATACTTCCTCCTTTGGTTGGCTGAAATTTTTTGGTTGTCAATTGTTGGTTGTAAGGAAGAGGTAATAGAATTTGCTATCAAAGGAGGTCATTATGTGGTTGGTTGGGCTACAACTATTAAAGTTGTATTAGGTTGTAGGACCTTGATGACAAAAGCTTCTCTCGAAGGTATTCGTGATGGTACCATCACAACAAAGAAAGATCCTGAGCTTTGGGAAGCTGAAGAAGCTCTCTCATTCTAAAGGGGTACTTGCATCATGAATAGTTCTTTTGCAAGTCTCCAATTGTCATTAATGTTAAATGCTGGAACAACATAAGGGCTATCATTAACATTCAACATGTCTTTATAGACCTACATTGATTGGTTTTGCGGTCGAACTGGGTTAGAGGCATCTAAGACCAGTTCCCCATTATCTATCATCCTTTGTAGGTCATCTTTTAGCATAAAGGAAAAGTCTGTATCTTGACCAAGAAGTTGATGATAATGGTAGAAGTAGTCTAACTTAAAGTATATAGGAAATGGGGGATCATCTTTTGTCGCTTGAGAGGGATCTCTAGCTATTTTACATAGTCATTTTTCATGTTGCATGCATCCACTTCTTAATAGTTGACCAAGAAACTCAGATGGTTTTAGTGGCAACTTAGTGTACTTAGACCTCTCCTTCCTTTCAAAGTTAGGTCTACTTGTTGTTGATGTATCAATCCTAGAAGTTGATAGTTAGTTACTGTGGTTATTAGTAGGGGCCTTGGGTGGGTTGACCTTTGGTCCTTGGTTCATAGTCTTGTTTTCCTTTGTTTGCTCTTTTCTTTTTCACTTCAAGCATGTTGGTTATTATATGATATATAGGTTGGATCATGGTAAGCCTCTACAACATCTCTATGTTTTTGGTTTGTGAGAATTCTTGGCTAAGAGACCATGGATCAAGGTAGTAAAGTTTTGACTTGGTGAAGTCATTAACTACTCCCTTGAATATGGCTAACAATTGGGCTTTGGCTATGGGCTTTGTTATTTCATTCAATAGTCTATTCCACCACTAAATGAATTTCTATACAAGTTCTAAAGGCCCTTGATTGACCTTCATGAGTTGGTCAAGCATTATGTTAGGCTTCAAGTTATACTTGGAGTGGTTGAAAAACTAGGCTACTAAGTCTTCCAAAGAGTATATAAATTCTCTAGGCAATGCATGATACTAATCAAGTGCTTTCCCAATTAAAGAAATAGGGAAAATCCTCATGGTGGTATGAGGCCATGGTTGCAAGAGTAAACATTCAAATCGAAAGGTGATAAGGTGAACATTCATGTCACCTTCTCCATTATGTCTACTAAATTGTAGAATGGGGACACTAGGAGGAAGTGTCAAGTGTGGGACTATAGGACTTATGGGATCATCCTAGAAAAAGTCCATAATCTTGACAATTTATGTGGTAGAGGCTTTAAGCCTCTTCAATTCCATAGTTTGTGAGGTTTGTATGTAAGGTTATGATATCTGTTGTGAGGCTTGTGGCCTTACTATGGGTTGCATGATAGAAGGAAAAGGTTGCACTATGGTTGTGGCTTGTAGAACAAAAAAGAAAAAGATGTTTGTGCTAGTTTTTGAGGCACAAATGGTACAAACATGGTGTGTAACCCTTATGTTGTAGGGGGTCTCATGGTGGACCCCATGTGAGTAGTTATTAGATTTGCAGTGCTAAAATACACCATTGATTATTTTGTATTATGTGGCTATGTTGCAAATGGCATTAATATGTTATAATTTGCTATTTTTGGCATTGATTGAGTGTGATGTGCTGCCACAACCAATGTGGGGTTTGTTGTAGTAGGGTGTGGAGGAGTGGAAGATGGTGGCACCATGTCCATGGAGAAAACAAAAGCATTAGGGGAAGGTTCTATGTCATTAGGGGATATTTGGTTAAATAGTCCTCCAAGGATGTTTTTAGGCTCAAATTATGCCCTAATTCATCCTCTTCTTCCTATTGTTCCCTAAAGGTAGGCTTATCATCTTCCTCCTCTGCAACAATTAATTGGGCTAGGATGCTAGAATAGACATCATTAAAAGTAACTTCTTCATACGATGAAGGGATGTACTCTTTTCCACCCCTATGTATTAGCTCAAATTCCCTCTTAGCTTTAGCTTTGATTTAAGGAATTAGCATACTAGCCTGAATTTTGGCACAAATGAAGTTATAGTGATCTTCATTTATGGCTACAAAATTAGAACTCTCCTCTCTAACTCTCAAATATCACCTGCATTTAACAATGATAGGGTCTTTGGGATCATATACCCTCATGACTTGTTGGTTATGCTAGTGAAGCTGAAGGGAAATTTGGTGGATTTTCAAAAATGCATGGTTATAGTGCTGATAATTACTTAAGAATAGGCTACAAATGTTAAGATAGTAGTAAATTCTAGCAAATGGAATTCAAAATTCTTAGAGGAAATAAAAATGGGTAAAAAAATGATATACTTACTATAATTAGTAAGTGGGGGATAAGAGGGGCTTTACCCCTTTACCAGAAATAGAATATTGGCAACATTGGCTTTAAACCTCCCCCAAGCTAGCTTCCCAAGTGCCTCTATGCTAGGTATGGCAAGGGGGAAAGAAGGAGGAGTGAGATAATAGAAATATCACACCTTCCTATTCCAATGTTGGAGAGAGGGGGGAAAACTTGAAGACCAAAATTGAAACTTGGCAATTTCCAAAGGTGGTTTTGGTAGGTTTCCAACTTTCACCAAAAAGGAGGGAAAAGTGGGCTTGGTTGGTATGAAAACCAATGTTGGTTTCATGACAAAGATTACGTCAACAAAAATTAAATGTTTACCACGCCTTCCATGCTGGCTTTGCTCTAAGAATTCACAATAGATGTGAAATTCTAGCATCCAAACCACCTATAGCTTCCATGCTAAGGTTTTTGCCACAGAGGGAGGAAATGATAGCATTGGATTCCTCAGGAGTGTTGGCTAGAAAATGGCTTTTGAATTGCAAAAAAAAGAAAACTTAGTTGTAAAATTGGTTTCAAATTTCACCAATGTTGGCCTCCCAACTGCTACCACACTAAGTATGGGAAAGGGGAAAAAGAAGGGGGGTGAGATGATGGGAATCTCACACCTCCTAGCTCAACATTGATGGATGAAAAAGGTTGAAAACCCAAAGTGAAAAGTTAGTATTTTTTCTAGTAAAATTGATTCAAGTAGTTGCTAATTCTCTCAGCTTGGAAAAATGGAGGGGAAATGTCAACTCATGGATGAGTTGAACCACCCACTTTTAGAAGCTGGAAAATAAACTTTTGGCAACAAAAACAATGGGGGAAAAAGATACCAATTTTGGCTTTGGGCTTTAAAATTTACAGTAATTGTTATGAAAAACCAAAACCCAACCACCTACAACTTCCAGGCTATAGTTTTGGTCACAAAATGGGAAAGACCAATGTTGATTTGCATTGTTTAAGGGTTTTGGCTACAAAAAATGGGAAGGTCTTTGCCACAGAGGGAGGAAATGCTAAGGTTCAAGGGTTTTGGCTACAAAAAATGAAGGAAAGGTTTGCAAATGGCTATGAGAATGATAGATTTGGCTATAGAATTTAGGCAAAGGCCCTACTTCTAGTGCTAAGAAAAACTATTGCGACCGAAAACCTCAATTGTTGGAATAGGAAGGAAACCAAGGATCCCTTGTGCAAGCAGTTCCTCAAGCCTAAATCCCTGGGGCCTTCATGATGAAAATGGGATTTAGGGTGCCCTTGTTGGTTTGGCAAATCAACCAAGGACTTGGGAGATGCAAAATGTGGAAATATGAATAGATTCGAATAATGCACAAATAATAAATTTAACTTTATTAAACACAAAAATCAAAACTCAAAACTTTATTAAGAAAATAATAAAGAATAAGTTAGAGAAATGTGTACAAATGGTATCTAGATGAGTAAAAATGGGGGGTTCACTTATGCAAGAGTTCAAAGCTTTTTGAAGCTAGTGTGATGAGCTTCATGATCCAAATGTTAAGCCACTCTTGATATCATTGAATCTTCCTTTGCTACTACAACTTCTGATCCAATCTCAAGGTCTCACTACTTCCATGTTGGGGTTCAAGAGAATGTAAGTATGGGAACTTGCAAGAGCTCTTGAGTACCTAAAAATGTTCCAAGTGTGGAATTGTGTGTATGAAAATTTTTTATGTGTAGAATATTGTCAAAAATTCTCAACCTCTCAAAAACATCCAACCAAAATTGCTTGTATGGCCAAAAGTTGTTGAACCTGTAAATGGTATTGGAGTTTTTGTTTTATAGGGTCTTTTTGACCATGAATGGGGCTGTAAATTGGCTATAAAATGGCTACAAATTTGATATAATTTTGTTGCAAATTGGCTATAAAATGGCTACAAATTTGATGTAATATTACTACAAATTGGGTGCCAAATTTAGGTGAAATGGGCACCCAAATTTGGGGGGTTACTAAACATAGTAAGTGCTTCCTCCTTCCTCCTCCCCCCCCCCCCCCCACCCCACCCCCACCCCCACATAGGCACCAATGGCCATTTTGTTTACTAAAAATAGTAACTAGGGCATCTCTTCCATGCTAGAGATGAATCTTACATGCCAACTCTCCACCATGCTTGTTGAAGTGCATAAATTGATGAATTTTGCTTCTTGTGGCTTCCACGTTGGAGGTTTGAATCTCCCACACTCGGGGAAAAACTTTCTAGGCCAGGGGGAAAGTTTCCAAGCTAGGGGAAAACTTTTTAGTTTGAGGGGAAAGTTTCCAAAATGTACCTTTGGTCTCCACATTGAAGGGAGGAAAGTTTTCAAACCCCCCATCCTTCCATGATGATGGTAGGTGAGAGCTACACCCTTACATGTGTTTTTAGCTTAGAAAATTGTCTAGCCCACATAAAAACCATCAAATGTCCTTTTTTGGCATTTCAAAAGGCATTTCATGTACTACTTTTGCACCTTTTGTACTACTTCTAGAGATAGAATTCTTAGGCTTTCATGTCACTTTCAAGAGTTATTATTTTTCAGCTCCTACATTTCTAGTTGGAAACTTAGCCAATATAGCCAATTTTGGCCCAAAATTGATTCTAGATCATGTCTATAGCTTTTCTATTTTTAGGCTTTCACACTTTCTAGAGTTATTATTTTTTAGCTCCTACATTTCTAACTAGAACCTTATCCAAAATATCCTCTTTTGGCCCAAAATTGATTCTAAATCATGTCTACAGCTTTTCTATCAATCACCCAACCCTCTAGAGATACAATTTCACCCTTCAAATCTAAGTTTTGCCCTAAATCTGAGCTTCTTTTATTAGTTTTTTCACACTTATGTTTGTCTCCCACCATTTGTAGTTTGGCACTCCATACAAGGCTACCACTTAGTTTTTTTCTTCCTTTATTTTAATCAATACAACATCTACATCAATGATCCTTCTCCAAAATGATGCAATCTCTCTATTTTATGCTTACTTATATACATTATATACTTGGTTAAATTTTTTTCTCATTCATTATGTTATTTTCCTATGATGTTAAAATTACAAATTTTTCAACATTTCACACTTATCCAACTTTCAATATCCTATACTCATCCATTCTCTTATGTCAAAACTTTTCTTGCATCAAAAATTTCTTTACACCAAAACATGTCTCACGTCAAAACTTGGCTCATGTCAAAACTTTGCTTGCATCAAAACTTTGCTCACGTCAAAACTACAATTTGAATATTGTACTTTCTTTATCTATACTTTACACTTCATTTTTATTTTAACATTTATAGCTTATTCCACACTTAGCTTATTTTTTGATAATCTATACTTAGTCAAAATTTCAACCTTTCTATACTTAGCCAAAATTTTTAGTATTTAACACTTAGTCAAATTTTTAGCATTTTATACTTAGTTATTTTTCCACATAAAAATTTCATTTTTTCTAGGGAGGGGCTTGATATCCTTCTCTCTACGTAATAATATTAATATTTCAACATTGTATATCCTTTTATATAAGTTTTATACTTTGAATTTTTTCTATCTCCTATATCACATTCTATACTTAGTTAAATTTTCAACTTTTCTATACTTAGTCAAATTTTCAGTGTACTACACTTAGCCATTTTTCAACATATAAATTTCATTGTTCAAAGAGAAAACTGAAACAATTTTCTCACATCAAAACTATAGTGTTTTTAATTTTTTATATTCTTTATCTATATTTTATACTTAATTTTTATTCCACCATTCATATATTATTCTACACTCACTTTATTTTCCAATAATCCATACTTAGTCAATTTTCTAGTGATTTTATAATTAGTCATTTTTGGCATTAAAAACCTTCATGTTTTTCATTGTTTCCCTATTATTCTTGAAACATGTGTAGTAGGGTAAGCCCATATTTGATTGAAGGATTCATGCCCATATGTTTCATAATTGTTGATTTATTGAGGGTTATAATGACCATTTATGATCATAGGCTAAGTATCTCAACATTTAGTTTATGGATGTGTCCTTGTAGAAGTGTAAAGAAAATTTCTACAAGAATAGGACGTACAATGGGTTGAGGCTAAGGGATGGAATAAAAAGTAGTTTCAAAAGATGGAACTAATGACTAAAAAGTAGAGTGTAGGTTACTAACATTATTGGATGGGAAAAGTTGGTAAAGTGAAGAAGTAGTAACAAGGAGATTGAATGGCTCAACAAAGAATGGAATACATCCAAGTGCATTACTTTAAGCAACCAAGATGTTAACATGATAAATATGATAAGAATGAAGATTACTTTGCCAAGTCCTCCAACTATTTGCTCCTTATCTTCATTTGTTAGATGGACCAATAGGTAAATCTAGGATTCTTTTCATTCTAGCTTCTTTAATTTGTGGATGAACTTGCTCATGCATCTTCTCTTATTCCATAACAAAATCTACCATGTACTTGGCTTCCTCATCATCCAACTCAATGGGATGATCAAGATAAGGAAAGAAAGGTGATAGATTATGAGCCTAATCATACTCTACTATAAGTTTGAGCACATCAGCATTTGTCATGCTAAGTCCACTTGACAAGGCCTAATTCCTCCTAAGATCTAGTAGCTTCTGGATTTTGTAGATGCTTGAAGTAGATAATGAAGCCATAGAAATAATTGTAAAAATTCTATGACTTCATAGGGTTATTACCAGTATGTTGGCTTATCTTTGAAAATAGGTTTGCACTCAAAAAAAAAAAAAGATGAAGAACTTTAGTTCTTAAGAAAATGTCAAAATCATAGAGTTTTAATGTGATGTCAAAATTTTTGATGTGGCATTTCAAAAGGAGTTAGTGATAAAAGCTATTTGGAAAAGAACATAGAGGTTATAAATAGAAAATGGCATGACATCTATGCCCTAATGTGACAACAATAGCACTTAGCTGAAATGTAAAAAAGAGCAAATAATGTATAAAAGATGCTAAAACTATAGCAACGTTAGAATAGATAACAATTCTAGAAAACCTTCACTTCTATAGAGGCTTTCCTTCTAGTGCTAGAGATACTATGCTTGGAATCATCATAATAAATAGAAACTGACAACTTAACACGAAAACTAAGCTAAGTAATTCATGGCTATCAAATGGTCCAAGAAAACTAACCTTTTGAATAATCTTCCTTAAATCAAAAGGGGACTTAAGGATCAAAGGACAAATCCAACAATTTAAGTTAGATATTTTGTCAACATTAGTGGGTATCGAGTAAAAAAACATTATATGCATAGAACAACTAATAGAAAATGTTTAAAAAAAATAAAAATGCAACATAATATGAAAGCAAGATTGGTAGTAGAGAAATACCTAGCATAGTGTGAAAAACTAAACAAATCTATTAGCAAACATATGCAAACCAAGGAAAATGCAAGGAAAACATACCTAAAGAAAATCTAGGAAAAAATAGGGTTAAAAGACCTAGTAATGAAAAATCTATATTATAAAAAAAACAAAGGAACCTATAAATGTATGTTCCAAGATGTGTACTAGAGATCAAAGGCATTTGAGGAGGAGCATTTGAAACTCATGGAACATATCCAGGTCTTTGACTTAAACTAATAAAGCTAAAGCAAGTACAACATGGTGTACCTATATTACAATTATTTTGAGGTTCTAATACTCCCATCCCCCTCCTCTTCCTCCCCCCACCATCCACCCCACTTTCTCCTCCTAAAAAAATAATAATTACATAGAGTAGCCTTGTAGTGGAATATCCTTATTTAATGAATCATATCTACCTTGTTGTGCATATGAGGTTGTGCTACTCACCCTAATATCTATTTACACAAAAGAAAATTAACTAAGTAATACCCTTTTTGGTGCCAAAAAGCATTTTACCTTTTCATGATTTAATAATTCAATTATGGATCATTCATGAGATAATTATTTTGAAATTTACCAGTGAAATATTAACCACTAAGTACATTCATTTTTCTTGTAAGCAATCTATAAGATCCTACACTGCATTCAGAGTTCAAATCAATTAGTGGAATAGATTATGGATGATTTTTTTATTTTTGTTAAGGGGAAATGGCATTGAATCCCAAAATAAATATATATTTAAAATAAAATTTTAGACTACAAAAGCATAGAAGCATTGTAGAAACAATAAACTTAAAATTAATAAAAATAAAATGCCTAATGATTTTGGGATACATTTTTAGGTTTAAATCCTTACAATTAATCCTAAAAAACATCCCCTTTGGGGTAGGATAAAGATCAAACCTTACTTTCATATAGAAGAGTCCAATTGGGTTTTTACTTTCTACTAAAGTCTTCTTATTTATAAAAAATAAAAATAAAATAGAAAAACATCTAGAAATTTAGCTAATTCATAAACTATTAAATGATATTACCTTGAACTAATGAGTAAAGTGAATTAGCTAGAGATCTCTATGAAAAACTACATTACATCAAAACTTCTAGATCACATAAAGAATAAGTGGACAAAAGTAACATTAAGTATAAAGTAGAAATCCTTAAAATTGAGGAATGTTAGCGAATAAAAATTCATCTAAGCTTGACTTAAAACCATATAAATACCTTTTACACCAAGTCCAAGAGTTATGAGCTAGGGGATAAGTGAAAAAATGGATGAATGAGTCTTCTATGTTGTAGAAAGGACATCTTGGTTTATGAATGAGGATCGTTAAACTTAGAAGGGGGCGATGAATAAGTTTCTAAACAAAAATCAATCATCACAAAAACCACACCCAAAAATACATGGTTCCTCAACTTGGGTACACCACACTCAGAGGGTACATCGCTTGCATACCTCTGGACTTTATTTCTCTCAAAATGTGATTTGAAGGATACCACACCCTGTACGAGCTCTAAGCTCCACTTTAGAGTGATTCATCACTAAAAATCCACTTAACTCAATTAGGTCCCAACAAGCTTAAAATGTGGTTTCAAGGATGCCACAACCTTTACAAATTTGAGCTCTACTCCAAAGTGTTGTGATGCTGTATCAACCACTCAACCTAGTTAGGTCCCAACAAGCTTAAAGATGATGAATTCTTGCAAGAAGCACATCAATTCTAGTGGGGCAACAAGAAAGAGAAAAAAATTACAAGGAAAGAATGCAAAAAATTTTCTATTCCTTGTACTTTAAGGTACATTACAATATAATCACTACAACAATACAAATGATGGTACAACGAGGTACACAAATAAGGTACATAAAGATTGCTTGACATTGATACTTACTTGCTCAAAAAATTGCACAAAGCCCAAGAGAATGAAGCCTTCTTATAAACTTAAAGTTTCTAAAATTAGATCATAATTTGTGCAATGGCTATCTAACAACTAGTTGAGATGTCTTCTTTGAGATTGAGATGTGTCTCTACAATAGACTTCAATTTTGGGGAGATGTCTCTTCTTCAATGGAGACACCTCTAAGAAGACATCTACAGGGAAACATCTTATCCTGATAGGAAACATGTCCTATTTTTTGAAGATGTCTTCTCTAGGTCTTCTACACTTTGGCCAAGATGTCCTTAGCTTTTGTAAGACACCTTCTCAGCTTTTGAACTTTGATTCTTGAAGCTCCCCCTCAATCACTAGAACATTGTCTTATAGTCTTCTTTACTCGTCCATGCTTCCTTGAAACCTTGTAGTCTTTACTTTGAGATTTCTTATAGATGTTAATCTTATAGCTCTCCTTTATCCCTACAAAACATCATATTCCACAACAATCTCTGTTCTCCATTTTTCTTAAGGTTTTGACATACCAGAAGATCAACAATGAATACTCAAATGAGAGCATTGAATATCATTAGCATTGATAAATCAAATACCATAAAAAATGTCAAATTTTTCATAGAGTAGTGTTATTTCATATCTATTAAATTCACTACTTCCATAACTACACATTCTAATTAACCTTTCAAAGATAACTAAATCTTTGCAAAATATCAGTATTAGAACTAATAATACTATACAAAATCTTAGAATAATATGGAAAATCATGATGGTCATTAATCTAAGAAAAACCAAGAAAACCATTATGAGAATCTTAAATAGTTACCCTGCTATCCAAACTATCCAAAAGATTAAAAAATGTGGACTTTTTAGAAATAATAGTACCATAGACGCTTTAATAATTAGACCAAGTAATCCATCAATTATGTATGCAAAGATATGGAAGGCAAGAAATGCCAAGTTTAAGCATGTATTACAAAGGCATTTACACTTAATAACGTATGATCCATTATTAATGGGAAGCCACCAAGAATAAATGTTAACAAGAATAGAGGTAGAAAAAATTATATTATTAAAGTTTCAAAAATCACTGATAAAACTCCAAGTGTTTAAAATGTCTTTTATGAAAATAAAACTTGATATAATAATGAGGATTAAGAACTTAGAAGGGGTGTTGAATAAGTTTCCCAATTAAAACAAGTTCTAGACACCAAATTAAACATAAAATTTATGTGGTTCTACAACTTGGGTAGTCCACACTTGGAGGGTAGATTCTTTGCACACCTCTACACTTTGTTTCTTCCAAAATGTGGTTTAAAGAACACCATAACCTTTATAAGGTTTGAGCTCCACTACAAAGATTTTCATTGCTGCAAAAGCTCTCAACCTTGCAACATCCCAACAAGCCTAAAATGTGGTTTGAAGGGCATCATATCCTATACAAGCTTTGAGCTCCACTTTAGAGTGTTTCGTCACTACAAAACCACTCAATCCCATAAGGTCCTAACAAGCTCAGAATGTAGTTTCAAGGGTCCCACAATCTTTATGAAATTAAGCTCTTCTTTAGAGTGTTTTGATGTTGGAAAACTAGTCAGTCCTATAGGATCCTAGCAAGCTCAATACATATGCCTTCTTGTAAGAAGCACATCAACCCCTCAGGGTAGCAAGAAAAGAAAAGAAGTTACAAGGAGAGAATGTAGGTCAATTTACAAATTCCTTATACAATGAAGTATAGTTCCACAAAAAATTAAACAAATGATGTGAAAATTCAAGTACATAAGTACAACAACATAAAATAGACAATGATGGCCTTAATGTTTATAATTCTTACATAATACTCCAGAATTTAAAATCTTCATATAGTATCGGAGATTCCAAAAATACCTCAAATCTCCTGCAAGGGCTATTCAATGGCTAGTGTAGACATCTTCTTCACAATTTAGACATCTTTCTATATTCAGCTTCAACTCTAGGGAGACATCTCCTTTTATAATGCAACATCTTTGGAGAGATGTCTTCTTTCAAAAGGAGACATCTCAAGGGAGATGTCTTCTTGTGAATGCACTTCTCTCTGCCAAGACATCTTATGTTTCTTAGAGATGTCTTCTCAACTTTTGAGCTCTAGTTCTTTAGTCTTTCTCTTGTTTATTTAGCTTCTTTTCAATCCTTGGAGCATCTTCATTTAGCCTATAGTCTTTGTACATGTTCATGCTCTCATCTTTTACCTATGAAGTCTTAATAACAACATCTCTACGTAGATCTCGATTTCAAACTCCACTCTTGTTCTAATGCTCATTTATGATCCTACTAGACTACAAACACATTTCCATATTCTCCATTTTTCCTAAGGTTTTGACATAATAAAAGGCAAATAAGTAATACCTTTTTGAAAAACTATCCATTTTAAAGAAATAAGTATCTTTCTAACAGTCACTACCTTTAGGCTTACCCATTTAGATGCATTTCTAAAAAAGAGGCTTCCAAGGCTCTCTATCATATAAGCATTTAACCATCCTCTTGGTACATAAAATAATACCCTACTTATAATAATTCACTAATTCTAATCCACTATCCTTTTGTGAGAAGGGAAATTACTAACCAACATGATAAACCATTTACTAGAATGGCTACTACTCCATAAAAAATTTCACAGAAGTTGATTAATGTGATGATACATAGAAATACTAGGAGCTCAACATAATGAATAATATACATGAGTAGCTTGGATAATATACTTACAAATAATAAATGTTTAAACCATTGAAATCTTCTTCAACTTCTACTTAATGATTTTGCTTTCAATTTTCTTCAATGTAATATCCCATAAAGTTTTGGAGGATCTAGCAAAAGAAAAAGGAATGCCTAAAACTTTGAAATATCTAAATTTTCTAGAAAATTTCAATATATTAACAAATCCCATTCCTTAAGTCCCTTATTGCAAAAAATAGAATATTTTAACTAATTAATTTTAGAGCCTAAAGTTTGCAATGTTAATCAACAAGATAAAAATATGATTAGAAATAACTTTATCTTTTCTATTATAAAAAATGAGTCATCTACAATATGCATATTTAATAAATTAGAAAAATTATTTATATTGAAGATGCCTTATAGCAAATTATGTTCCTAATCCTTCTGTATAGCATGACATAGAAAATCTCTAACAAGCATGAAGAGATAAGAAGTAAGAGGATAACCTTCCCTAACTAAGCGTTCAAGCTTAAAAATGTTAGGAATGCTCACATTTGTAGCCATAAGTGCATTAGCATCTGCAAAAAAAGTCTTCATAATCCCAATAAATTTTTCTTTAAGATCATATTTGTGAAAACAAGCAACAATAAACTATCATTTGATTCTATCATTTGCTTTAGTATAATCAAGCTTCAAAAAAGTAATGTCTTAATTAGAAACCTTGGCCCACTACATATCCTTCTAAGGTACAAAATTGTCCAAAACATTTTTACCTTTGACAAAGATAATTCACATTAGAGTAATTAACTAAGAAATAATAGGTTTTAATCTTTTAGCAAGACATTTAGCCAAAATTTTATAAACATAATTTAGAAGAGTAACAGGGTGCTAATCGCCAACATGGAAAAGATCACCTTCCTTAAGAATAAGTTTGATGACTCCTCTATTCAACTCTTGACCAAGTGAACATTGTTTAATGAATTTCACAAAAAAAAAAATAAAGGTTCATATCAATAACATCCCAATAATTTTAAAAAAACTCAATTGAAATTCCATCAAAGCCTAGTGCTTTATCATTATTCAAGCTAAACATTAGATATTTAATTACAATAAGAGAGCTATCTTGTTCAAGAAGGTGGTTGTAATTGCTATGAAAAACATTAGGTAAATGATCATAATTAGAATGATCATAAATATGTATTAAAAATTTCTTTCAAGAAGACCATTAATAATAAAAGAATCAAGCTAATTTGATCATAAACTTCTATGGAATCAATAATAGAAAAGCTCCCTTTGATGATATTTTGAAAGATAAATTATCATGTTTAGCACAGAACCTAAAAAATTTATAACTATTATATCTTTAATTTTAAATCATTATGAACACAAAAATAAAAATTGTGAAAAAGAAAACTCAAAATAAAAAATTACACTAAAGGAGTAAATGTTAGTAATGAGATTAATGAGAGGCAGGGATTCCATATTTTTGCTTCTTATATCCTCATACGGTAATTTGTCTTATTTGTGTTACTCTTATTATTGATTTTAAAAAACCTAATATATCATTTTATAATTTTCAAAAAGAAACTAACTAATTGGTAATGGTATTTTAAAAAAATAGATTCTTTTGGAGCCCTTTGAGAATACAAACCTAAAATGGTAATTTGCCCATGAAAATAAGTAGAGGCATGTTCTAGTATATGCCTATCAAACTTCATTTGAGATTATGCACTCACTGGTTAAGGTGTGTGTTGTCCATGCATCTTATAAAATGATCTAATTTATGCACCTCAAATATTATTATAAGTACATTCTATTATTCCTACCTCAAATTTCATCATAAGCATTTTTCAATATGCATGCCTCAAATGCTAATGGTGATGCATACATTGAAAAATGTCTCTCATGTAGTTTTGAAGCACATTTTGGTCTACATGTCTCAATTGGATATTAGAGATGTCTTCAAAAAAGAAATGTTTAATACACATCTCTAAAGATCATTTAAGATGTTTTAAAGACATGGGGTTATTAGTCCTTAAATCTATATGAATAATAAGAAAAAAATTAGAAAACACCAAAAACAACCTGGAAAGGAATAACTTGCCATATTTGGAGATGTTTACCTAAATAAAAGACCATACAATTGATGCCTTGAAAAATCAAGAGAGAAGAATTAATCATTGGTAAGGGGGATGATTATTAATTGTTGATAAATTTTATTTTTCACTGGCTATGATATTGGAGCTCCAATATCGTAGCACATGCTACGTTATCGAATATCATGCCTACCTATAAATAAAACACATGGGTACATGATCCAAAAATTCCATTCTTAGTTGTTAGTGAAGCTCTTGCAGTTTTTTTTCTCTAGAGTTAGAATATTTTCTAACTACTAGAAATAGGAGTTAAAAAGTGTACGAATCTTTATTCCAACATTGGTGTACTTGGGCATCTTAGTGTGAATGGCAATAAAGATGAGCTTCTCTGATCAAACCTTGTAGCACTTGGAATAGATTCATGTTTTTCATATGCATTTATTATTCATGCACTTGAATTGAATGAATTTTAATTAAGTAATTAATATCAATTATATAACAAACATAAGTATGACCACTTTGAGCATATGTTACACTTGCTAATCACAGTAGCGCCTAAGGCTTGGTAGCCCAGTAATGTGGCAAAGTTTTCAAGTCGTGTATGAAAAGTGGGAATGGATGTTTATGGTAGGATGAGCTAAGTGTTATCTATTTATTATATTAATTAGATTAATTAAATATCAAATTTTATTTTTTCCAACATTTAGGTGAATCTAGTGAAAAAGACAAAATGATAAAAATCATGTGCCTCAGTGATACTTAATCATAACTTTGCATTTCACAAGTTAAACTAGGAAGATAACGATCACATCCTTGATATTCACTTCCTAGAACCAATGTACTTGGAGAGCTAGACTTTGTGGAATTTGACCAAATTGCTTAGTGAACACTAGTTATTTGTATGGTTGGGTGTAGGAACTACTCATCATTCATCATTGGCACTATTGCCAAGGACCTTAGTTAGCCACATGTGCCATCTAGGACGTAGTGAAATTATTTAAAGATGTTGTAATAAACCTTAAAGTTATAATAGTTAAGAATAATAATAGTAGTAACAAGCACATTATTTTTCTTTTCAAAGTTCTAAAATGACTTCTTCTCATAAGCTTGATTCTCCACCACCGTTCTAGTATACATCCAATCAACAAAGGCATGGGTGATCAAATCAACCATTACCCTAGCAATGCAAAGTTGTATATACTCATTTCGATGAGTATGTGCTAGATTTCACCTTCATCTTGCATTAGGATGAGCAGCTACAGTGGAGGGACATGAAGGGCAACATCATGTTACTACCCAGTCAATCAGTTTTTAAGATGCTACTCCAAAATCTTATGAGGTTGGGTATCCAATGGCTTAATGTTGAATATGTTGTTCAAGACCATGACTATCAAGACTATTGTCCCACTGCGGCATAAGGCAAAAGAGATCAGCAATAGGAGAGACATCATGAAGCATCAAAGGGGAAACAATTCAATAACCACTTATTCTTGCTAAGCTAAAAAGAAGAAGAGGATTACTTTTTTGAGGATTCTTAATTCATTAACCTTCCTTCCCTTGGCTTTGATGAGGGGGGATTTCAACTAGAACTTACAGTCCACTGTACACACTTCTAGTTTGGACAAGAATGGGTCCCATAACCATGGGAACTCCAAAGATGGAAGTCAAGGCAAGAACGTTGATAGACATAAGGATTGTGATCATTACTAAAGAATAGAAGGTAGTAAGCACCATGATGGTGTTGGCTCTCCTCCCTCTTCTTCACCTTTGACATCCTCTTAACTCTGAACAAAGCCATAGAGAACATGACCATGATGGAGGTGATTAATGAAATAGAGATGATCATAGGGCCCACTAGACTAGTAAGACCAAGGGCATGGGAAATCAAGGGAGGCCCACCACCACGAAAGGAGGGGCAACAAAGCGCATCATGTCCATCATGGCCATCATAGAGTCTATGAGCATGAGCCTTTTCTTAGAATAAGAAATATGTTAAACATTGCAGAGGTCGTGAGAATCCCAATAAGGCATGTGAAGATAGTAAAATTAAACAGTTGGATATGAAAAATATCCCCAAGTTTGAAGGGGGATACAACTTAGATCCATAGCATCATCTTTAAGCATTTCACAATGTCTGTGCCTTGCAAAACATCAAAAATAAATGGAAAAAGTTAAAGCTGTTCCCAAGGATGCTCATTAAAGAAGCTAAAAGTTGGTATTGGTTCTTAGAACTGAAATTAATTAGACATTAGAGTATAATGAGCTCTTTAAAGCCAAGTATTAGACATACTCATGAGTGTCCAATCTGAGAAAGCATATCCAAGGTTGGAAATAAGGAATACATGAACCATTGGACATAGCCATGGACAAGTACTATTCTCTCTTACACATTGTCCTACCCATGGTTATTCTCAAAGGAAGCAACTCTACCATATCATAGATGGGATTTGAATAGAAATGAGGAGAACTCTTGGGATCTATGCCCAAGGGAGACTTTCATAACTTAGAGCCCATCAAATCCAAAGGCTAATAGAGTATGTTGTTAAAGAAGAGGGAGAGTTGAGAAAACAAAGTATGAAAGAATATAACTGAGGCCCTTCCATCCATAAAAGGGAGATCTAGTTCTATGATAATGAGGAGGAGGCACCACTTGATGAAGTGGTATAGTGAAAAACCTTCTCAATTCAAAAGTATGTTTCTAAAATTTTGGCTAAGGTAGATAAAATGTGGGACTCTTTGGATGAGAAATTCCAAACTTCTCTAAAAATAGCAAAGGAATCCAAGAAGAAAAGTAGCGATCATGATTGCAAGAAAATGAAGGAAGCTAAACATGCCCACCAAAAAGATAAGGGTAAGGTTGTTGTAGTAGAGGAGGTTGTGGTCTCCAAATTAAATGATAATGGTGGGTATGACATCTGCCACTATGAACATCCTAGTCAATGTTATCCCATTATATCACACTTCCTAGAGTCTTGCATGTAGCTTCTAAATCCTACATTGGTAAGAAGGAAAGCACCCATAAGGTTACCTTATCCTCAAGCAAACCCTAGGCAGTTCCACCAACAATAAGCCTACTATTCGAGTGGAGCTCCACCGCAACCTTATGAGTAGTACCATTAATGGCAGCACCCACAATCATGTGGGATGTCACAACCAAGGAAACAATACCCTTACTGGTAGCCTAATCCATATGGGTACCATGTTTGGCAACCTATTTCTCTGCATGACTCTTTCAATCATACTTCATGCAAGGATCACTACTACCCTTCTAAATACTATAGAGCCTAATCTCTAAGAGGGAAATCCTAATTTACTCATTATCCTCCTCATCCTTTTGCACATGTCCCTTTACCCTCAACTTAATTATTAGCTACTCCATCAATGTAGGGCAAAATTTCAACCAAACCACAACGTAATGCCACCAAGGCTATTAACTTATAGTTAGCTCTTCAGCCAAGTGGTTTAGTAAATAAACCCTAAAAAAGTTCATTCTTCTAAATCAATAGTCTTGCAAAGCCCTTACAGACACATGCAATTGATAGCCCTACTTCTTCCTTATCCTCTACATAATCTTTCAAGTCCTCTTCAAACCAAACACCTCTAAGGATCCACACTGTCAAGTTAACCCATGCAATCTCCAATTAGATTAAGACTAGCAACCTTTCCAGGAAAAGAACTGATCCTGGGAGCCCCCTAATCTATTTGTAAATCACTAAGAATGATTCATTGAAGGCTCTTTTGGACACAAATTTTGGTACGAATTTGATTCCTCGTGAGATGTACAAAGCCTAGAGCTTGCCTCCTCTCAAGAAGAGCAACATTCTTCTTAAGTTGGTAGATTATTCCATCACCATACCTTTGGGGCTAGTGGAGGACATTGTGATCAGTTTCTATGAGTCATTTTATCCTACCAATTTTTTGGTGATTCAAGTTGACAACTACGAGGACTTCCCAATCATCATGGGAAGGGCTTGGCTAAGCACTGTTGATGTGTGGCTAGGCATCAAAGATCTTTTCTTGGAAATTTCCAAGAAAAATGATTTTGAAAATATAGTGAGGAAGTGAGTTCCATGCATCATGTATAGTGACAGAGGGTGCAACTATGTGCAAAAGTTATGGTCCATAAAAAGTACATCTATCACAACATGTAGACAATGTGCAAAGTTGATAGAAATTCAAAGGTACCTATATGCAATAGCCATAAAGTAGGAGAGCACCCAATGGCTAATAATTGATCCTAAAAGCAGTTCAACAATATGCATGGAACTAACTAAAAGCTTGACTAGTGCCTATGTTGATACATGGATGAACTGGAGCAAGTTCATCATCAACTCTCCGATGATAGACCTAATGACACCAATTGGAAAGAGTTGGAAACCCCTTAGAGATTTAGGTAGGATCCCCTAGAGTTGAAAACTCTATTGGCTAGAATGGAATATGCTTTCCTAACAAATTGAAAGCTAGTTATAATCGATGCTAATATTACTCAAGAAAAAAAAAAGAGAAGTTATTAAAGATGATCAAAAAATGGCCAATAGCCTTCTTCTGGTCATATCATGAACTGACTAAAATTGATCCATGAATATGCTAGCATTGCACCTATAAAAATGCCTCCATGAAGCCAAAGAGGTAGCCACAGTGGTGGTTGAACCCCTAACTAAAGTAAATCATCAAAGAGGAGATTGAACAACTCCTCAAGGTAGATTTCATCTCTTCCATTATGGATAGTGAGTGGGTTAGCCCACTTGTGATAGTGTCAAAGAAAGGTGGCAAGTGGATGATTTGTATTAACTTCAGGCTATTGAACATGGTGACATACAAAGATCATTTTACATTGCCATTTATGGAATAGGTGTTGGACATCATCTCTAGGCATTACTATTATAGCTTTTTGGATGGTTATGGTGGTTATAATCAAATCCATATCACACTTGAGTATCAAGCCAAAATAATGTTCACAAGTTCCTAGGGGACTTTTGCATATAGAAAAATATCATTTGGTTTGTGCAATGTTCCTACAACGTTCCAATGCCCCTACAACCTTTCAACGCCTTATCCTAAGCATCTTTCAATAGTAGATTGATAGCAGGATGGAAGTCTTCATGGATAACTTCTCCACCTATGGGGCTGCATTTAAGTAAGCCGTGGACCACCTTAAGTAAGTGCTAACAAGATGTATGGAGATCAATCTTAGGCTCAATTAGCAAAAGAGCCATCTAATGGTCCAAGAGGGTATTGTCTTGTGATATAAAATATCACAAGTAGGGTTTGATGTGGCTCTTGAAAAAATAAGGGTAATCCAAGGAATTACCCACCAACTAGAAACTGTCAAAGATGTCCAATCATTCCTTGGTCACACTGGCTACTACCGATGCTTTATAAAGAATTTCTCTAAGATTTTCAAACCACTGGTAGAGCTTACAAAGAAGGCTGTTTCATTTTTTTTAGATTGAGAAATGTGAGAATGCATTCTAGAAACTCAAATAAAAGCTCATAGAAACTCCAATTTTATGAACACCTGATTGGTCTAGACTATTTCATATTATGATGGATGCTTATAATTACACTTTGGGAGTGATGCTCACACAGTTGGATGATCATAAATGTCCTTAATATATCCACTGTGCGAGCTAAAGCATTGTGGGTTCATAACTAAATTACATCACAATAGAAAAATAATTAATGGTGGTGGTGTATGTCTTGAAGAAATCCAAGCACTATGTGCTTAGGTACAAGATGTTCATGCACGTGGACCACAGTAAATCTAGTTCCTTGTGAACCAATCAATGGTGAGCATCCATGTCATATAGTGGTCAATGATCTTATAGGAATTCAATCTCACAATGGTATATTGAAAAGGAATTGAGAACATGATCATTGACCACTTGTCTTGGTTGAAATGAGATAACAAAGAGAAGGAGAGCCCACTTTTTGATCAATTTCCTTATGAACTCCTCTTTGTTGGTGCTATAAATAAACAAGTGCCCACTAAACCTAACTGGTACAATAGCATTCTCACCTACATTCACACCCAGGAGATGCCATAGGATTTAGATAACAAGAATAAACAATAGTTTCTTCACTAGGTAAAATACTACATGCAAATTAATGAATTCTTTTACAAGGTATGTGTTGATTGCTTGGTTCATTGGTGTGTTCTTGATGCTAAAAAACTATGTGTATTTTAGGATGATCATGAGAACCCTTGTGGGGGCTACTATGCTGGGAGATGAATGGTCATTAAGATCTTGATGGAAGGATATTACTGGCCACACCTTTTAGGGATGCTCACCAATTCATTCACTCTTGTGAATGCTACCAACATGATGGTGGGATGACCACTCATATGGAAGGACCTTAATAGTGGATCAAATCAATCAAATCCTTCAACACCTAGGGAATTGACTTCATGGGTTCCATCACACCCATGTCAAATGAAAAGGCATACATCATAGTCACTATTTACTATTGTTTGAAATGATCAAAAGTAGCAGCTTTCACCAACTTTACATCTTCTACAACTTCTCGATTTATACAAAAAAATGTTATAAATAGGTTTGGGATTCCACATGCACTAATTTCTAAAATGGTACTCATTTTATAGGGATCACCTTTTGAAAACTCATGTAATTCTTGGAGGTAGAACATAAATTAACAACACCCTACCACCTCCAAGCCAATGGTCAAATAGAGGTTATGAATAGGAAGATCACTAAGATCTTAACAAGAATCAAATATAGGAGAGACTGGAGCACTAAACTTAATAATGCCCTTTGGGCCTATCACTTAACTTGGAAACTTCCTATAGGATATTCTCCCTATGAGATGATGTATAGTAAATTACTAACTCTTCCTATCCAATCCAAGCTCTGTAAACTTTCAACAGCCTATGACCTTGACCTTGACCTAGGCCTAGCACAAAAAGAAATACTGATAAACCTTAACATGCTAGATGAGAATTAATTAATGGCCCTTTCCTTGAATGAAGTATACAAGGCATTCAAGAAACAATGTCATGACCTCAAAATAAGGAAGATAAAATTTCAACCAAGAAACAAGGTCCTTTACTGGAACCACACATATGTGCCACAAAAAACTAAGTTCCAAACATTATTGGAAGGGACTTACTTCATCTATGAAACCTTTCCTTCTAGGGCCATGTTGATATACAAACCTGAAAGCCCAAATAAGAAATTACTGGTCAACATGCGAAAAATTAAACCTTTCCATGAGCTTCAGAGAGCTAGTGGCTGCAACACCTCCTTAGATGAATAAGCATGCTCAATTTTTTGGATCTTCTCCTTCCAACTTAGTCATGGGGAAGATGGTCATCCATGCTAGATCATATAAAGTGGCTCCTTAGTTTTTCATTTTTTCTTATTTTTCACCATTTTTTGTTTTACATCATCTTTAGTACATTTTATCTTCTTGCATAGTTTAGAATTTCCTTTATATTTTACTTTATTTTGGTTTGTATTTTTCTTATGCTTTTCTTTTATGTTTTTTCTTATAAATTGTTTTTTTCCACTGTTGCTACTAGGACTAAGTGCAACTATAGCTATTTGCTAATGGTGGTTTGTACCATAATGTTATTTGATTGCTAATGTCTGGATTCTATCCTTGAATTTTGGTGTTGATAACTAAGACATGGTTCTTCTAATGATTATAGGCAGTGAGTTCATATCATCCACCTATCCACATAACTGTATGGTGTTCCCTTATTTTGGAAGTATGAAGTTCCTTCCTTAATGAAAATTTTAATGAATTGGTGACTTTGGTAATTTTCAAACTTGGAAAGAGTTAAATGGATAGACAAGGATGTGACTTCAAGGGGATTTAACACTTTTTTGTACTTACCTACCCTTTAGGGTACATCAATATTTTCATGGATTTCTCATCATTCCACTATTGACCAATAACAAGAAGTCAAAGTTTTTGCATGGTGTGGTTCCCATCTAAAAATCATAAAAATTTAAAATTTTAAAAATAATAATAATGAAAATTCAAATCACATCCCTTAGATAAAATAACAAGCTACAAGCATTGGTTATGGGACTAGAACTACATGTTACCCATGCTTGAAGGTCCCCTCTTTTCAAATCACTTCCTACTTCTCTTTTCTTATCCTTTTTGGAATGGTGATTGATCTATGGGGATACGCTTGCACCTTGAGGACTGGGTGAGTTGAAAACTATTAATGTGAATTCACTGTAAGTGTTTGGTTTTAATTTAGACTAGGAATCGTCATTATCATGTTACTTTAACCCAGAAAAAAAACTCACAAGGAACTTCATGTGATCACAATTTGGGACTTCATTCCACTCTCTCTTTCATCATCCATGTATGCTTTCCATAATCCACCTCACTACCTCTTCTCATGTTTATTTCAAATGCCTTAGTTTGATATGGCCAAAATTCTTTGATAGTCTCTTTGGTGATTTGGTGTTTAACTACCATAACTAATAATCAACCATGGGATCCATGGACTTCTTGGTGTGAGGATATGCAAGGGAATTAAAGGCTTGAGCCTACTTTGGGAAGGATCCACTTGCATATCTGTTGGCTAGGTTGGTTAAGTTTCAAATCCCTTAGGAAATTTCACAATTAGACCTTTTGTGTGCCCCATCAATGGCATCCAATTGTGCACTCCTTCACAATGTTTTCCAATGACAAACTCCTTCTTTTTGAATTATCTAATCCTCTTCAAGCATTTCATCACGTTCACAGCTTTTCTAGCTTTTCAAGAACTTCAAGTTTATGTTAAAACTCTTTTTTTTTCCTTATCTTTAATATTGAAAATTTTCAAAGCCCAGAACCTTCCAAAGCCTATAACTTTCAAACCGCTTGCCTGATTTACCTCAATTTTTAGTCCTACTACTATGAGAGATATGCTTTACATCATGGGGGCACAAACCTTATGTTTCTGATGAAATTTTTTTTGAAACCTCCCTTACTCCCACAAGGGTTTAATGAATAAAATAACATTAAAATCACTAATTTATGCAATTTAAATTGTTCCAACAAAATCAAGCAGCAACAACAATTAAAAATATTTAAATAATCAATCTACCATGATCACAACTTAGCCAAGTGTAACTATCCAAAGAGATAAGGTACCTAAATGTCATAAGTTACACATCACACACTAATCCTTGATTCTATTGTGATCACAAATGGCACCAAAAGGGAAGCATGAACTGGAAGTAGGACTATCCTAACTAAGGACTAAGCAACCTAGAGCTAGAAGGGGTTAATAGCCTAAACAACCCCAAGAGAAGGTAGTAGAAGCCCATGCAATGGGACCTATTTGGGATCATTTGATCTTCTTCCTCATCTTCAAGCCACCAGAGGGGTTTGGGTGTCAATTTTTGTTATGGTGTTCAATTTTTTTTATCATGAACATCAAATTTTATAAACCATTGTAAATCCATACACTTGGGCACTTAGCCTGTATTTCTTTGGTCTGATTCCATTTATCTGTTAGTTAGTTAGTCAATAATCCCATACCTTCCTAATATTTTTTAAAGAACTTATTCCTCTTTTGTTCACTCAAGAAAGAGTTTTCATTTAGTCATGGGGGTATGATAAATCATATTTTTCATTGGCTACAATATTGAAGCTCCAATATTGTAGTTTTGATATTGAAGCCCCAATATTGTAGCATGTGCTACATTATTAGATATCTTATATCACAAGATGTGTGCCTTCCTATAAATACAGTACTTGTATGCACAATCCAAACATTCCATTTCTTAATTGTTAGTGAAGGTCTTGCAATTTTTTTTCTCTAGAGTTAGAATATTTTCTAAGTGCCCACAATAGGAGTTAGAAAGTGTACAAATTTTTATTTTAGCACTAATGTACTTGAGCACCTCAGTGTGAACAATAATAAATACAAGCTTTTCTTATTAAACCTTGCAGCACTTGGATTAGATTAATGTTTTCCTTATGCATTTATTATTCATGAACTTAACTTGAATGAATTTTAATTAAGTAATTAATATCAATTACATAGCGAACATAAGTATGACCACTTCGAGCATATGTTACGCTTGGTAATCCTAGTAGCACCCAACGCTTGGTAGCCTAGTAGCATGGCAACGTGTTCAAGATGTGTATAGAAAGTAGGAATGGATGCTTATGGTAGGATTAGTTAAGTGTTTGCTAGTTATTAGCTTAATTAAATATCAAATTTACTTTGTTTCCAGTAGTTAGGAAAATTTAGTGAAAAAGAAAAAATGATAAAAATCATGTGCCTCAGTTACACTTAACCATACCATTGCATTTCACAAGTGAAACTAGAAAGACAACGATCACATCCTTGATATACACTTCCTAGACCCATTGTTTATGGAGAGCTAAAGTCTATGGAATTTGACCGAATCACTTAGTAAACGTTAGTCATATGCTTGGGCATAGGGACTACTCACCATTGATCAATTATTAGTAATAAGAATGCTTTTAATCTTAACATATTTTAATCATTTTCAACATCTATACTTAAACTAAAATAGCAAAAGGATTAGATGTAGTAATAGAAATCTTTGGCGAAACACTAACTTTTATAGGAAATGAAGATTCAATATAAAATAATGTCACATATTATCTATAATGATTAACCTTAGGTCTTAAATATTTAGCATTTTTTAAAGTCCACTTGTCAACAAAATTTTTAAACTTTGAATTAGTAATATTCTGACCAGATAAGGAAAACGTTTCCTAAAAAGCTATTTATCCAAACTAATCAATATTCCTATTGTTTCTTTATTTTCATTTGATCATTCTCATCATTTATATTACTTTTATTTTTCATATTTTTAGGTTTAAATTATTTTCTTCCATCATTATCTTCAACACATTTTTTTTTATCTATATTTGTTTCTTAATCAGAAAAGAGCAAACATTAAAAAAAGTCTACAAGAATCAAATGGTGTGAAGATAGGTTTCATACACTTAATGGCACTAAGAAGACTAACAATATACTAATCAAGTCTCTAAAAAATCAATATATTAAATAGTTTATTAAAATATGTAACTTTATAATATTCTCTAGATTCATCATCATCATTATTATCCTAGGCTTATCTCAACAAAATGAGGTCAACTACAAAAGTTTTTTTTTTTACCATTTACTTTTCTAAAGAGCTATATTTTTATTTATTTGAAATTTCTTTAAATCATCTTCAATCACTCTTCCCATGTATTTTTTGGTCTTTATTTTGGTGGCTTTCTTAGAATAGTGATGTAGCAAATTTTTCTTATAGGCTCATTGTTTGATCTTCTTTGCACATGCCCAAACCATCTAAGTCGTCATTCTTGTAACTTATTTGAAATAGAAATCAATCCAAGTTTTTCTCTAATGTCTATGTTTTGTGATTTTTGTCTTCTATTAATATTTAGCATTCACCTAAGCCTTCTCATCTCTAGCATATTACTTTTTTATGCATGCCTCTTTTCTACTATCAAACATTTAGCATCATATAGGATACCATGCCCAATTACTATTCTTTAAAATTTTTCCTTTTGTTTTATTGGTATTTTTTTATCACATAGAACACCACTATCCTATCTCCATTTTGACCATCCTACCTCAATTTGATTCCTTATATATTTATCAATTTTATTATTTAATAAGAGCATTATTCCTAGGTAGCAAAGTGGTTTCTAATGAGGGATTTTTTAGCCTTGCATTTTTCACTTTTATTTCACTACTATTTATGTTATTATTGAAATTAGATTTCATAGATTCTATCTTACTTAATTTCTAGAGCATGCCTACATTTCTTCATTTTAGAAGTAATATTTTCAGGAGCTATATCCACTTACATAATATGATCTATAAATAGCATATACTAAGGGATTTCATCATCTTGTAATTCCTTTTTTAATTAATCCATAATAATGACAAGTGAGAACTAGCTAAGTTTAGATCTTTTATGTAGGCCTACTATGATTGGAAAATCAAATGTTGGTCCACAGTCTCTAAATTTTTGTGGTAGCTCTTTCATATATATCTTGAAACACTTTAATATATTTATCATGGATACTTTTCCTTTGTAAAGCCTACCAAATAATATCTCTAGGCACTCTGTTATATGTTTTGTCTATGTTAGTTAAGATTGTACGTAGATATTCTCTATGTTTTTTTGAATTTCTCTATCAATTGTCATATCAAGAAAATAGTCTTTCTAGTAGATCTTCTTGACATAAATTCAAATTGGTGTTTTAATACTATTGATTTATGTTTAAGATACTACTCTATGACTTTTCTCTAAAGATTCATAGTATGGCTCATTAGCTTAATCCATCTATAGTTTGCAATAATTTTGCATATTTTTTTGCTAAATTGGCACAAATTTTTTTTCAATTTTTGGACATTTCTCTATCCTTCAAATTTTTGTTAAATAATTGTATCCACAAAGAAACTATAGTTTCTCCTAATGCTTTCCAAGCTTCTATAGGAATGTTATTTGATATAGGAGCTTTTCCATTTTTCATATTTGATAAGGTTGTCTTCACCTCAAAGAAGGAAAATTTATTAACTAAATCAAAATTTGATTCTTCTTCTTAAATGTTTTCTCTTGGAAATTCTTCATTTAATAATTCTTAAAAATAATTTTTCCACTTATTGAAAATTTGATTGTCTTTTATCAAAATTCTTTCATCTACATTCTTCATGCATTTAACATGATCAATATCCTTGCATTTCTTATTTTTGATTTTTACTAATTTATATATAGATTTTTTCCTTCTTTCATTTCTAATTTCTCATGGATGTTATCTAAGATCTTATGTTTGGCTTGGACTACTACTACTATTGAATCTTCTTTTTTTCCTTGGTCATTTTGTACATAAGATTACTTTCTTCATTTTTGCTTTACTATAATTCCTTAAAGCATCTTTGCTTATTTTGGATAACATATTTCACTTCATCACTTCACTATGATAGCTCTTTTTGGATGTATTTTTTTTCCCTTTATTTCACCCAAAATGTTTTTTTCCAATTTCCAAAATGTAACTTTTCATTTATTCTCAAATTAAATTTGTAGAGAAATCCCAATTCTAGATTCCTTGTTAAAGTAATTGTTCTTGTAATGAGATAATGTTGTCTCCTTTCAAATTCCACTATTTTATGCATTTAGTCTCTTTTCTCATGCTACCTTTGAAGCTTTGTATAGATAAGTCCATGACCATTAGTTGATGCTAAGTTACAAGGCATTTTCCAAGTACAACCTTGTAGTATTTGCATATGATCTACTCTCTTTTCCATAGCAAGAAATAATCAAATTTTGTTTTATCCATAGTATTCCTACAAAAATATTTATTACACTCACACAAGGACTCCTCCATGAACTAAATGTGTTAATCTCTAGATGCAACCACAAACGGACTTCCACTTAATGTAACCTTTACTATGTCAATGATAATGATGTAACATGGCAAAAATATTCAATCTAATATGGACTTAACCTTACTGAACATGAACCAAAGTGATAGGTAATTGGTAGAAACGTTTTGAGTAAAATGTGATAAAAAATGACTAAGTATGAAAATTTTGGAAATTTAACTAAGTATGAAAAACTAAAAATTATCTAAGTATGAAATCATGCTAGAAAAGATGGAATAATTTAAGTGTAAAACATGATTAAATGTGCATAAAATAATTAAAATGAAACATCACAATATGAGGAAAGAATTTATGTTCCCTTCTCAAAGGAATAGAAATAATATATTAATGATCCAATAACATTTACCTCCTAAGAGGGCCAAAACTACAAATGTTGAGTAAAATGCATGTGTCAAAAAATTTATAGTAAAAACCCAATTTAAGAGAAAAATATAGGTTTGATGAGTAATGTGGTACCTCTAGTGAATAGGTGGATGGTGCAGTCACAAGAACAATCCAATATTGATTTTGGTACCTCTAGTCGGAAGGTTGTATTGGCTAAGTGTTCCACCACTAATGCTAGAGTAGAAAAAATTCTAACTTTGGAGGATGTTTCAGAGATAAAAACATTTTAGTGCTAACTACTAATGTTTCAGATTCTAAATTAACTAGATGGAACATTGATGTTGATGATGACATCCAAAAGAAGTTGTAGATGATCATAGAGATTGTGGCTAATACTAGGATGTCTACTACATGCACTTTTGATCTCTAAAAATATTTTTTTAAAAAATACATAATATCTTAAGAAACATACCATAAATTTTTAATTTTAGCCCCTATTTATAGGCCTTAAGTTACCAATTCTAATTTATGATTGCTAATTCTAAGCTTACAATCAAGTCCTTCTTTCCTAAAATTGTGTTAGAGTTCCAAATAGGAAAGTTTAACTTTTGAATTTAGTCATATCAATGACTTGGACAAGTGACACTAACACTAATGTCAACATCAATGTTACTAACACTTAAGTCAAATTTTTCCAAGTGTTGGTTCTTACTCTCTAGAGCTCCATCTAATGTCTGAACTGATGTTGAATGATGTCAAGATGCTTGTGAAGCTAAAAGATGCTACTAAATGTCGATATGAAGGCAAGTGATCTTTAAATGTTGATGCTCACAATGATAATGATGACACTAATTTTCTTAGGAAAATTTTTGGTTAATTCATCCAAGTTGCTAGTTTGAGCTCTCAAAGTCCTATTTGATATTTGAGTTGATGTTAAATGCTATCAAGACAATGCCAAAAAGAGTGTGGGACTAGGAAACACTACCAAATACCATTCAAGGGAGACATGAAGGCTAACATATGGGTCACACATATACTAATGTTGATGCTGAGGCTAACATCAATGTCATCGTCAATGGATACTTAGACAATTTTAACCCATTTCATTTGTCTACCAAATTTAACCTCCAAAATGCTAAATTTGATATCGAAATATGCTAAAATAATGTTTGCAGGATGACAAAGAACCTATAGAACTAAAAGAATGATGTTAAATGTTGATTACAAGTGCCATGGAGAATGATGACATTAGCATGATGATGCTAACATTGACATCAACATCAACATCACTTGCAGGGAAAATATTCTAACTTCCAAACTATCAAAAAATACACTTTGATCCACTGGAATTATAATTTTGAAGGCCAAAACTGCTGTCAACAAGCTATTGGAGAGCTAAGGAAGATAAGGGGAAAGCTGAAATACTACTAAGATGCATCACAATTGGATTCAATATTATGATTTTGTTGTTAATATTGACATTGACACTGACTTCATCTTTAGCATCACTCTAGTATTAGAAAAAATTTGAGTCCCAGGATCATAAGAATAGACTACCCAAAATCACTAAAATTGACCCCTATGATGTCATGAAATCCTATGATGCATCCTTTGGGACCTCACAAGATTTATTTTGATGCTAGAATGTAATTTTATAAAGTAATGTTAAAAGGTTGGGATTAATGCAGAATTGGCATTAGCATCTAATACTGAGAAAAATTTTGGTTTTGGCATTTTCTAGGGATCACTAACAAAGAATTTCATAACTTGAATTATAAACTTGGATGATACTTAGAGACCTTTGAGAGTTGTGAAAATTCCCCAATGTGCTAATTTAATGGTGTTTGATGCTCATACCTTTGTGGGTTAACTTCATGATCATAATTAACTCAATTTTCTAGTTAATCAAAAAAGTGAGTATAACATTATCCCCCCTCTTAATAGATGTCAATGAAATGATGAAGGAGGGTCCATCAAGAATTGAATTAATGATGAAAAACTAAAATAACACCTATTCACTAGTCATAAAAATGATACTATGTTACAAAAATGGAATATTACTAAATCCTACATACAAGATGGTCGAACGAATGCCATATATAACATTTACATCCTACCCCATTTAAGTCCAAAACACACCCTTACCAAAACAGAAACAAAATCACTCAAGACTCACCAAGATGTTAATGAGAGAAAATGAAAAGAGATGGGAATAAGAAGTTAGAGGAAGATTGAGGAAGTAAGATAAAGAAGGGATGAAAAGTATAGTTACAAAGAGAAAAATAATAAAAATAGGAGAAGCAATGAGGAACATCACCTATACACTAAAATGAACTACTATGCCTCAAAAGTGGGACATGGCTAGATCCCATACTCTAATTATAACACCTTATCCTAACACACTTATCTAGGACAAAGCAATGCCTAGGATCACTATTAATAATATAATGAAAGAATGTCAAATTATGATTCATTAGTACATGAAAATTCATTAATAATAAATCACTTGATATATATATATATATGTATGTATGCATGTATGTATGTATGTATGTATTGCATGATCAAACTATGCAAAAATTCATGAAAAACCAAAGACCAAGCATACACAATAATTTGTAGAACTGCATGTTTCTACATAAACCAAAAATCTATACTAATATCATAGATTATAACATATAAACATCATATATATACATAAGAGTACAATGAGGGTTATGCAAATATGAATAATCAACAAAAAATTATACATGGAGATATACATCAACCAATCCCTAATGAAATCCATCTCCTCAAATTTCTCAATGCTTTCCTACAACCCTGCAACCTCCACTTGTAACTAAATAAAGTTAGCACAAAACTAAGTGGGAAGCCTTTACACTTTTCCTACTATATGATCAACAACTCATACACTAGATGAAAAGAATGGGGTACAAAGCAACTTGCATTAACAATTATCTCTCATACACTCTAAGCAACACATGCATATACAATATCACATATAGTATTAGTAGAGTCCCTACTAGAGTGAATAAATAGTTATCACACCATCACAAATATAATCACTATCACACATAATTAATCATATATCCATTGCATCACACCATAGGCATTTTGACTATAATGTCCACATATATTTGTATTCACATCATACCATCAAGCATCACATAGACCATGCATTATAACTTAATCATAAGATATATTACCATTACTATGATTCACAAACAATGCCAACATATACATAATCCATGTAGTCTCTATACCAACATATACATATAACCCATGTGGTCATTATACCAACACATATACATAACTTGTATAGTTACTATACTAACACATGCACATAACTTGTGTGGTTGCTAGCATATCTACACTAAGTGTAGCATGTGAAATTTTTCCATGATTATTTAGAATCATTAATTTTCCTTCAGGTCTTTTATCATTCCTTTATTTTCCTAACCAATGCTAGGGTTCTTCAACCTATGACCTGCAATCACTAGCCTTCTAGAGGACTAGCTATAGGAATGTACATACCTATGCCACATACCAACAATAGAAATGAACATACCTACACTCTCCTACTCTTAGGATGAGACCTAAGACAAGAGCCTCATTGATGCATCATAGTGAGGATTAATCCATAAATATCTCCAAGGTACCTCATCATTAACCCATCCACATCCTTATGCTAGCATCACCTACCAATGACCGCTACAAGTATTTTTGTGAAGACATATACCAATTCAAGCTATCTTAAGCCATCATATGTGAAGCACAACATAATAGAAGAAAACATAGCATAACCACATATATCCATACCCAATAGCCACACTTACTCTATGAAGATAATGAGGATTGAGAACTTAAAAAGAAAGGTTGAATAAGTTCCTGAATTAAAATGTTATATGGCTTTCCAACATGTGTATGTCCTCACTTGGAGAGTAAAATGTGTGCACACTTTTAAACTTTTTTTTCTTCAAAATGTGGTTTGAAGAACACCATACCCTACATAAGCTTAGAGCTCTTCCTCGGAGTGTTTCATCACTATGAAACCACTCAACCCCACAAGGTCCCAACAAGATTAAAATGTGACTTAGAGGATCCTACAAACTTTACAAATGTGAGTTCTACATTGGAGCACTTTGTCACTATAAAACCACTCAATCCCACAAGGTCTCGACAAGCTCAATGAAGATGTCTTCTCACAAGAAGCACATCAACACCAAAAGGCTACAAGAAAAAAAAAAGAGAAAGAATAAGGAAAGAGTATTACTTGATTTAAAAATCCCTTATACTTGAAGCTCAATACATGCAAATGATGAATCTTTCAATAAAAAATTCTTGCATAATTTCCAAGATTTTCACTTTGTCTTATACCCGCAAAGTTTCCAAAAAATCCTTAGAATTCATGCAATAGCTATCAAATGGCTAGCATAGACATCTACTTTGAAGATTAGATGTCTAACTATGAATAGCCTCAATTTAGGAGAGACATCTACCTTAAAATGTAGGTGTATGCCTATAGAAGTCTACTCATATACGTCTATTCTTGAAGAGAGATGTTTATTGTCTTTCCTAGACATTTACACTTCATTGACATTTTGAGAGATCTTGGTGCACTCCTTGTCAATTTGACACCTTGGTAGTCTTTAAAACATTTTCATTTGTCTCATAGACTTCATTACCATCCATGTTCTCATCTTGTCCATTTAGTCTTCATTTTGACATCTTATCATGGATCTCATTCTTAAAGTCTTAGATCTCCATGTAAAGTCTTTATTCATGGTCCTACAAAACTATCATCATACACACACATTCTACATTCTCCATTTTCTTTCAGGTTTTGATAGACCAAAAGGTTGACAATCTCATCCTTTTTTGTGATGTCCAAAACTTAAGAAAATGGGTTTGTGCATTTCATAACGTATAAATTTAATGCTAAACAATAAAAGCATTTAAGACATATAAATTCCAATGGCAGTGGATGGCCTAGCAGTTGTCAAGTTTTTAGCTAGATCGAGACAATCCTTCTCACTATCTAATATGGAAGGAGTGGTAATCTCCTTGAATTGTTGGCCATTTGGAGGAAGAGATACTCTAGCTACATCCATTCTCTTACAAAGGTAAAAGAGATTCCTACCAATCATTCCATGAGTCCTAGAAAAAGGATTTAGCATCTTCTTAAGAGTGGATTTCATTTGGCCACTAATAGATTTAAACCCTCTCAAATGAGGAGAGGCTTGGGGAGGTGATACAGGTCTCTTCTTCCTTGTTTTCTAAGGCTTGGTGCTTGGTTCTATAGCTTTAGCATGGGTTGTGCTCCTTTTCTCTAAATACTCACCAAGGCATCTCTTACCTTTAAACAAGAGCATATTGGAATAGAAACTCCTCTTTGATGAATCAAAAAACTGATGAGAAGAGGATACCCATAGACTCTCTCCATGGTAAAGAGAACTAACATGTCTATATAAAGGATATGGCCCAAGTCTAGTGGCTAATCAATAAGAAGGTAATAAAAAAATACTTGAGCTGATAAAAAATAGCTATAATCGCCCCCTTTTACAATGATATTATATAATATAATGAGAGATAGGGTGGAAGCATTTGAGGTCATCTAATTTCTAAGTACTTACCTCTATGTGAAGACACTAATTGATCAAACAGAGCATCACAAAATTCATCATGGAAAATAGGAATTACATCATTCATGAAAATATTAGACATAGAATCTATCGTAATCCTATGAACAATAGAACTAGAGATTCCAAGAATGGCATTGACAACTTGGGGAGTGACTTCAATATAAATTCCCCCAATAGTAGCATTAGTAATTACAATGTTACTATAGAACTCCTTGATGATGATCTCAGTGACATAAAAGTTTGTGGATATAAAGGAAACCCAATTTAATACTTGAAAAAATGTCATTACTTCCTTTTGACGATGCTACTAAAAGCAAAGGAATCTCTCAGAAACTATAGAAACAAAGAAATTTACCTCAAATCTATGTTGTGCTTTGGTGGATCAAAATTGAGTTATATATGTGTTTATAGTGCTTGATTATGCTCCCTTGGACTTCTTGATCTTTCATGAAGGAGGCTTCGATGTCCCAATCTTTTTGTGAACCACTACTCTGCAAGGAGATGCACAAATGTCACTGTTGTGGAAGCCCTAGTTATCTTCTCTTAGTCATCTATAATCATGGCTATTGAGGATTTTTTACAAAAAGTTGGACATCTAACTTAACTAGTAGACGTATATCCTACATCTAGCTAAAACCTAGATAGACGTCTATGTTCCTATGTAGACATCTAAACAGGTAGTGAAACAAGATAAGAGATGTTCAAGGGATAGCTACCATGGATTATAATCCTCTAATAATTTTTAAATAAGATGGAAAAATGAAAAATTACCTCCACTTACCTTACTTGCTAATGAAGATCAATATGTTTGAGATTGAAAATGAGGTTCTTATTTTGATGTTTCTTCTTTCATATAAATTTCATTTATTTCTAATGTTTGGCTTTCTTTCACAAAATTGTTGATGAGAGTTCTTTCACTTTCTTCTTTTTTCTTAATTCTCCACACCTTTTCATTCCCCTTACTCTTTTGATTTGTCTTCCATTCCTTTTTGTCCTACAATATTTCCTTTCTAGATGCATTTAGGTAAGACTAAGGAGTCTTAAGATCTAACCAAGTGTTCATGTGGTAATATTTAAGATTGTAATCCCATTTCTTATGCCAAAATCTATCATAATAGTAACATCTAACCTTTACATTTTTGTTAAAGTGATCAAACATTAGAGCTGCCCTTTGCTTAGATGTAGTGCATATTAATACTTCAATCTTTAAAGTAGTCTTTTGTTTGGATGAAATTTGTGTAGATGCTTCTTATTATTGACAATATTCTAGTCCACTTTTATCATGTGAACTTTTTCCTTGTCCTAGAATGATGCAAAGGAATTTTTTTTCCTTTGACTAGTCTTTTAGTGCAAGTTCTTTTTCAGTTTGCTCATAAGACAAGGTTAGTTTTTCATTTTCAGCCCTTAGGTCTAAGTTTTCTTATGAGTGGCCTAAATATTTTACATTAAGTAGAGATAAATCTTGATCTTTTTCCTTTAGATCCTTCTTTAGCTTTATACAAAGATTTTAAAAAGACAATAGTTCATTACACAAAAGATCATACCTTTCCTCATTAGTTTCAATTATTTGGTCATCATCTTTGGTTGTGTTGTTATCATCTTCTGTGAGAGTCATGCAAATGAGATGTGAATCCTTTGTAATGTCATATACCTCTTCTTCACTTTGTTCTTCATCGTCCCAACTAGTGTATAAGTTTTTCTTTTTTAAATCAACTTTATTTTTATCTTTCTATTGTGACCTACTAGCACTAGGGCATTCAAAGGCCATGTGGCCTCTTCCACCACATACCAAACATTCTATAAAATATAAATTAAAATTTGAATTTGTAAAGTTCTTACCTTTCTCTTTACCTTTGGATTGATCAGGGCTTGGTTGATCAAAGCTTCTTCCTTTCCTTGCAAGAAGTCTTTGAACTCTTCTTGATAGAGGAGCTAGTTCATATTCATTGTTTGTTTCTTGTTTAACCAACTCCTCCTTTGATGTAGATTTTAGGGTGATAGACCTTTTTTTATAGCTCCTTCGCTTATGAGATTCATGTCATAAGCAATAAGAGCACTTTAAAGCTCTTCAAATTTTAGCACCAATAAGTCTCTGATTCCTTTCATGGCAGTGACTTTCAATCTAAACTTAGGATATAAAGTTCTAATTATTTTTATAATTACATCACTTTCTAGCAAGTCCTTATCCATCCCTCTAATTGCTATGACAGGATACTTTTCCCTAGAGAAGTAATCCTTAATCTTTTCTAACTTCCTTCATTTTAAGTTTGTCATACTAAAAGTTCTGATTGTTTAACTATAGATGTGCCCTCATAAGTTGCCTCTATGGTTTTTCATATTTCCTTAGTGGTTTTACACCCAACTATTCTATTAAACTCAGATTTATTTAATGCACAAAATAAACAATTTTTAACTTTTAATTCATACATGAACTTAGCTTTTTCTTTGAAAGTCCATTTGCTTTGTGGCTTGAGTGCTTTTGTGGAGCTATCAACAAGCGATGTGTAGACTTCAAGAATTGACTCCCACACTTTAAATTCCATGGTTTTAAAGAATACTTACATCCCTGCCTTCCAATATACAAAGTCAAATCCATCAAAGATCGATGGCTTGTTGTAAGACATTCCCTCCATTATTCACTTTTGAAAAGTGAAGCATGAACTGGAGAGTACCAGGCTCCAATATGACTTGGAGATTGAGAACTTAGAAGGGGGGTTGAATAAGTTCCCTAATTAAAATGTTGTAACCACAAAAAAATAAATACAAATTTTACGTGGTTCCCTAACTTGGGTATGTCCACACTCGAAGGGTAGAATCTGTGCACACCTCTAGACTTTGTTTCTTCAAAATGTGGTTTGAAGAACACCACATCCTAAACAAGCTTAGAGCTTCACTCTAGAGTGTCTCATCTTTGCAAAAACCACTCAACCCTATAAGGTCCCAACAAGCTCAAAATTTATTTTAAAGGATCCCACAACCTTTACAAATGTGAGCTCTATACTAGAGTGTTTTATCACTACAAAACCACTAAACCCCACAAGGTGTTAACAAGCTCAACAAAGATGTCTTCTCGCAAGAAGCACATTAATACCACAAGGCTATAAGAAAGAAAGAAAAAGAGCAAGAAAAGAGGGTAACTTGATTTATAGATCCCCTACACTTAAATCTTCATATAATCAATACAAGAAAATGATGATGCAATAAAGAGCTATTGTGATCGAAAAAATTGATTTCCTGGAAAGAACCAATGGATCCAATGCATAGTAGTCCTCAACCTACAAATCCCTAAGGCCTATAGAAAAAAATGGAATTTAGGGCACCCTAGCCAATCTGACAGATCATGAAGGACTTACAAAATGCAAAACTAGATAAATAATATAACTGCAAATCAACGTATTAAAAATGCACTCAAATAAATGAAAAATTTAATCTAAACATAAACCAAGATTGATGGGTCGTCATTTAGGCAACCGCAATATCGCATACGCGATATCGCAGCCTGTCTCCTCATCTATAAATAAGAGGCAGGAAGTTCAGTTAGGGAGTTAGTCAATTTTAGAATTAAATTTGATATTAGTTTTTTGTTTTCTTCTCAACCCTTTTCCTCCCAGTGTATCCCCACAGTGTGGTGAATGTAATTGTATGGCATCCTTTATTTCAACGTGACGTACTTGGACACGCACATGACCAGTAATAAAGATCGAGATTACTTCATCATTGTAGCATTCACTTAGTTTAATTAATTATTTATTTAATTTTTATTTACTACTTTCCTAGTTAATATCTCTTCATCCTTATCTCCTGTTAAATGTGGAATGAGTATGACTTGACTACGAGCATTTAAGTGTGACTACTTGTTAACCCATTAGTGTACCTAGGATTTGTGCTTGGTAATCCTAATGGTAGTCATGCACGAAGTCCAAGATGTGTACGAATAATTGAGGAATGAATACTCATCACACTTAGGCTAGCTTAGATTCTCTCTCACCCTTTCTCTCTTAGCTTAGTCAATATTACCTTCCATTGCCTTCAGGAGTAGCATTAGCATAGAAACATATCATACACCTCACTCTGGACTAAACCATACATGACAAAGTTAACACTAGTCTAGGTGGGAAGATAGTGAACTACGACCTAAGGATAACTGTCTAGATACCACAACTAGCCTGCCTGCGGAGTTCAACCGAATCGTGCATGAAATGCTTGTATTCATATGGTTGAGTGTAGGGGTACCTCACCACTCATCAAATATTATAAACTTTATTTTACAATGAATAAAAAAAATGAGAGTTGAGAGATTGTGTACAAAGTATGCCTAAGAGGGTTCTAGGGAGGTTCACTTCAGTGGGGGTTCAAGGTTTGTTGAAGCTGATGTATTCAACTTTATAATCTGAATTTCCTACCACTCCTGATGCTAATAAACCTCCTTTTCTACTACTCTAGATCTACAATGTTGGTTACTACTATGGGGAATGAGAAAAGAGGAAAATTTGGTTGCCAAATTACTCCACACTAGGGTTTGGGAATCCCAAAAGTGCTACGTTAACACCAAAAATCCACAAGTCTCAAGGTGATAATGCTTCCATGTTGAGGTTTAAGGGAATGCAAACATGGGACATTACAAGAGCCTTTAAGCTCTTGAGAATTCTCCAAGTATGGAATTATTTCTTGGAAAAATGTATGTGCTAAATTTATTCAAGTGCCAAAAAAGTGAAACCTTGACGAAAATTGCTAAATCATATCAAAAAATTGTTAAATCAATGCCAATAATATGGGATTTCAAAAGTGTAAAACCTATAAATTGTGTTTGAGGCTAGTTTTTCTAGGTTTTGGACCATTGATGGTGCTGCAAAATGGCTTTAATTTGGCTACACAATGGCTGTAAATTGGCTGCCAAATTGCTACAAATTTCTACCTTGTGTAGGTGGAATGGATGCCCAAATTTGAGGGGTTGCTATATATGGTAAGTTCCTTTCCCCCATGATCATTACATTTACTATAAATAGTAATGGGGCCACCCCTTTCATGTTGAAGATGAATCTTCCACATTAAGTCTTTCGCCATTCTTGCTAAAGTGCCTAGTCAACATTAGAGTTCATGAAGTGATGGAATCTAGCTATTGTGGCTTCCATGTTGGGAGGATGCAATTTCTACACGGGAGGTGGAGCCTCCACACTAGGGGAAACCTTTCACAATGAGGGGGAATGTTCCCGAGCTAAGCATGCAATCTCCACACTGGGAAGGATAGTTTCCAAGCTAAGGAAAAATCACCCACCTCTCCACATTGGGGGTAGGTGAGATTTACCCCTTGTAGATGTTCCCAACATAGAAAATTATATACCCCCCCCTTCCCCCCCACTTAAAACCCATCAATTTACCATTTTTGGCATTCCAAAAGGCATTTTTGACAACCCCCACACCCACCCCGCACACCTCCCCCCCAAAAGCCCAAACATAGACACCAGGTGACTTTTTTCACTTCACAAATGAGGCTTTGACCACTTATGAGGCATTTTTTAGCCTCAAAAGTATGGAATATGTGATATTACCATCCATGGGTTACAATCTTCACATTTACAAGGAATTTTTACCTTGGGTTTCATGGGGTAAAATCTACAAGATGAAAATTAGCTATAACATGCAAATTTTTATGGTGTTTTTAATGGCCCCTCTTTGTTGGTTCTTGAAGGATTGACCTGAGATGCATTGACAAAGAATACCAAAAACCACTACATATCATAATGCTATCATGCATACAAGCCACATGAGATGATAAAACCAAGCTATCTAGGTTACCAATGTCACTAGTTTAAGGCTATGGTAGGCCATGGTACCAATTTAATGCCCTAGCAAGCCATGTTGCCAGTTTAAGATCATAGAGGACCATTAAAAATAGGCTCACTTGCTAATGATTGTTAGCTACATGTAGTATGAATTTAGATAGGAATGATTGATCAGATTGGCAAGCTCATTCCCATCCATGTCAACTATTCTAAATGCATCATTCCCATAGGCTCTAGTGATAAGAAAGGATGATTTCCAGTCGGCTAAGAATTTATTTGCATGCTTATAGATGGCTTTAAGGACCAAGTCATCTATTTTGATCTTGCACATGGTTAAGTTATGGTGATGCTACTAATTTTGTCTCTCTTAATAGTGTTTAATGTGAGAAAGCACTTGCATACATTGCTCCTCCACTAAGTCCAAGGCCACTGTCCACAAATCCTTGTTCTTATCATCATTGATGAAGTTGGTCAAGCCACTTCGATCAATGGAACCTATAATTCAATAGGTAAAATATCTCCAGAACCATAAACCAAAATATAAGGGATCATACTAGTTACCATGCAATAGGTTGTTCTATAGGCCCATAGTGCATGGACAAGCCACTTGTGCCATTTGCATTTGCTATTGTTGAGCATCTTTTTGAGCAAGTTGATGATGTCTTTGTTGCTTGCTTATGTTTGTCTATTGACTTGAGTGTAATAAGGTGATGAGAAAGAATGCTTAATGCCTAAGTTATGACATAAATCTTTTGTTTCCTGGCTACTAAATTATGATCCATTTTCTATGACTATGATCATGGGTATGTCAAAATGGGCACAATGTTATGTAGGACAACTTTGCAAACTTTCTTGCATGTAGTCTTCCTTAGGGGAATAGCCTCAACCCACTTTGTAAAGTATTCAGTTGTAGTCAATATGAAGCTATGCTCTATAGAAGACTTAGTAGTTATAGGTCTAATGATATCAAACCCCCATTACCAAAATGACCATGTTATTTTAGTGGTATGTAACTCAGTTGGTGGTACATGTATAAGGTTGCTATATCCTTAGCATGTGTCACACCACTTAACCTTCTACAGGTGGTCACTTTCCATATGGGGCCAATAGTAGCCTAGCTATCTAATCATAGTGGCCATAGCTCTCGATCATATATGTCCTCCACAAACACCCTTGTGAACCTCCTCTAGGACTATTTTGCCTTCAGTTTTACCTAGGAACTTTACAAGTATGCCATTATAGGATCATCGACATAATGTGTTAGCAACTAAAATGACATATTTCTTTGATTTCTTATGTACAATGTCCTTCTAAGTAGTAGTTAGGCTTGTGAGGATTTTCCATGCAAAAGGTAAAATTTGATATTATCATAACATTCCCTAGGAGGAGGAGTATGAACAATGGCCACAAAGGTATCCTTAATGTTCTATGTGATGGGAGTAGCATAGTTCATAGTTAAGGTGGAAAACCTACTAAATACATCACGCATCACATTAATGGCTAACATTGCAATTACATCAGCTATGACATTCTCATTTTGGGCTATGTGTTGGATATCAACATATGTGAATTGTTGCAACAATTGTTTTCCTAGGTCATAGTATGGTTGTAAATGTTTGGCCTTACATGCATAAGTTGAGAGCCACCTTTAATTGCTAAATGTCTAATTAGTAGATCATGAGCTACCATCATCCCTCTAATCAAACCTTAATACTTTACTATGTTATTGGTACTTGGGAACTCAAAATGATAGGTGAATGGTTGGATTTCACTAGATGGAAATGTTATGATGGTAGTAGCACCAGTTCCATGGGTAGTTGAAGCTCCATCAAATTACATGACTACCTCATAACCCTTGAGAACTTAGCTAACTATGTTAATGTATTCATTAGAGAATTCAAGATCTATGGCTGCTTGGTTGTCGATAGATGAAACTATGAGTTGTGCAACTATAGCTTGATCTTTTGTTAAGAACTAATAGACATAATGAAGGTCAAACTCTATAGTTATGGCTTTTCCTTAGGCTATATGGCTGCTTTCGTAACTGTTCATTGTTATTGCTCTAAGTATGTTGTCCTTGCAAACGACATTGACTTAGCTTCTAAAGAGGTGTTGTCTCCACTTCTTTAAAGAGAAGACTAGTGCTAGATAATACTACTCCACTTTAGTGTATTAGGTCTCATAGGCAACTAATTCATGGATAAGGTAGTATATAGGCATTTCTACTCCATCATCATGTTTTTGACAAAGTAGAGAAGAAATGGATGTGTCGAAGATGGCAATGTAGATGAAAAATAATTTACCCTCTTGTAGAAAAAAGACTATCAGTAGTTATACCAACTCTTGCTTAAGGTTTTCAAAGACCTCTTAGCATTGAGTTACCCACTCATAGTAAACTCCTTTCTAAAGAAAATGCTGCATGGGTTGTAACTTATTCATATGCCTAGCAATAAACCTATGAATAAACTGTAATCTACCTTGTAATCACCAAAGCTCTTTAAGATTGGTTAGCACAGCTAATTTGTATATGGCCTTAACCTTATCAAGATTGACATGAATCCCTACTTCAAATACTACAAAGCTAAGCATCTTACTAGTCTTTACACCAAAGACACACTTTTTAGGATTAAGCCTAAGCTTGTACTTGAGGCATCATTTAACCATAAGGTCTAGGTCATTAGCATGATCATTGACCACTTTGGACTTAATGGCTATGCCATCTACGTAATCATTAAGTAAACCTAGCATGTAATCACTCAAGATATAGGTCAAGGCTCTCTGGTATGTTGCTCCTACATTCTCAAGGTCAAAGGGCATCATAGTATAACAAAAGGTACCCCAAGGAGTCATGAAGTTCATGCCAAGTTAATGCTCTAGGTTGATCCTAATCTGGTTATATCCCTAGAATCCATCCATAAAGAACAACAAGGCATGTTTGGCTATAGTATCAATAAGTTAATCAATGCAAGGCAAAGAAAAGTCATATTTGATAGTTGTTTTATATAGGTTTCAAAAATCAATGTAAATAAAAATGCTCCCATTTTTCTTAAGGACTGCCACTATGTTAAACACCCATTCTATGTAATCAACAGGCCTAATGAAACTAGCTTGGTAGAGCTTTAAGACTTCATCATGAACTACCAAGGCCAAATCAAGTCTAATTTTGCACACTTTTTGCTTAACTGGTCTAATGCTAGGGTCTAGTATGATTTTTTGCTAGACTAAACATGGCCCTAGGCCTAGCATGTCTTCATATGACTAGGCAAAGGCCTTAATGTTACTTCATGGGACCTTGGTGATGTCTCCAGCATATTGACATTCTAGGGAGGAACTTAGTTTATTGGTTTTCTCCCCTCCACTATGTGTTATGATAGGAGCCTCAACTAGAGAGTTCTTGCCTCTACGTCAAGGGTTTTAACTAGGTTTTTAGGCCATTCTAAAGGTTTCTCTATTGAGGCTATGTGGTCTACTAGACTCTCAAGCTCAAGATCTAGGCAATCATAGTTGATACACTCTTCAAAATTACCATGAGGTCCATGTAGACACAAAGGCAAGCAGATTTGCTTCCAAGTACTCATACTTTGATCCTACATGCCAACCAAAAGCATATTAAGTGGCACCTAGGTCAAAGTAAACAAATAATGCTAAAATGCTATAAAATTATGCAAACACATGCAAATCTAACATAAAAAAGCTCATCAATGAGGTAAGGATAATTTGACAAAGTGCAATAGAGGTCAACAAGTGTTAAATCAAGGTTAAGCAAGGGGAAATATAAGAAATAAGGCTACAAATTTTTAACAAAGATGACAATTTTTCTAATTTTAGGCCTTAGCATGCCATGATGCCAATTTAGATTCTTTTCGACTATGATGCTAGTTTAAGGACTTACCAGGCCATGGTCACATCGTGGTAAACAGTGGTTAGGAAAGGTGAAACCCCAGTATTTGATATCATTAAAAAGGCCAAATGAAGGCAAATAAGACTATATTAAGGCAAAAAAAGAACATATAAGGCTATATAAAGGTCATATAAGGTCAACAATGCAACACAAGTCCAAAAACAAGCCAAAACACTATGTAATAAAGCAAAAAATCAAGCAAAACAAGCTATATATTGTAAAATTTGGCTAATGTAGGTCAAAAATGGTTTGATTTTGCCATTTTTAGGCCTTATGGGGCCATGTTTTGAGGCTACAAGGCTATTATATGAGTTTGGCCATTAATCAAGGCTATTTCTAGGCTATTTGGACCTAGAAATTAGGAATTTTGAGGCTTCCACACTAGGCCCCCTTATTTCCATGCTGACTAGCATGGAAGAAGGGACCCTTAGTGTGGAAACAAGAGAATATAAGTTTTGGGGGCATTTAGAGGTCAAAAATTGAGGTTCCAAGGCCTCCCCAAGGTAATGCAGGGCTAGATCTATCAAAATCAAGCACTCCAGAGATCTATAAAGGTCAAAAAGTAGGTTTTGAAGCCTTATGCCCTTGTTTCCATGCTAGCCAGCATGGAAGAAAGGGGTTTCAATGTGGATAAACAAGATTCAAGCCAAAACAAGATCAAACATGGTCAAGTAGGCAACTGGAACCTATATTTGGAACTTGTACATCCCTCAGCTTCATTTTGTGGCAGTTTTGGCATATTTGGGTGTCAAAACATGTTGAAATGGCTTCCCTTATATCCATAGCATGGAAGAATGGGGGGACACTTGTTTCATGGATTTAGGATGATTTAAGAGCACATTGACTAGGTTTCTAGGCCCCTAGGACTATAGACCTTGATTTTGCAAGTTTCTGGTTGATTTTGAGCATGCTTGAAGACCATTAAAGGGTACTTAAGGTCTTCCACCATGTTTCCATGCTAGAGAAGTTACTCTAGTGTGGACGATCAAGGGAATGGATTTTGGAGATCAAAATGAGGCCAAATGAGAAAAATCTCAAGGCTATGTGGTCCTAGGCTTCTCTAGCATAGATCTTTAGCTTCCAGGAATGTCATCTTACCACCAGAAGTGGAAAAGAAGCTTTCCCTTCTTTTTTTCATGCTTCCTAGTGTGGAAGGGACCTCCTATAGTATGGATGAAGCAATAATCCCATATCTAGGCCAATTTGAGTCACAATTGACTATGCATGCTAACTTCTAGGGTTACTAGGGCCAAGGGATATGGTTTCATATCAAAATTTGGCAATTTTGAGTACTTCCAAGTGGTTTTTTAGCTTCCCCTCCTCCCACACAACCCCCTGCATCCCCCCCAATTTCTACACTTGGGCTAGGGGGCTTAGTGTGGAATACAAGGGAAACCACTTTTGCACATCTAGTATTAGTTTTCTAAGGTTTGAAGGCTCCAATGACTACTGACAAGGTTCTAGAGTGAATGTAAGGTCATTTTATGTCATTCTAAGGTGTTTATGAGCTTCAAATGAGTCTTTCCATTATTTTCAACACTAGGCAAAATGGAGGAAGGGATTCCCGATGTGGAAGAACCATACATCCTAGATCTAGGCTAGTTTTGACCTCAATCAATCATGCATGTGTGCCTCTAAGGTTGCCAAGGTTGAGGACTATGGAGGTTTCCTAGATAGTTTTTTAGTTTCCCCCTCTTTTTCTACACTAAGGATAGTATGCCCAACATGGAAGACTAGGGGGAAATAGATTTATACTATTTTGTATCATTTGTAATCATGATTTTAGGTCTCCAAGATTACTAGTGTTGATCAGTGCTACCTAGTGTCGAATTTTGATTATGAAGTCATTTTTTATGTTTCCCCATTTTTCCATGCTAGGATTTCCATGCTTAGAATGGAAGATTAGGGGAAAAGACTTTTTAGTTATCTATGATCCCTTTTCTAGGGTTTAAGGGCTCTTAAAGATGTAAAAATGATCTTAGGATTCATGTGAGGCTATAGAATGTCTAATTAATGTGTCTAGGGGTCATTTTAGAGTTACCCAAAAGTTTTCCCCTTTCTTCCATGTTGGCCAGCATGGAAGAGGAATCCCTCAATGTGGAGAAACTATGAGACCTTGCTTTTTGCTAATTCTAAATGTTTTTGGAAATGCATGCTAGCTTCTAAGGTTGCTAGTGTCAACTACTAATACCTAATGTAGAAATTTGATCATTTCAAGGGTTGTTAGGTAGTTTTTGGGCTTTCCTCCTTTTTTCACACTATGGATTCCATGATTAGCATGAAAGATTGGGAGAAGGATTTTTATTTTCTTATTTTTTGCTATTTTTGGTTAATTTTAGCTATGCATGAGTGCCTACAAGGTTGCTACCATTAGCTATCAATGTCTAAGGTTAAAATCTAGTTCTTTTGAAGGCTATGAGAGGGTTTTTAGGCTTCCCCCTTTCTCTCCACACTAAGGGTGGGAGGCTTCATAGGGATAGGATTCCCTTCATCATGTAGAACCAAGAGGAGGTAGTTTTGATCATTTTAGGTGACTTTCGAAAGTCCAATAGCTTCCAAAAGGGTTGGGTTGCTTTCAGAAGTTCAATTTCATACAAACTTCCATAGTTTTATCTTCCCCCCATCTATTCATGCTAGTACTAGGATGATTAATGTGGAAGAGGTCTCCCTCAACCAAGAAAGTTAGATCTAGGCTAGATCGACAACCAATCAACCATGCATGTTAGCATCCTAGGTTGCTAGTATCAACAATCGATATTTGGTATCAAGATCCATTAGTTTGGGAGTTCATAGGTGCCTTATGTAGTTTCCTTCTCTCTATTCCATGCTGGGCATGATCGCCCTAGTGTGGATGAAAGGGGGATGGTATTTTCGTGCCATTTTTTAGTGTTTTCAAGGTCTTTGGAAGCTCCAAAGGGTTCCAACAAGGCCTAGGGGTCACCAAGCTTTGAGAAATGGCTACTAGGTAGTTTATTTAGGTCATTCTTAGCATCCCCCCATCCATTCACACTAGGAATGAGATGCTCAACATGGATTTAGAGGTGGACGTTTAGGTTTAGATGTAGTTTATATTGTTAAATTTTGTTAGTTTCAATCACACTTGCCATTATACATCAACAATGCATTAGAGAAGATATTTTGTAGAGATTTTCATTGTAGAGGGCACCAATCTTCAACATGGAAGTATCCCATCTTCTTTGAAGCTAGCGTTGAGCCTTCATCTTCCTCAATTATCAACCTTTCCAAGCATTGACCCTATCATGATACCCAAGCAGCATGGAGGGAAGACCTAAAATTGAAGGATTAAGAAGTTAGCTAAGCATGCCAGGGAGCTATCAGAGGTTTCTAGGCCCATCTCCATCTAGGCCTCATTTTCTACCACTCTAAGCTAGGATGTTCTACCTATTTTTGCTTTCATTTCTAGTTGTTTTTCATGGTTTTCTTGCATTTTCCTTACCACATATGGGGCCTTTTTCTCAAATCTACACTAATAGAGGAGGTAAAATGAAATTCTAATGAAATCCCCCCTCTTATTTTGGCCATTTCCTCATGGATCCATGGTTATTTCCCTACTTTTGATCTACTAGACTCAATTTTTAAAATTAAGTATGTTGTTTTCATGCTTTTTCCCAAAATTTGGGGAGTAGGGTCATTTATATTAGATCTGGGCTTAAGGATTCAATAAAATAATTTTTTTAAAAAAAATCCTACCCCATTATTTTGGTGTTCTTTCTAATGGGTATCAATCATTTTGGCTATTTTTGCTAGGTTTTTATGGCTACATTAAGTTCGGCTTTAGGAATTCTAGCTTTTTACATGAAAAAAAAGGAAATTTCTATATTTTTCCCCAATAAAACAGCTACATATTTTTAAAATTTGATGATATGAGTTTATAGCCCTTCATTTAATCTTGCTAATGGCTATTATCTCATTTGATTTGGATTAATAACAATGGAGTTATGGCTATTTTCCTAAGGTCATGGAGTTAGGTTTCTAGGCCATTTATAGATTTTCATGTAAGTTCATGAATTTTTTCTAAGAAAATGTCAAGGGTTTTGGCAAATTTTTAGTATGCCTAAGTAGGTACTACTTTTGCTAAGGGCCTTGAGTCTTCATCCACTTTCTGCCTATGGCCGTGGGTGGAAACCCTAGATAAATTTTCTTTTATGCAAGGTCTGGTGGATGATATGATTGATCGCTTAAAGTAGATTAATCCTAAGATAGGTGTGTCTAGGCTATTGCATTTACTTTTTATTTTTTCTTTTTTTCCAATGCCTTATGACTAACATCTTCTTATTTTGGCATAACAACTTCATCACTTAAATCGGACCCAAAGTAGGCCGTTGAAGTGGAAGCTATGCCTGAACTCCCTCCAAAGGTAACTAAGGTGCCTTGTCATGTATATGATGAGGTAAGAAAATGTGTGCTACACTTGGCACAACACTATGGAAGTGTAGGCGCATCAATGAAGATCTCTAGAAACGAGTTCAGAAACTCGAAAAAGAAAAGGTGAGCTAGGCAGCCGAGCTAGAAGACCTACAGTCACAGAATGAATTCCTAATGGCTCATGAAAATTCAGATGGTAGTTGGTGTACAACCATAATTGATTACACTAGGTATTGGTTGACCGTAAGGGAAAAAAATGAGGCCACACATGAAGTAATCGAATAACATCTACAAATGGATCTCTTGGCACAAAAGAATCAAGAATGGAAACATTATAGTGCCAAGGTATATGAATGGAGGCAAGCACAAAAGAACCGTAAACATATGTATAAAATGGAACATGCTGCTTATTGCCAAAATTATAGAGATGCATCTATAGAATGGCAAGGTCGTGAGTTATTCCTTAATGGGATTGGTGCTACCCAGGCCTATGATAAATTTGCAAAACACTTAGTGATCAGTGAATCTCCTGAAAGGGAAATTACCATGCCTTTTGGAGAGGCCACATCCACCATGTTTTCTCTGGGGCCACCTGCATGGATGACCATGGAGAAAGGAAAAATCTTAATAGGCATTGATTTAGGGGAGGAAGACTGGGAAAATTTGACTAAGGAGGAAATCCTTCAACACTTGGCATCTGGCCTTGATAGAATACCACCAGACATGGATGCAAGCCCATCTCAGGTTAGTCAAGCCTATTTTATTGAAATTTATTTCATGATAGCCTTATGCATTGTCTTGCTCACTCATTGGTTTATTATTTTGTTCTTGATTTATGCAGGATCCGAATGAGGATGTAGGACCTAGTGGGGTGGTAGATAAAGACACAAGAGAGAACCCATAGCCTACTCATTGACATTCTAAAATTTTAAAATGTAATCCCCATTGTTGGCAATGTTGCAACTTAATTTTAGACTATGTATTTCATTTGCAGTTTAATGAAAAGTAAGAAGTTTTTTTTTATTTCTTTTGCCTAGCATTTTTGTTGACATAGTTAGGTCCCTTATAGGCCCCATGCTCTAGTTTAGAGCCATTTCAGGCCATAGTTAGTTTAGGTCCATTTCGGGCCGTAGCTAGTTTAAGGCCATTTAGGGCTATAGCTAGTTTAAGGTCATTTTTGATCGTAGCTAGTTTCAGGCCATTTCAGGTCATAGCTAGTTTAAGGCCATTCTAGGCCATAGCTAGTTTAAGGACATTTTGGGCCATGGGTAATTAATATAGAGAGTGAGGTACCAGTTTTAGGCCTTGGTGGGCCGTGCGATAGTTTAAGGCCATTTTGGGCTATAGCTAGTTTAAGGCCATTTCGGGCTATTTGATATAACTAATGCACAAGGTAAATACAATACAAAATAGAAAGTGTACAAACAAAAGTCTTAAAGATAGAAGAATCATAGAAATAAAGTAGGGCTATGCCCTAATCGCATAACTATTTCCTAACCTGATGTGGGTTAGGCAGGGTAGATGGCCTAGAGGATTTAAGGTGATACTCCTCTAAGTTATCATCTGCTGCTTAAAAAGGCAACTCTACCCATATATTTTCTTCATGTAAGTTGTTAGTTTTTTCTAACTTATTAGCAGAACAACATTGGGATTCAATGTGGATAGGTGACATGTCTTTGGAGACTTCTATTTTGATCCTTACTCCATGTTTATATTGTTGATAGCTCGAGGGGCTATCTCATCACCAGAGATCACTACCTCTCCACCTACATAGGGTAGGTGGATCTTCTAGTGTATCGGTGAAGAGACAGCCCTTAGTTGGGCTAACCAAGATCTTCTCAAAATCAAATTGAACTTGGGCATTTCTTCTATCATGATGAATTTTGCATTAGTGGGGAATTGATCCCCCTACTACAAAGTTGATAGTGATAGTTCCCTTGACCACAACGTGTGCCCCGTTGAATGACTTCAAATAAGCAGTTACTATGGGCTTGATTTGATCCACCAGGCCCAACTTGTCAACAATAGGGAATAGAATTACATTAGTTGTTGCCCCATCGTCAACATGCACCCTGTGAATCTTGTATTAGCCTACAAAAATTGTTATAAACATAAGGGTAGTGGTTATCTGAGCCCTTTTGGGATCAGCTTTAATGGCTTTGTCATGGAAAGTCAAGTTGCTCATGATTCTTCAACCATAGATGGAAGCATAAGGGCATGAATGGCTTTTTTCTATGGTGGCATATCTTGCTTAACAGGAATAGATGCCAGCATACGAATCAAAGCCTCACGATGTGCAATGAAGGTCATTATTAAGTCATATAAGCTTAAAGTTGTGTTTTTTTACTTTAAAGCTTGTCTAAGATATGTTAGTATATCTAAGAAATCTTGTTCACTATCCGAGTGTTTGGTGGTTTTGTTTCCTCTATTCATCATAAAAGATAGATTTCTCGAGGAGGAGAAGACTTCGCTTTTGTTTGGGAAGTGGGCTTCTGGGCTTCTATATTTGCTTATCATGAATGCATTTCTGTCTTATCTTCAGGTGGCAAGGCTATGGGAATTACTAATGAGGGGGTTGGCTTAGGGAGGCCTAGTGTAGTATGTTCCCTAGTCATTTTGTCAACTAGACGCTCATCAGGTTTCCTCAGGTGAGAAGGTTGTGATGCAATTCCAACCACTGGACTCTAGGTAGGCAATGAGTTTGTATGATTTGGCACTCTTATAATAAAGGGTGCTTGAGTTATTGTAGCAATGCGTTGAGGAGCTTTAACTACGAAAGGTGTGATAGGCCCTTGGGGTGATATTTTAACAAAAGGGGGCTATGACCTAGATGACATTGAAGCCTCAGCATCCTGAAAAGGTGCATGAACCACAAGTGACTTATGTGTTGCTTCTACATTATCATCAACAATAATAGTGTTAATGATATAACCTACACTGTTAGTGTTCAATGGATCTTTATAGACATTCATAGATTGGTTTTTCGTCCGGACAAGACTATTTTCGTAAAGGATCAACTTACCCTAATCAATCATACATTGAATTACCTATTTTAATGCCAAGTAGTAGTCTATGTCATGGTCAAACAATTGGTGATAATTGCAGAAGCATTCTAGCCTACAATTTCTGGGCATTATAGGCTCATTAGGCATAGCTATATAGGGGTCTCGAAGGATCTCACAATACCTCTTCTGTCATTTTTGGGCCTCCTCTAACATTTGCTTATATTGAATGCACCCAGCACTCAATGGTCGATCTAATAGCTTTGACGGCTTAATTAGCAATGGGATGTATTTTAAGCAACCTTGTGCTCATAATTTGGCCTTGGCGAAGTTTGTGCCATGGTCGTTGATGCTGGAGGTTGGCTAGCTCCCACACTGCTAGAGCTTGACATTTTAGTGTTAGTGTTCATGGCCTTAGGTGTTTTAGTAGCCTTCTTATTGTTATTGGGCTTGGTTTCATTAGCTACAACGGCTAGAGTGGTTATTGCAGCCTTTCCCTTTTCCTTCTCTTTCTTTGCATGTGCATTTTTGTAAGCTATATAAGCTAGGTTTCTACTAGCCTTCACTGCATCTTGTATACTCTTTGTCTATGTGAAAGCCTAGCTAAGGGTGCATGGTACTAAATAGTATAGCTTAGATTTAAAAAAATCATTCACAACACCCTTGAAAATGGCCATTATATGGGCTTTAGCAATCAGCTCATAAATTTCATTTAAGGCAGCACTCCAACGTTNCCATTATATGGGCTTTAGCAATCAGCTCATAAATTTCATTTAAGGCAGCACTCCAACATTGCTCCTTATAAATTAACCACATATTATAACTTGCCCCACTATGTCAACTCTAATCAAGTGTGTAAACCCCAATGGGGTAAGTATGACTGGGTCCCAATATTTTCAACATGCAAGGATCCCCACCTTCCATTTATTAATTCTAGCCATGCTCAACCGTTTAGCTATGGGGGATATCCTCCATTCTAACAACACAG
>MNCI01005152.1:171542-277638 GCA_015680685.1 Gnetum montanum | reverse complement strand
AAAATACCAAAAAAATCACATACCTCAGACTTGCTTAACCATACACCGTGACACTTACAAGCAAGCCTGGGAAGACAACGAACGATTAACCCCAAGTGTTTCTTGTGGCGTTAAGGCATTTAGTCTATGGAGTTCGACCGGATCACGCGTGTACGCTCGTTTCGTATGGTTGAGTGTAGGGGTACCTCGCCACTCATCACCAGTGGATTGAGCAGATTGTGGAGGATAATGATTTAATTGCTGCATTGTTTGTGGAAAGAAAGGTTGTTGGGCTAACATTTGTTGTGGTGGGATGGTATTCAGGATTGAGAGTATCCATGGAACCCACTGCCCAGCCACAGGTTGTGAGGTAACACCTTGAACATGTTGGGTTGGAGTAATCAATGGTGCCCCATGAATTTGCACTTGGGGTATGTAATGGGTAGATGTGGAAGTTGATATGAATGATGGCATTCAAATTACTTGAGGTTGGAAGATTGACCCTATGTTGGTTTGGGGAGGGAGTTGTTGGGACTGCACTGGTGGAGGAATGATGGAAGTGGACGCATCAGAGTGAATGTTATTGAGCACGGAGAAGATAGGAATGGAATGGGGAACATGTGCTCAAGTGTTTGCGGATGAAGAAGGAAACATAGTTTCTTCTAGGAAAGGATGGAATAATGGGTTTGTGTGGGCATGGGGGCTAACGGTATGGTATGATTCTCTATGTTCAGATTGGGTTGCAAAGTCATCTTCTTTGTCTTGAGGCTCTATGGGAAGTAGTTGTAAGGCTTGACTTCTAGCCATAAGAAGTTGGGATATGAGTTTATGATGGTTTTCAGACAATGGGATTATGTCAAATGCTAAAGGGATAAACTCACATCCTCCTTTGTGGATAAATTCATATTAGCTTCCCTCTCTACATGATCAATGGGTAGGTTGGCTTGGATTTTGACACAGATAAAGTTATACTATTCAGGTGTAAGAGTCATGTGAATAGGGCCTTTGCCCTGTAGCCTGAGGAATTGGCGTGTAGGGCCTTGAGGATTTATGTGTTCAATAATGGTTATAGATTCTGTAGCAATCACAGGGTTTGAAGCTTCGACCCCAAAGTCAGCAATTGGTAGTGTTATTGGGTTGACTTGGGAGGATTTTATGATAAACGTGAATGGACTAGGGTAGACGAATGGAGTTGGATCGCAAGCAATTATAGCATGGGGTGACACAAGCTCAGTGTGATCAACAGGGACGAGGAGACTCAAATGGGCAAGATGGATGAGTTTTGATAGGTAGTGACATTTTAACCAATAACAAGAAGTGAGTAGGCCCTCCTTCTAGCACCAAAACTGTACTGACCTAAATCGTCGGTGTAAGGCTGGAAAGGAAACAGACACCGAGAGATCGTTGGACAGCTACAACTGACCCTGCCTTCACTCAAGGACAAGCTGGAAAAGTAAACGAAGGCAGAGTGCCTTGGATGGTCTGCATGCAAATCAACCAAGGACTTCCCCAAGCGTAAACTATGGTTAGCGCTGGGGTTATCGTAAACAGTGTAAATGGAATGTAAACGGAATGCAAATAGTGATACGAAATGTAAACAGAGCGTATTGAATTATAAATAAAGCATAAACAGAGATATATTGTAAACAAAGCATAAAATGAAGTAAATAATATAAATGGAAGGCAATAATGAAACTGTATTGTATTGTTTAAACAAGAATATGCACTGGTCAAAGCGTAGTTGCACACGTGTGGATGGCAAGTCAAATGCCTAGCCCCAGAATGATATGACATGATGATGTGACGATGAAATGGGATGAACGTGAGAAATACTTGGAAGCCAACAATTAGGTTTGTCGAGCAGCCAAGGATTGCAAATTCTATCCTCCTTCAGAATTTCAAATCTCTCCAATTTTTTTTGCCTCTTCCAATCTCTTCTCCTCCTCCCAGTTTATGTGAATTGATAAGGTATTTATAGGGTTGGGCTAGGGTTGGGCAGTTGCATTCTTTGACCAGGTTCAATGTATCTGTGTTGGATAGTTGTGCACGAGTTGGATGTGTGTTGGATATTTGCCTTCTTTGACCAGATTCAATGTATTTCTGTTTGGATAGTTGTGTACGAGTTGGATGTGTGTTGGCAAGCTACATTCTTGACCAGGTACATTGCATTTTACAATTTATGAGTTATTCAAGCCCATGAAAGTACATTTAATTTAAACCATAAGGGCTTGACATGCCCACAAATGGGGATTTATAATGAAATGTACAACAAGAAAAATTTGACTGCCCAACGTGACCTGCAGTGTGACCTACAATGTGACCTCCAAAAATTGCAATTTTGAGTTGAAATATGGAATTTATGAAGGCTGGGACCCATAGTTATCAATAGTGGACCCTAAGGATGACTTACACCCTTGAAATCAAGTCATTTTGGCTCAGTTTTGGGGCTCTAAAAGTTGGTGACGTTGATCCTTATGTTGTGCAACGTCTAAAAAAGTAACCCTAGCGTCACCAAGTCAAAATGGCACATTTGAGGCCCAAATCTTCATTTTTTGGAGACTGGGAGCTACTGGGGACCTTGGTGAAGGTCATGGGGGGTCCTTGTGCTCAATTTTGGCCTTTTTTGACTCAATTTCAGGGCTTGAAAAGTTGGTGACGCTGATCCTTACGCTGTGCAGCGTCTGAAAAAGTAACCAAAGTGTACTTAGCCAAAACCAAACATTTTGAATCTAAAACTTTTGATTCTGGATGCTGGAAGTTGGTGTAGTCACTTGTGGGCCTCAGGGGGACCTTGCCTGTTGAATCATGGGCCATCGGGGGCTGTCTCGGAGGCCTCCAAGTTTGGTCACGTTGTACTCATGTTGGGCAGCAACATGACTTAGCTTGATTCTTGTCTAAAAGTGCTAGGCCAAAATTAGTGGTGTTTCAGGCATGTCATCCTCCAAATCAGATATAGCCTCAACAACTTGTAGATGTCATCTTGGAACCACCATTATTAAGTTCTCCTAGTCCATCATTCCCATAGTTGTGGGATGTATTTACACATGATTTACCATGCCTGCTAGCTCACAAAATTTTTGAATGAACCATAGAAAGGCATAGACCTTCCTCTTATCTCTTTCCATATCCTCAATATTTTGAATTAAGAACTTGTAGATAAAAAAATGAGATGTTGATGATCCACTTTCTTCTCATTACTAAAAATTTTACCTCTTGAGTAGAAATACCTCATGGTTGTTTTATGGATAAAAGGTTATGTGTGGTAATCTTAGGAAATTTTGAACATCTTTACCTCCACTTTGTCCATGTTGAAGACCTTAAATAGGACCTTTGATCTAGGGTTGGGCTCAATCTTATAGATCTATGCCCATCAGTTATTTGTTGGTTCATTTGGAAATATTTTAATCCTAGAGATTATGCATGTAGAAATAGGCATATAAATCCCTCCAAAAAAAAGTTGTGGCATAGTCTACTGTAAGGGTTTCATGGAACTCTTCTACTTCATGCAAGTACCATGTGAAAGACTAGGTGATGTACTTGTAGAGGTCCATCCAATATAGTAATTTATTGAGCTCTAGAGGACTAAGCTAAAGGAATTGATGGTAATTCTTTTATTCATGAATCGATTATTGCTAGACATCATGTGCATCCATGCCTTCTTGGATGTCATTTAACTCATCATCTGCATCTTTTGCTAGCTCCTTTGATACTTGTTCAACTACTTGCTACTATGCACATGCTCAACCTAAAGATCGAGAATGTAACTATCTACCTTCTAATTTGCTTCTAGGTGAAGGCCTTTCTAGAGTAGGTTCCAAATTAGGAGATCTAAGTTCTTATTCTTCCTCCTTGGAAATTGGTGGTTCTTGCATAGACTTGCCAACAAAGGCTTAAGATTATTCAATCTCATTCCTCCTTAGTTTACAGAGCTTTGATCACAATAACCCCAACATGGTGAGATGGGAAGATTGCTAAAAATCAAGTAAGTTTCCTAGGCATCATACTATAATTACAAAAAATTATGTCCAAAAATAATAATAAATATAACCCTTGGAAACACTTAAGAAACATTATCATAATTATGAGATCATGGTGTCCATGGGTAAATATAAATAAGATAAAATACATACTCAGATTAATGCCTCTCCTCCATGATTGAGTTACAAGATACCAGACTTAAACCATGGCTAGAACACTAGGGACAAGAAAGACTAAGAACAATACATGTAAAAATATCACTAATTCAACCTATGAGGTGAAAATCTAGTAGTCTTGCTTATTTGTGGTTAAATGGAAGTAAAGGAAAGTAAGAAATGAAATGGACAAGTATGAGAATGAGTTCAAGAGGTTCCCTCATTTATACTAGTTCACTAGTGCCTACATGAATGCACCCTCCCAAACATGAGAAAGCATAAAAATTTGCCATTCAAGTCTTGAATTTAACTCCCTTGACCACTAAAGTCATGCACAAAGTCAACAATATGCTTGAATCACCATGAATTGACCTAGTAAAGCATCAAATGGGCATGGTAGCAAGAGCATTAGAAATTTACCTTTGGTGACATATGCAATTATGGGAATTAAGTTGATTGATCAATGTATGCATTTTCATAAATTGAAAGCTAGGAAAGAGAGTTTATAGAAATGGAAGAATGATTAGAGTACCAAGAATAATAAAATATAAGCATAAATGAGATGAACTAAAAATATTTTTCCATGATCAAACATTGAAATACGAAGATTCAACACTCACATAAGTGGAAGATTAATTAAGTACCTTATGTATTGCAACCACCACCATCACTGGGAGATAAGCGTAGCTTACTTGCATGTAATGCCAATCCATCAAATTTAAAAGTAAATCCTTTCCATAGTAGACACTTATCTTTCTTACCTTTATGAAACTTGTTGATGAGAGACCTGTGGATTCACAACAACCAATGAGACATTAACATTAAATGCAAGTTCATCCATTTGGAAAGGTAGATCTCATCCTTCAGTTTGATTAATCAACTTCTTGCCATACACAACCATGGAACAGAATGGAATAGAAGTGATGTAGAATGAATAATGAATGAGAGAGAGAGTGTGTGAGTACAACATTACTAGATCCCTAACCAATCATTCAATTAGCTCATGGAACATGTGAGCATGTCCTACATCTCATGATAGATCCATTGCCACATCCTTTCACCACTACTTATCAACATAATAGGGATCGATCTTCAATTCTCCATTCTAAGTGCAAGGTTACACCTATGACTACCAATGCCATCTAGCCTTGATTGTTTCACGATTTTTCTATTGGTTAACCAAGGCAACACACCATCGATCATCCATAATTCAAGATAATGGTTTGGTTTTTCTTCATTCATGCACATATGCACAGTAGGATCCCCTTATTTTACTCTATAAGAACCCTCTCATCGATTCATTTGGTTGTGCTAACTAATCCTACATCCCAATAGGAATCACAATGCCATGACTAGATAAGAAAAAAAGAAGAAGTCTAGATTCAAATGGGGCCAAGACATGGGTTAAGGATGATGGTTTTTGATCCTTAGAACAAATGATTGGAGATTCAGGTGAAAGAAATAATTGATATTACCAAAGGTCATGAAGATAGAGACTTTTAAGCCTTCATGGCCATGGTAGGGATGAGCATAAGATTGTCTTGAACCATGACATTTTATTAGGTTAAGTGATCTAGGAAATGGATTAAACATGAGAAGGATTGCATAGGTATTGGTTCAATCATGCAATTTGGTTTTGATGTGAGAAATTATAGAATCAGTTTAGAATGATAAAAATATTAATTTACATGGATTGTTAAACTTGAAGTTACATTGCTCTTTCCATCACCTCTTTTTATCATCATTATTATTGTACTAATATTTTTTTTTCATATTTACTTTTTTTCATTCATTATAATTTTTTTACATTTTCTTTTCTCTCTTGCAAAGAGGATTTTTGATGAAACATGAGAGTTATGGAAATGATTGAAGTGCCAGATCACCACCTGGAATCTTTCACTTGCATGAACATGAGAATTTATCCTCCACTACATGGTACACATAAGTTCATAAGATCATGGACCTCTTTTGACTAGGGTGGCTACACATGATGACACATGCACCTTGGTCTAATTACATTGATTATACCTATCTAGTGATCACAAAGATCCTTGATGACACATCCTTTCTTTGCCAGTAACCAAAAACTTTTCTAGGATTTTAGAGCTCATACCCTAAGGTGTGGACCCATCACCTATCCATGGTTCTAGTAGCCTTAGCTTCAACACTTATAGTGTGAGTCTTTTCTTCCTACTAATTATAAGCCTGGTTTACTAGTGATGACTAGAAGAAAAGTGGGTGAATGAATCTTGTTGCATGGACATTCCATCAATCAAGGCTTCACTTGGGATCCATTTGGTACTCTTGCATTCTTATCATATTTGTTACTCATCCATTCATCATTGGCTTATTCGGTGAGCATTCATAAATCACATTAATTGATTTCCCCACACAAAAAACAAAAACACTCTAAGTAAAAAAAGAAAATATCACAAATGTTTATTGATTAAGCTCAAAAAGTATAAAATTCTAACTAAACACACCAACTTTATTGAATGCACAAATGAAAATAACAGGAAAATAAATTTTTGACATGGTGTAGAGAATTCTTTCCTTATGAATTATCCATGTCTATCACTTGGTAGACCTCTAAGTATTAAATTGAGTATCTTGCATGCTCATAGGTGAAAGAGATTTGTTACGATATACTAGGTGTTACTCATTAAATGTTTTATCTGGCTCACTTAAATGGAATATGCACATGATGCTACAAGACCAAGAAGGGTTGGAAGGTATTTTCTTATAATTCATCCTTCAATTCTTACATCTTCTACCAATTTCAAGGTGAAGATCTTGGAAGATCAATCGAGCATTAGTGGTGATCAACCAAGCCCTCCCCTTGATAGTAGGCAAGTTATCTTCTATCTTATTTTTTAATTTGATTAGTATGAAATCTTTAGGATATGACTAGCTTGCAATAAAATTTATTACATCACATACTTATCCCATGGGGTGCATAGTATTGGTTTTCTAGCTCTAGAAGAATGTTGGTATGCTTGAGAGGAGAAAGCCCCTAGTCCAGGTATTACTACAATGAGATGTTACTGGCTCCTAAACAAAGAGCTAGATAGTGATCCTTTTTACCAATCTTAATTTCTATCATGGGACTAGTAAGATATAATCATTTTTTGGAAAAATATCCTTCTTTGATCACTCGTGTAGCCACCATAGATATAGAGATGGTGATAGCATCACTATTGAGTACCATCTTGTTACCTCTACTAGATATAGTGGTGGAACTTATCCCTAAAGTAGATATTATGCTTTGATTATGATTAGGGAACTTCACTGAGACCTGCTAAACATGATCTTTCATCTAGTATGAATGATTTCCCTCTCCACTAGATGGAGAGAGTGATGTGGGCCCAATCTTGTGGTTCTCACATCTATGCTTATGATAGAATTTCCTACTACAAGACCTTGAGCTTTTCCTTGTAACCAAATTGATGGGAGATCAATGATATTACCTAGATGCATAGATAGAAGTAGCATTGAATAATAGACAATATTACATGATTTAGCTTGTCTTGGTTATGATAGACTAGGTATTCCACCTTGCATGAGACCAAGGAATAGAAGCTACTCCTACTATTTGAAAGCTTAATTAGCAGGATTACTTGAAGTAGGTAGGTATTGTTGAGGTGTCATCGATGAGTGTTGATAAGCACCTACCTGTACATCATAAAAAATAGGGATTGGTGAGAAGCATCATCTATTGTTGCATGAGAGTAGGAAGATTCCATGAAGTAGCACCCCTAGGATCTAAAGCTTGCCACTATTAGTACTATTACATGGGCTACAAATATGCATGCCTAGGGTAGTATGAATAGTACACATATGAAGTTCTCCTCATTCATCTTTTGAAAAAAATGAGATTAAGAGGAATTCTAGATTATTCTATCTCAACAATCATGTGAGCTAGGTTTAGGTAGCACTATTAATCATTAAGGTATGCATAGTATTTTCAGGGACCCTCATCATCAAAGGATGAGGAATCCTCATTTAGATATTCTTGAATGCTCTTAGAATGAGAGAGCTTTTCCTTACCCTTACCTTCATACCTCTTTTAACATTTATATGGTGTGATTAGTTTGGTTACAACTTTAGCCACCTTATCCACAATGTCCTTGAAAGTAGTGGTTATCTTTTCATCCATCACTTTCCAAACTTGGTCTACTCTATGGGCCAATTTTATCAAGGCCTTATTTATTCAACATAATATTGCACTAGGAACTTGATCATAGTGGAAGGTTCAACAATACCTTCAATATTTGTAGCCTCATTTTTGCATGCTGAGTCATGATTGTACTTATTTGTGGAATATGACTTCAACACTTACTCTCCATGCTTACTATGGTGTTCAAGAGTGCTTTGATTTGAGCCATGGATTTCTTGTAAGATTGGCCCCTTACATACATATCTACATGCTCTTTTGTTTTTATCTTAGCCCTTCTACAATATGCATTAACTAGTCTCTTTGGTTAAAATTATGGTTTAGGTAGCGATGAGATGTTTTCATGTACCTCTCCATGGCAATGTCAAGAGGTTCATAGGGTCCTTGCCTTCATCTAGCCATCTCCTTCTAAATGTCTGAAATCTAAGCATAGGTTTGAAATCTTAGGTAGGAGATTCTAATCATGTCTACTCATCTTTGAATTAATCTTGGAGGTAAGAATTTGTACTAGGTCTCCATGTATTCAATGAAGATGTGGGGAAATAATCACAACTTTTGCCAATTGCTTAGAATCCCTTGGAGATAGCAAGCATTATTAAAGGCTTGCATGTGAAGTTGAGGATCATCATTGGTATATCATCTATATGTTGGTACATTAGCCATGTTAATTTGTTTGATTCTGCTATCACAAACATGCTTCATTGACATATGTATACCTTTAGTTAACTCATGATAAGCATCATAAGAAAACAAAGGTGATCATCATCCATCACCAGAAGATCCAAATAAATGCAAGTGTTGGAACTTGGGAAGGAGATCATCATTTTGAGTTTGGGCTATACCTTGGTTGATAGCATCTAATCATGGGTCTTCATGGTGAAGTGGCCCTTTACCTTTCTTATTTGCTTTATCCTCCTACTCTCCATCTAAATGATCAAATGAAAAGTTAACTAGCCTCTTCTTCCATCATTTTATCTCAAAGATATTGCATGTACAAAGGCTCATATTTATCATAAATAGATTCATGAGCTTTGTACAATGCATGTTCATTCTCTAGCCTCATGTTTATTAAGACCTCTTTAAAATCATCAAGTGTAGCCATGACTAGATTTCTTGAGAACCATTCATGAGCATCTCTCCGTCTTCCCTACTTATCTTGATGATAAGCCAACACAATTGATGGAAGGTTCACATCCTTTGAATACTTAACAATGATCAAATTCCTTTTTTTTTGGTATTTTAAAAGAGGTCTTTGATGGGCTCTTAGTAATATTTGCCATCTTGTTTGTGTTTGAAACCTATACATATCACTAATAAATACATGCTTGATTTGACTAAATGTTAAAATCAAGAATGATAAGTATTTTTAGGCAATTCACCAATGCCTTTTCCAGAAATGGTGCTAATGATAGGGATCCTACTTGAGGATCAAGAACTTAGAAGGGGGGGAGATGGGAAGGAATGGAGATGAATAAGTTCCCCAAATTGCAAGCAACACTTGTTACATAAAACCCAAGAATTACATGGTTTCCCACTTGGAGGATTCCACACTTGGAGGATTGATTCCTTTCACACATCCTAACTTTGTTTCTTTCAAAATGTGGTTTAGGGGACACCATAACCTTTACAAGATTTGAGCTCTGCTATGGAGAGTTTTGTCACTATGAAATATCTCAACCTGTAAGGTCCCAATAAGCTCAAAATGTGGTTTGAAGGACATCACACCTTGTACAAACTCTAAGTTCCAATTTGAAGTGTTTTATCATTGTGAAACAACTCAACTAAACAAGATCAAAATATGGTTTCAAGGATCCCACAACCTTTACAAAATTAACCTCCACTCTAGAATGTTTTGATGTTGTAAAACCACTCAATCCCATAGGATCTTGACAAGCTTAATATAGATTCCTTCTTGCAATAAATACAGTAACCTTGTAGGGCAACAAGAAAAGAAAATAAATTACAAGGAGAGAATGTAACTCAATTTACAAATTCCTTATACAATGAAGTACAGTCCCATAATAAATCAAATAAATGATGTGACAATTCAAGTACACAAGTGCAAAAACATAAGATAGACAATGATGGCTTTGATGTTAATAATGCTTGCTCAATACCCAAAAGTTTGGAGTCTACTTATAGCATCGGAGTTTCTGAAAACACCTCGGAATTCATGCAATGGCTATCTAATGGATAGTGTAGACATCTCCTTTGAGATTGGGACGTCTTTCTGAAATCAACTTCAACTCTAGGAAGATGTCTCCTTTCAGGATGGGATGTTTATGTGGAGATGTCTCCTTTTAGGATGGGACATCTATGTGGAGACATCTCAAGGAAGATGTATTCTTTCCAAAGGATACATCTCCTATTTTTGGGAGACATCTTTCTGTGATTGACTTCATCTCATCCAAGACATCTTCTATTTCTTGGAGATGTCTTCTTAACTTTTGAGATCTGGTTCCTAAGGCTTCTTCTTTTTGATTTAGCTTCCTGTTAATCCCTGGCACATCTTCATTTAGCTTGTAGTCTTAGTACTTGTCCATGTTCTCATCTTGCCCCCATAGTCTCTGCTTTGACATCTCTTTGTAGATCTCATTTCCTGAGTTCTCATTCATGCCCTACAAAATCATCCCATTCCACAAACATTCTATGTTCTCCATTTTCCTTAAGGTTTTGACATTACAATCTCCCCATTTTTGGTGATGTTCAAAACTTAAGAAAAAGGGTGAGTTAATAGAAAATTTAAAGACCAATAATTAATAAAAATATTAATACATATAAATTACAATGGCAGTGAAGGTTATAATTAGGATAGTGGCTCTAAAGCTCAAGGCACATGGTAGAGATCACATGAAATCTTGAATGAAACTAAACTATGTAAAGGCAAAACCTATCCCCCATCATAATCATGATATAGGAGCATAATTTATTCATAAACTATTCAAAAACTATCCACATTACATACAACCACTGAAATATCCTCAAAAACCACATATGTGCATAGTTCACAACAAAAGCCACATATGTGTTGATTCATCAAAAACTCTCTCCCCATTTTTGGACATCATCAGAAAGGAGAGAGAGCACCCAAGGACTCTAATCACTAACCTCGATCACATCATCTAAATCATCATCCAAAGCAGCTATTTCTCAAGAATGTTTGTAGGTCTTCTCCTCATCATTATTGTTGCTAGTATTGGCACTAGACACATGTCGCTCATCATTCTCATTCAAAGAAGATGGTTGGACTGGAGCTCTTAGTGGATGAAGCTTCACTCAAAATCAAGATGAAGTTGGCAGATTTGGCTAGGATGGAGCCTGTTGAGAGGATGAGGAAGCTCCCTTTTTTTGATAGGTGATGGAATTGGTAGGCCTCAATTGGGACAAAGTCCCAAAGATGAGCTCCATGGCATACTTCTCAAATGTGCTAGGAGTATCATCCTAATGATGAAAACTAGGTCCAGGTTGCATGGGATTAGGATGCTCCCCCTAGACACATGTTGGTGGTGCATTAGGCTTCTCTAAATCAAAGGCATGTCCTGAGTCATGAGCCTAATAAGGTCTAGCTATTGTCTACTGTCTCAGTGGAGCAAGAAGTCCCTCCTCACTATCTGAAATGGGAGGAGTGGTAATCTCCTCAACCTGCTATCCATTAGGAGGAAGAGGTACTCTAGATGCATCCATTCTCTTATGAAGGTAAGGGAGATTCTTGCCAGTCATTCCCAAAGTATGAGCAAACTACTAAGGTAGCTTATTTAGGAAGGATCTCACCTATCCACTAGCAGGTTTGGACCTTCTTAATTGAGGAGAGGCCTATGATGGTGATGTTGATCTCTTCTTCTAGGGCTAAGGTGGCCTAGTGGTTGGTCCTACTTCATTAGTATGGGAGAAGCTCCTCTTCTCTGCATATTCACCAAGGCTCCTCTTGCCTTTAAGGAAAGGCATTTTATAAATAAGCACACATCTCTAATGAATCAACAGACTAATAAGATGAGGATGTTTAAAGATCCTTTCTCTGGTAAACATGCTCAACATGTCATCGTATAGAGTATGGCCCAAGTCCAACGATTGTCCTATAGGAAGGTAGTATAGAACAAAATCTTGGGATGGTAGTAAATAGTTATAGCTTCCCCTTTTCACAATTATGTTATACAAGACAATTAGTGATAGGATGGAAGCATCTAGTTCCATCTTGCTCCTATAAATCCTTCCTCTACCAAGAGACATAAACTCTCCAAGAAATGCATCATAGAATTCATCTTGGGTAATGGGAATTACACCATTCATAAAAATATCATTCATGGAATAAATGGTGACCCTAAAGAAATTAGCACTACAAATCCCAAGAAGTTCATTACCCACTTGAGGAGACACATCAATCACCAAACCCCCAACCATGGTAGTAAAAGCCCCAACAACAACATTCATAATGATAATGTTACTATAAAACTCCTGAATGAGAATTTTAGGCATAAAAAAATCCATGGAAATTAAGGTAACCCAATTTAACACTTGGAAGAAAATTATTAATGGTTGTTGCCTATGTTGTGGAAAGAAAAGAGAACACTCAAAAATAATGGATATGGTTCAAGTTACCTCAAAGCAGTGTTGAGCATTGAGGGACCTATAATGGGGGTTGTAGGGGCTTGGAGTGTTGGTGAATGCTCCCCTTGACCTTTTCTTAGGTAGTGTTCCTTGACGTTCCAACCTTCTTGTGGATCATGGAAGCACAAATCACTATTGTTGGTAGGGCCCTGGTCATCTCTCCTTGGTCTTCTCATTGAAAATGAGTCAAAAAGAAGGGTTTGGATTTAAATAATAATGCCAAATGAGGTTTTTTAACAAAAAAAAGTAGATGTCTCCTTTGAAAGATAAACATCTCCTCCATACCTAAGACTATAGGTAGGCATCTCTTTTGGAAAGTAGATGTCTTTGTTGTGTTGAGGAAAAACTCAGGTAGATGATTCATTTTAGGAGTAGATGCCTCTAGGTGGACATCTTCTTTTGAAAGTATATGTCTTCATGAAGACATCTAGTTAAGATGTGAATCAGTAAGATAAGGAATAGGGATGGCTGCCAAGGTTTATAGTTTCAAAAGATACTTATAATGAATTAAAAACTTGCCTCTACTTACCTTCCTTGCTGATGTAAAGATGAGAGCACCTAAGAAAATTGAGGAAGATATTCCTTTGTTAAGGTACCTCTTCATGCATCAACTTCCTCTATCTCCAAGGATTGCCTTCCTTTAACAAAGTTGCTAGAGAGGGTCTTTTCACTATCATTTTCTTTTCTTTTGATCCTCCATATCTTCTTAGCTTCCTTATCCTTTTGAGTTTTCCTCCATTTCTTTTTGCCCTACAAGATTTCCTTTCTATGTGCATTTGGATAAGACCAAGGAGTCTTATGATATGACTAGGTGTTCATATGATAAAATTTTAAATTGCAATTCCATTTCTTGTGTTCAAATCTATTACAGTAATAACATATAACCTTTCTATTATGATTAAAGTAATAAAAAACTTGGGGTTGTTCATGATTGGGATGTAGTATTTGTTGATACTTCAGTCTTTAGAGAAGTCCTTTGTTTGGATGAAGTTTGTGTTGATGCTTCTTCTCATGAGCAAGACCCTAGTATACTTTTATCATGTGGACTTCTTCCTTGCCCAAGAACCATCCAAAGAAACTCTTTTCCTTTGACTAGCCTTTCATTTACAAGTTTGGCATCTACAAGTTCTTCCTAAATCTACTCATAAGACGTAGCTAGGTCTTTATTCTCAGACCTAAGATCTGAGATTTCTTTCATGAGATCAGAAATTATTGTATTTAATGAAGAAATATCTTGATCCTTTGTTTTTACTTGCTTAGTCAACTTTACACAAAGAATTTGAAGTGATAAGAGTTCCTAACACAATAGGTCATACCTCTCTTCCTCATTCTCAGGTTGATCATCATTTGAGATGCTAGCATCATCATCTGTGAGGGCCATATAGATGAGGTGTAAATATTTTGTATCATTCTTCATCTCTTCTTCACTTTGTTCTTCATCATCCCAACTTGTGTAGAAATTAATATTTTTTGTATCCACATCATTCTTATCTTTTCATTGCAACTTGCCATTACTAGGACATTCAAAGGTCACATGGCCTCTTCCACCACAAACCCAACATTCTATTGAAAAAGAATCAAAATTAGAGTTTGATGAATACTTACCTTTAACCTTACCTTTAGATTTGGATTGATTGGATCCTTGTTGGTTGAAGTTATTTCCTTTTCTTGCAAGTAGCCATTGGATTCTTCTTAAAAGAAAAGCTATCTTATCTTCGCTACTCACATCTTTCTTAGTAGGTTTCTTTTCTTTAGAGGCTAATTTTAGGACAATGGGCTTTTCTTTTATTGGCCCATCACTTATGATGTTCATTTCATAAGTAATAAGAGCACTTTGAAGCTCTTCAAATTTTAGAACTGAAAAATCTCTAATCTCCTCCATTGCTGTAACTTTAGGTCTAAATTCTAGTTGGAGTGTTCTAACCATTTTTATCATCAGATTGCTTTTAGGCAAGTCCTNGGGTGGGTTGTGTGGGTGTGGTGGCATAGAAGGAGGTGAGATTCCTAACTTACGTGGTCCTCTAACTTAGGTACAACACACTGAGAGGGTAGATTCCTTGCACACCACCAAACTTTGTTTCTTCCATAATGTGGTTTAGAGGAGACCACAACCTTTACAAGATTTGAGCTCCACTATGGAGAGTTTTTTTTGCTACAAAATCTCTCAACCTTGCATGGTCCCAACAAGATCAAAATGTGGTTTGAAGGGCACCACACTTTATATAGGCTTTAAGCTCTACTTTGGAGTGTTTCATCATTGCAAAACTAGTCAACCTCACAAGGTCCCAACTAGCTCAGATTGTGTTTTTAAGGATACCATAACCTTTAGAAAATTAAGCTCTACTCTGGAGTGTTTTGACACTGCAAAACCACTCAATCCTATAGGATCCCAATAAGCTCAATATAGATGCCTTCTTGGAAGAAGCACATAAATGTTACAATGCAACAAGAAAAGAAAAGAAATTATAAGAAGAGAGTGTAACTCAATTTACAAATTCCTTGTACAATAAAGTACAGTCCCACAAAAAATCAAATAAATGATGTGACAATTCAAGTACACAAGTACAACAACATAAGATAGACAATGATGGCTTTGATGTTGATAATTCTTGCACAATACCCAAGAGTTTGAGTTTCTTTATAGCATTGGAGTTTCCAAAAACACCTCAAAATTTGTGCAACAACTATCTAATAGTGAGTGTAGACATCTCCTTCAAGATTGGGACGTCTTTCTGAAATCATCTTCAACTCTAGGGAGATATCTCCTTTCAGGATGGAACATCTTTGGGGAGATATCTTCTTTTCAAAGGAGATGTCTCTTGTTTTTGGAAGACATCTTCCTATGATTGACTTCCTTTTGGCCAAGACATCTTCTATTCCTTGGTTCCTGAGCTCTGGTTCCTGAGGCTTCTTCTCAACTTTTGAGCTCTAGTTCCTGAGGCTTCTTCTTTTTGATTTAGCTTCCTCTCAATGCTTGGAGCATCTTCATTTAACTTGTAGTCTTTATACTTTTTCATGTTCTTTTCTTGTCCATGTAGTCTTCAATTTGACATTTCTTTGTAAATCTCACTGCTTGAGTTCTCATTCATGTCCTACAAAATCATCCCATTCCATAAACATTTTATGTTCTCTATTTTTCTCAAATTGTTGACATACCAAAAGGTCAACATTGCCAATTTTGGATTGATGAGATTTATCATACAAATTGTAGTGTGATTGTATCTTAAGCTTTGAAGATGATGTTGAGTGGATTTCTGAGAACACTCATGTATATCATTGCATTCAAGAAATACAAAGATATTATAATACATATAATAAAAATAAAACCTATGTTGCCATAGTGAAAGATAAAGAGAATATTTATAATTTTATGTTTTATAATTTTTATGGATTTTATGGATTTAAGAAATAAATAGAAATAAATTCACATGTATTGTAATCCCTCTTAGGGATAGGTGTAATGCTTGTGTTGCAATCCCTCTTGGAGATAGGTACAACACCACACATGAAATACAATAAAATGGCTCTTAGTCATAACCTTGATGGTCGAGCACCATGCATTATAGTTATGACATCCTTAGGTAAGGTTGAATCATTGCAACTTGATGAAATGAGAATTAAATAAATATTTTTAGTGTTTAAAGCATCAATGGTAGAATGATAGAAAACCATAAGCTTTATTCACCGCATAATCACTGGACTCTTCATTGGTTGAATGATTCTAGGCTATATAAGCAAGGTAGTATTCTGACAAAGTTGAGTGGCACATATAAAAGTGATGACTCAAAATATACATAAGACAAGAAAGGAAATCAACTTACCCAAAGGAAAAAGATATCTTCAAAAAGAAAAAAAGAAAAAAAGAAAAAAAGAAAAAAAGAAAAAAAGAAAAAACTAGATGCCAATAGCTAAATAGGAATTTTAGGAATTAAGTTGTTAAGTGTGAGAGCTCATCCTGGGTATTTATAGTTTTCATGACATAACAGTAGAGGTTCACTTGCACCCAAGCATCAGCAAAGGTTTGTTAGCATAGCCTAGGTTATTTGAGATCATACCAAAGTTGATAGGTGAGCAAAGAGGCCAAACTAGGCCTGCAAGAATGGTGTGTTAACATCCTTACACTGACATAGGGGATGCATTAATGTAGGGTACTGAGTGCATCCTTGCCAAGCATACTTTGAATATTCAATTTTAGATGAAAGCCAAAACACTAGGGAACATGTTGGAAGATTCCTAAAATTCTTGAACGAAGCCAAACATACCTTAGGAAGCCTAAAACATGCACCAAGTTTGCAAGTGTAAAATGGGAGGCTAAAAATGCAAACCTAGGAAGTAGAAACCTCAAGCATGTATATGAAAATCACAAAAACATGATGTAAAATACTTTCTAAGTCTAAGGTTTATAATCTACTTACAATATGCCATTGGATGACTCATCACATCCTTTGTTAAATTATGAAGTGATATATGAAGGAATTTCAAGTAGTGAAAGAATTACTTGATTATCTTAACTTCAAAAAGAATTAGCTAATAAAATTCATATTTTTGATAAGCTTAGGAAGTTCCCTACAATTTGGAAAAAGGAAGTACTATAGAAAATATAGAGAAGCTAAGGTTATGTTATGTTCTTTTTCATTTATCAAAAATCATTTAAGAGGTGATAACTCAAAATTTGTTAAGTTTTTTGATGCAAAATTTTTAACTAAACCTTCCCACAAATATTAGCTTTTAAATTAATCTAATATCACATCAAATAGTTGTGTTATGAGGGAGAAATAATCTAATCATTGACTATTATTCATTATAGTAAAAATTCAGGATTCAGAAAATTTGCTAAATTTTAGACCTAATTTCTTCCAAATTGCAATAGATATCAAACTAAATTAGTAGTTACATGTAGCCACTTGTCTAGCTTTCTAATAGATTTGGAATCATTAAAAAATGTTACGAAGTAACTAAGATATTATCAAAATAGTGAATGTCCCTAATTTTGACTATTCAACTTTCAAGATTGAGTAAATAATGATGAATGATATTAATGTATGTTGATGAATTGATGAATCAATGATGAAATGCTAAAATTATTTTTGAATTATATTGATTATGTCATTGAAAAAATTTCCAAGAGATGCCTTGAGTATATATATATATATTGACAATTTGGACAAAGTTTACTAAACATAATACAATATAGCCTCAATGATAAAAAAAAAAACTTTTAAAATTATATGTATGTATACAAGTATTGATGGATTAGGGACAAAATAACATTATAGCTACCCATAAATCTAGAAATTTCCTATATTTTATTAAAATAAACTCCTTTTATATAATAAAAACAGAAAAAAATATTATCTTCTACTCTAAAAAGCCAACAATATCTACATATAAATTTAGGTATTTTCCATGTACTCTTTGTTTATTACAACAGAAGAATTGATTCTTCTTTTAGGTGTCCAACTTATAAGATGTCCCACTGTGCAATATACCTTAGATGAACAACCCAATATTACTATGATTACAAAGTAGTAGTTGTTTTTTTTATGTGACTCTAGAACTAGTCATTTTTTATGGACCCTAAAGTTATGATTTGATGAGTTGCATGATTTGGCCACATCAATGGGATGCTGTCGATGTGACCCCATTGACAAGATCTCATTAATGTGATCCTGTTGATGCATGATTTGACTCATTAACATGTACCCATCAATAGGGCATGCTATTTTTGCCTATAAATGTGCACCTTCTGCTGCATTTATGGCATCATATTTCATAGTTGTAGTGAAGCTCTTACAATTTTGTTATTCAAAAGTTAGAATATTTTCTAAGTGCCTATAGTAGAAGTTAAAGAGTGTATAGATCTTTTTTGAAGCATTGTTGTACTTGAGCACTTTAGTGAGCTTTCTGATCAAACCTTTTAACACTTGGACTAGATTAATTATTCTTTAATCATTTAATATTTTAAGTAATTTTATTTAATGTTTTAAGTAATTAAGTAATTAATTTAGATAAATAGCAAGCATAAGTATGACCACTTTGAGTAGATGTGTAACACTTGGTAATCCCAGTAACACATGACGTTTGGTAACCTAGTAGCATTATACATGTTCAGGATGTGTACGAAAAGTGTGAATGGATGCTTATGTTAGGATTAGTTAAGCGTTAGCTAGTTAGATTAATTTAGCAACTAATTACCTTATTCTTTATTCTTCATTCTTAGGAGACTTAGAATATAAAAATGATAAAAATCATATGCCTTAGTTATACTTAACCATACCCTTTCACTCACAAGTGTAATTGGAAAGACAACAAATAAAATAGTTGATTCACCTCCTAGACTAGTGTACATAGAAACCTAGAAGTTCTTAGAATTCAATCGGATCATGGCTAAATAGTTGTGATTTGAATGGTTGGACATAGGGTCTACTCGTCACTCATTAGTGGCACCATTGTTGGGGATTTTTAGTTAGCTTCATGCGCTTCTAGGACTCGGTGGAAATCCTTCACATCGTTGGATCAAACCTTAGAGTCACAATCATTCTAACTAATAATAACAACTATAAAAAGCACATTGAGTTTTTTCTTCTAATCCAAAATGTCTTCTTCTCATAGGTGTAATGGATCAAAACCCCAAGTGCCCCAAGAATGCAAAATTGTATTTACTCATCCAAATGAGTTTGTGCCTAATTTCAATTTCATTCTGCATCAAGATGAACAGTTGCAGTGGAGAGACATGGAGGGAAATGTTGTGTTGCCACCCAATTGATCAATTCATGGGATGTTGCTTCAAACTCTTAAGAGGTTGGGCATCCAGGATCTCAATGATGAATATGTTGTGTAGGAACATGAATATTGTGACTATGATCCCACTAAAACATATTGACAATAGGAGAAATGTTATGAAGTTGTGGAGGGGAAATGGTTCAATAACCCCTTGTTCTTATTGAATCAAAAAGATAATGAGGATCTCCTCTCTAAGGATTCTTAGCATGTAGACTCTCCTCCCCTTGATTTTGATAAAGGGGGCTTGAACTAGAATTTACAATCCACTCTAAATAATCATAATTTAGGCAAGAATGGATCCCATGATCATGGGGGATCCCAAGGTTGGAGTCATGGTAAGGACAAGGATAGGCACCACGATGGTGATCAAGGACATAACCACCAAAGAGAGGGTGGCCAGCACTATGGTGCTAGTCCTCCTTTTTCTTCACCTTTTTCATCCTCTTCTTCTTCCTCAAGCTTTGACTAAAGTCATAGAGGATGTGACCGTGATGGAGGTAATTGGCAGGACAAAAGATTAACATTAGAGACATGGGTATGTAAGGGAGGCCTACCACCATAAGAGAAGGGGTAGTAGAGGGCATCATAAGCACCATGGCCATCACAAAGGCCATGACTATGATAAACCTTTACTCGTAACTTGAAACATTAATGAGCCGCGATATCACATACATGATATCTCATCCACCCCAGCGATGTTGCGGCCCACCGCAATGTCTATAAATAAGAGGTGGCTTTCCCTATTCTAAGCACTTATACTTAGACCCTTAGCCAAACTATAATAGTTTTACCATTCCAGAGTTAGAATAATTTCCATGTGCCCATAGTAGGAGTCTTAAATTGAACGGATCTTTATTTGAGCAAATTGTACCTGAGCACACATTTGTGTACAGCAATAAAGACGAACTTTTTGATAAACCTTGCAACATATGGACTAAGCTAAATAGTAATTAATTATTGTTAAATGTTTAAATGCTTTCCTAGATAATTAATCTCTCTCAACCCTTGGCTCTCCTAGTTAAGTGTACTCAGTACGACCACTTTGAGCATGTGTGTAACGCTTGGTAACCCAATAATGAGTAGCATTTGGTAATCCCAGCAGCATTGCACTGGTTTAGGGTGTGTGCGGCAAGTGGGAACGGATACTGGTGCTAGGACAATTAGAACTTAGTTAGTGAATAGTTAATGAAAGTTAGTCACTTAGTTCTCTTCACCTTCCCCTATTAGCATAAGACATTAAAAAGATAAAAGATATAAAAATCATATACCTCAAGCTTACTTAACCATACAACCGTGACAATACAAGTAAGTTTGGGAAAACATTGATTGATTAACCTTAAGTGTTCCATTAAGGTGTGTAAGCACTTAGTCCTTGGAGTTCGACTGAATCGTGCGTGAGACGCTCGTATTCGTATGGTTGAGTGTAGGGGTACCTCGCCACTCATCAAACATGTTGAGCATTGTAGAGGCAGTCAAAATTCCAACAAGGCATGTGAAAGATAGTCGAATAAAGCGGTTGGATATGAAAAATATCCTCAAGTTCAAAGGGGATATAATTTAGATCTATAGAATCATCTACAAGCCTTTCTCAATGCTTGTTCCTTGTAGAACATAGAAAATGATTGGCAAAAACTTAAGCTATTTCCAAGGACACTCATAAAAGAAGTAGAAATTTGTTACTGCTCTTTGGAATCGAAATCAATTCATAGATGGAGGGTGATGCTTGAGCTGTTTAATGACAAATATCAGATGTACTCTTGAGTGTCCAACTTGAGAAAGCAAATCCAACGATGGTGACAAAGAACACATGAACCCTTGGACATACCCATGGGCCAATATTATTCTCTTTTACACAGATGTCCTAACCATGGTTATTCTCAAAGGAAGCAGCTTTGCCATATCATAGATGGGCTTTGATAAAAAATGCCCAAGGGAGATTGTCAAAACTAAAAGCCCATCAAATCCAAAGGCTCACTAAGAAAGTTTCAAAAGAAGAAGGAGAGCTTAGAAAAAGGAAAAGTGCTAAGGAGTGAAACTAAGACCCTTCCATTAAAAAAGGGAAGTCTAGTTTATTGACAATGTGGAGGAGGAACCACTTGATGAAGTGGTGCAACAAAAAACCTTATTGATCTAGAAATTTATCTTCAAAATTTTGGCTAAGCTAGATAAAATATGGAACTCTTTGGATGAAAAGTTTCAAATAGATTTGAAAATAGTAGAAGCATCCAAAGAACAAAGTGGTGATCATGACTGTAGGAGAAGGAAGGAAGCTGAACATGCCCACTAATGGGATAAGGGCAAAGCTACTATTGTAGTGGAGGTTGTGGAGTCTAAATCAAATGATGATGATGGATGTGACTTCTTCCAATACAAAGATCCTAAGGGATGTTGCCCTATTTTTTCATGTTTGTAGGAATCTGGGGTGTACACTCTAAATCCTAGATTGGAAAAAAGGCAAGCACCCAGAAGAGTGCCTTATCCTCAAGGCAATTCTAGGTAGTTCCACCAACACCAACAAGCTTATTACCCAAGTGGAGCTCTGCCACAACCATATGAGTAGCATCATCAGTGGTAGCATGCACAGTCATGGGGGATGCCACCACCTAGGAAGATGTACCCTTATAGACAGCCAGATCCATATGGGTATGATGTTCATCAACCCATATCTCCACATGACTCTTCTAGTCACACTTCTTTTTAGCATCACTACTACCCTCTTGAGTATTACAGAGCTCATTCTCCATCTCCAAGAGGGGAGTCCTCATATTCTTATCACCCTACTCATCCTTCTGCTCATGTCCTTTAGCCTTAATCCAATTACCATCTACTCCATCCATGCAGGAAGAAATTCTAGCATAGCCACAATAGTGTAATGCTACTAGGGTTGTCAACTTACAACCAGCTCCTCAAATGAGTGGTTTGGAACCTTGACCCAAAAACTAACCATTCTTCTAAACCAAAAACCCTATAAAGCCCTCATAGACTTATGTGATCGAAAATCCTACTTCCTTATCCTCTACATCCAATCCACTCAAGTCCCCTTTGAACCAAACACCTTCCAAAGTGCATACCATCATGCTAACCCATCTTGGAACTGATTAGATCAAAGCTGACCACCTTCCTAGGAAATTATCTAATCCTGGAAGTCCCCTCATTTACCTTCAAATTACTAGGAATGAGCCTGGTAAAGCTCTTCTAGATTTAGGTTCTATTATTAATATAATTTCTCTTGAGATGTACAAAGCCTAGAACTTTTCTCCACTCAAGAAGAGTAACATTCATCTTGAGTTGGAAGATCAATCCATCACTGTTTCCTTGGGATTAGTTGAGGACATTGTGACCATTATTTGTGGGTGGTCCTATCCTACGAATTTCCTAGTGATCCATGTTGACAATTGCAAGGGGTACTTCCCAATCATCATGGGAGGGGTTGGTTAAGCACTATTGATGCATTCTTGGGAATCAAAGATCTTTCCTTGGAAATTTCCATAGAAAATGCTTTTGAAAAGATTAATAAGAAGAGAGTTCCATGCATCGTGTACAGTGATAAAGGGTGCAAATGTGTGCAAAAACTATGGTCTATCAAAAGAACATTAATCAAAGAATGTAGACAATGTGCACATGAGTTTGAAATTCAAAGGTGCTTATACATAGTAGCCACAAAGTAAGAGGGTACCTAGTGGTTGACAATAGCACACTTTGCATGGAACCCACTGAGAGTTTAACTAGTGTCTATGTTGTAGGCATGGATGAAGTAGAGCAAGTGCATTGAAAACTCTGTAATGATGAACTTGATGACACTTATTAGGGAGAGTTGGAAATTCTTAAAAATTTTAAATAAGATCCCTTAGAGTTGAAAACTCTACTTGTTAGTATGGAGTATGCATTTTTGAAAAATGGTAAGTTGGTGATAATCAATGCTAACCTTTCTCTTGAGTAGAAAGAGAAGTTGTTGAATGTGGTTAATAAATGGTCAAAAACCTTTGCTTGGTCATATCTCAAACTAATTGGGATTGATTCTAGGATATTCTAGCATTGCATCTATACTAATCCCTCCATCAACCTAAAGAGGTAGCTACAGTAGTGGCTGAATCCCAATTTGAAGTAGATCATCATGGAGGAAATTGAACAACTCCTCTAGGTAGGGTTCATCTATTCAATTATGGATAGTGAGTGGGTTAGCCCACTTGTAATCATGCCAAATAAAGGTGTGTATTAATTTCAAGCTATTGAACATGACAACTTACATAGATCATTTTCTATTGCTGTTTGTGGACTAGGTGTTGGACACTATTTCTAGGAATTATTTCTATAACTTTTTGGATGATTATAGTGGCTATAACCAAATTCATATCACATTAGAAGATCAGGCCAAAACTACATGCACAAGTCCCTAGGGGACTTTTGTGTATAGAAAGATGCCATTTGGTCTTTACAATGCCCCTACAACTTTTCAATGCCTTGTCCTTAGCATTTTTCAACAATAGATTGGTAGTGGGATGGAAGTTTTCATGGATGACTACTTCACCTATGGTGCTATGTTTGAGTAGGCCTTGGACTACCTTGAGTAAGTGCTTAAAAGATGCATGGAGACTAACCTTTGACTCAATTGGAAAAAGAGATATCTGATGGTCCAAGAAGGCATTGTACTTGGGCATAGAATCCCTCAAGTAAGGATTGAGGTGGATCCTAAAAAGATTAGGGTCATCCAAGGAATAACCCACCAACTGAAAACTATTAAAGATGTTTGGAAATCCTTGAAAATTTTAAATAAGAGCCCTTAGAGTTGAAAACTCTACGTGTTGGCATGGAGTATGCATTTTTGAAAAATGGTAAGCTAGTGATAATCAATGCCAACCTTGCTCTTGATTAGAAAGAGAAGTTATTGAATGTGGTTAACAAATGGCCAATAGCCTTTGCTTGGTCATATTCCAAACCCACTAGGATTGATCCTAGGATATGTCAACATTGCATCTATACTAATCCTTCCATCAAGCCAAAGAGGCAGCCACAATAGTGGCTGAATCCCAAATTGAAGTAGATCATCATGGAGGAAATTGAACAACTCCTCAAGGTGGGGTTCATCTATTCAATTTTGGGTAGTGAGTGGGTTAGCCCACTTGTAATTGTGCTAAAGAAAGGTGGCAAGTTGAGGGTGTGTATTAATTTCAGGTTGTTAAACATAACAACTTACAAAGGCCATTTTCTGTTGCCATTTGTGGAGCAGGTGTCAGATACTATTTCTGGACATTATTTCTACAGCTTTTTGGATGGTTATAGTGGCTATAACCAAATTCAGATCACACCAAAAGATTAGGCCAAAACTACATTCACGAGTTCTTGGGGGACTTTTGTGTATAGAAAGATGCCATTTGGTCTTTGCAATGACCCTACAACCTTTCAACGCCTTATCCTTAGCATTTTTCAATAGTAGATTGGTAGTTTTTTATTATTAAATGTCCAGTTTTTATTTGTGAATTTTGATGACTAATGAATAAGACATTATTTCTTTTTCATGGAATAGGTAGTGAGTCCATGTCATCCATCCATCCACAAACTCTATGGTCTTCCTAGTTTTGGAAGTATCAGGTCCCTTTTCATTAATGAAACTTTAATGAACCTATGACCTTGGTAGTTTTCAAACTTGAGAAAGATTCAAAGGTTTGAAAAGGGTGTGACTTCAAGGGGATTTAACATTCTTTATACATTTCTACTTACTTGAGTGCATGAGTGTTTTCATGAATTTCTCACTGTTTTGTGTTAAATAATAACAAAAGGTTAATAAGTCTTTGCATGGTATGGTTTTCATCAAAAAATCCATAAAAACACAAAATTCAAAAAAAAAAAAAAACCATGATCAGAATTTAAAGGATACTCAGACAAAATAATGGACTACTGGTTATGGGACTAGAAAGACATGTTACCCATGCCTAAAGGTCCCCTCTAACTAAGGCCCTTTCTCACTTATTTCTTCTCTTTTCTTCTCAAATAATAAACAATGACTAATATATGGGAGAATTCTTGTATCTTGAGGGGATGGACTAGTCCTGAAAGTGGTTGGTTTTGATTTAGACTAAGGATGAACTTTATTGGGTCATTTAACGACAAGATCCATAAGGGACATCATGTGACCACAATTAGGAATCCCATTCCATTTTTGCTCTCATCCGCTAACACTTTCTGTTCTTTCAACTTGCTACTAGTTGTTCATGTTTTCATTCAATATCTTAGTTTGAAGTGTTAAAATTCCTAGGTAGATTCTTCCAGATTAGGTCCTTAAATTTTCATAGCCATTAATCAACTGTGGTGCCCATGGACTCCTTGGTTTGAGGATATGCAAGGGAAAAAAGGGCATGAGCCTACTATGGGGAGGATCCACTTGCATATCTCTTGGTTGGGTTAGTTAAGTTCCTTATCCTTAGGCATTTTCGCAGTCAAATCTTTTGTGTGCCCCATTGATTACATCCAACTGTGTGATTCTTAAGGCATTTTCTCCAATAAAATTTCATTCTCCCATTAAATGCTCTAATTTTGTGAATTTCCAAGCCCTCTTCTAGCATTTCATCATGTTCATGGCATTTTTGGCTCTATGTATCTCCCAATTTCATGCCAAAACTTCTTGTACTTTTCAAAATATTTTAAGTGAAAACTTTTGTGGAATAGTTTTGTTGATGGAACCTTGTATATGCATCACACCCATCAACAGGGCCTCGTGAACATAAGGTAAAAAGTCTATATATACATGTAAACACTTAAAAATTTTTCACATTTGCTCATAAATGAGGGGGGAGTTTTTGAATTTTCTAGACCTCAAAACCTTCCAAGAGCCATAACTTCCTAACTGTTTGTCTAATAAATTTCATTCTTTGACCTTATAGCTACTAGAGGTAACCTCTTTGTTGTAGGGTTCACAAATCTTATGTTTTTGATTGAAATTTTTTTCATAATTTTTCTAACTCCCACAAAGCTTTGATTAAGAAACCAACATGAAAACATCAAATTATAAAAGTTAAACCCTTCCAATAAGCTTTGATAACATTCTAAGTTAAAAATTATAATAATAATAATAAAATAATCAATCTACCATGGTCAAAACTCAGCCTAAGTGTAACTATCCAATGAGAAAGGTACTTAAATGTTATAAGTTACACATTGAATGCTAATCCTTGGTTATGTTGTAACCATAGATGACACCTAAAGGAAAGCATGCATAGGAAAGAGGACCATCTCAACCAAGGGACACATAGCCAAGAATAATAAGGGGCCAAGAATAGTCCCATGAGCAAGTAGAGATCCATGCAATGGAACCTCTTTGGGAGGAGCCAAAAGCAGAATCTATTTAACAAATTCCCAAGGAAGCAATCATGAAAGAATAGTCTCATCAAGATGAGGCACATGAACCTAGACTAAGCCTTGAGGTTACCTTGATGGAGGCTTACCTCAAGTAGATCATGAAAAAGGAGGTCCAGAAATTGGTGCTCTAAGAGTTAAATGTAAGACCTTTCTTAGAGTTTGCATTACCAAAAGTCAAAACTCGACTACAGCACTCTCCCATGTGATCCACAATCACTTCCAGTAGGGAGTGATACATGGAAGAAACATACTTGTTCTAAAACAATTGACAAGTTAGTTCAATAGTCAAGATTAAGGACATTTTAGTATCCTACTTAGTGAAAGTCATTATAGAGGCCCTTGGATTACCAAAAACTAGGGCAGACCTTATAAAGATCCCAATGTGGGCAAATCCAGACATCCAAAAAGAATGGATGCAATGGTGTTATGGATTTGATCATAAGGAGTTTGGTGGACTAACCATGGCAAAATGTGCATATTTCAAGATTGTGACCTTCCACCTCAATCCAACTATGAGGCTAAGCAAGATCACAACTTTCTCCGCCTATGCATGTGTTACTTTAAGCAGTAGATTCCCAGTCAACCTTCCATAGTTGATCTATCTTAAGATAGAAAAGTAGTTTAAAGAAAATGAATGTGGAAGGAAGGTACTTCCTTTCCCATGTCTCATTTAGAAATTATGTAAGAGGGGAGGAGTAACATGCTATACAAATGATGCCGTCTGACATGCTCTGTCCACTTCTTGGGTGGAGATGATGAAGGACAAAGTGCCTACCAAGGTCATTTAAAAAGAGGATCAACAACCACCACCTCCACCACATACTCACAAAATAATGTCAGAGTCTCGTGTTGCTCTTAAGCACATGCGTGAGGTCCAAGAGAAGCTCTTATGTGAGCAAGAGCAACGAGCAAGAATGAGTGGTGTTGATCCATTTGTATATCACCTAGTAATGAGCCACCTTAATTAAGTGGCTTGAACCATAAGTCAAATGGAAGGAGATGGGCTGATATTATTAGCTCAAAGAACGTAGCTACTAGTGAGATCAAATCCTAGTGCCTGAGAGGTAATGGTATCTATCTCTTAGCAGCACCAATTCCCAAAAATCTCTATGAACACCACTACTTTTTTAGTGTGTCTGGAGGAGAACAAGGGGGTAACTTTCTTGGTGATGTAGCACCATGGGTAAGAGACATTGGTAGAGGTATTTGTTAAGAGAATCACCAATGCATTGAATGCACCTGCAACATCTATACCAAATATTTTTGCACTCAGAGATGTGTAGACATTTGTAGGAACCCTTAGTAATAGATTAAGTGTAGCTTAGCATGAGGAGATTCTGGACCAACTGGTGGGAACCAGGTAATTGATTCTAAATATCTTTGACCTTTCGGATACAATCACTGCAACCTAGTTAGAGTTGCTTAAAGAAAGGGGTAAATGCATCATATTGCAGGGTTAACTTGAAATAGCCTGAGCTGAAAACTAATGCATGGCTATAGAGGTTGTTGAATTAAGAGCTCACCTCACAAATCTCATGTTTCTCAACCTTGCACTAACACATGATGAAGCCTTTAAAACAGCTTAAAGACAAGCTCAAAAGGGTTGAAAATGTAAAGGAGAAAACCATCTTTGTCCAATTCATGGATAATGCTTTTGATCCAGATGTGCCACAAGAATGCAATTCTGACCATAGAAAAACATTGCCTATGGAATGTTGATGTGCAGAAGTAGTAGATGCAAGATTTTATCCATGAAATGTAGGAGCATCTAGCTCAAGTAAATAATGAATTGAGGAGATTGGTAGCAGAAAATAGAAATCTCTCCATGGAAGAAGTTCAAGTCCTTTGCCAAGAATCTATGATAGAGATAGTTACCTAGAAAAACAAGGCTTTCAAATTGGAGAGAGTCAATAACCATTATAGAGAGCAGGTCATTCTACAAAAAGAAATCAATGAAAAGCATATCTAGATGAGAAAGGAAAAAATCAATGAGGCCCTCTAGCAGCTAAAGGAAGGAGGCAATGTCTAGCAACCTATCTTTAATGGGCTCAATGACTACAACAAACTGAAGATCCACATGAAAGAGTTGTAGATTGAGGAGATGATGATGTACATGGAGCTTGCCAATCTTTGTTATGCAAAATTTGGCAATGTTGACTACTAGTAGGCCATGATCAAAATTAGAGAAACAAGTGGCAAGCTTGTACTTACTATATGAGGAAGAGTTCAAGCATCACAAAGACATCAAACAAAAGCTTGAAATTACCAATGCCAAACTTGAGGTTCTCAAAGCAAAGCTCACTAATCAACGATCAACTGCTAAGAACCTGGCCAAGCAGATGAATGATTACTAGGAGTTGCATAATGCACTCAGAGCGTTCGATATCAAACATAAGTAGTTTTCTACCTTGTTCATGAACGTTAAGGAATTGTTCTCTGCCATGCCCTATCCATGGAATATTCCCATTCTAGCCCACATTAGAGACGCAGCATGGACTGTGAATGATCCATGAAATAAGGAGGAGAAGATGAAATCACTATTGGATGCCTTTTGTCTTCCATAAAAAGTTGCAATTGTTGTAGGACAACCACAACTACCTCAAACACCACGTGCACCTAAAATAGAAGAAGGTCCTTTGGAACCTTAGGAGCCTTCATCACTTAGAACTGTTTGATCTTCGTCATCATCTTTGTGTCAACAGAGGAATTGTGCTTCTCAATTTTATGCTGGTGTTCAATTTTTTTGTCTTGAATACCAAAATTTTGTAATCATTGTAAAATTGTACACTTGGGCACTTAGTTTTTGTTGTGTTATTTGTGTGTTTGTTTTATTATTCAATAATCCCATGCCTTCCCAAATTTTGTAAAAAACTTGAGGATGAGTTTTCATTTAGTCATGGGGTTATGATGAGTCATGCGATCTTGTTGATGGGATCTCATCAACGTGATCCCATCAATGTAGGGTTTAACTCGTTGACATGTACCTATTGATAGGGCATCCTATTTCTACCTATAAATGTATGTCTTCCACCACATTTATGACATTAAATTTTATAGTTGTAGTGAAGCTCTTGCAGTTTTTTCATTCAAAAGTTAAAATATTTTCTAAGTGCCTACAATAAGAGTCCAAGAGTGTACAGATCTTTATTTGAGCATTGTTGTACTTGAGCACTTCAGTGTGTGCAAAAATAAATATGAGCTTTCTAGTCAAACCTTGCAGCACTTGGACTAGATTAATTATTTCTTTAAGCATTTAATATTTTAAGCAATTTTCTTTAATGTTTTAAGTAATTAAGTAATTAATTTAGATAAACTAAATAGTAAACATAAGTACAACCACTTCGAGCATACATGTAACTCTTGGTAATCTTAGTAACTCTTAACATTTGGTAACCTAGTAGCATTATACATGTTCAGAATGTATACGACAAGTGTAAATGGATGCTTATGTTAGGATTAGTTAAGTGTTAGCTAGTTAAATTAATTTAGCAATTAATTACCTTATTCTTTATTCCTCATTCTTAGGTGACTTAGAACATAAAAAGATAAAAATTGATAAAAATCATATGCCTCAGTTATACTTAACCATACCCTTACACTCATAGGTGCAATTCGGAAGACAATGATTGCAATAGTTGATTCACCTCCTAGACCAGTGTACGTAGAAACCTAGAAGTTCTTGGAATTCAACTTAATCATGCATAAATGCTTATGATTTGTATGGTTGGGCATAGGGTCTACTTGCGGCTCATCATGATTCAATTACAACTTAAGCCTCAATCCTTGATTTTCCTCTTGGGAGTTCAGTCAATGAATTCTCATGAAATCTTGATTAAGGATGTTTATCTATTAGTAATCCTTTGATTTAGAAGCAATGGCCTAGTGATCTTATAATTATGAACATTAGAGAGTATGATGTAATTCTTGTGATGAATTGATTAGATAGGCTTAGAGGATGTTTTAACTATAAAGATAAAATCCTTAGTCTTCAGTCTCCTTGTTGGGAAGAAGTTAAGATTCAATCAAAGAAGAAAATAATAAAGTTTAACTTGGTGTCCACTAATAATTTTAAGGACCTATGGAGATATGGACATGATTATTACATGATGATGGTATGTGAGACAAAGAAAGATAATGTTGAGTAGATACCAAAGGTTCAAGACTTCATAGATGTTTTCAAGAAGGAAATTCTTTGGTTACCTCCTAAGGAGAACATTGAATTTAAGATTGATTTAATGCTTAGAGCCTAACCCATTTTCAAGGCCTTTCATAGGATTTTTCATGTGGATAACTAATAGAGTTTAAGAATTATATTCAAGAGTTGATAGATAAACGATCAATAATTCATTCTCATGTGGCTCCATGGAGTGCTCCACTTCTATTTGTGAAGAATAAAGATGATAACTTATGGTCTTGCATTAACTACAAAAAATTGAATCAAATGATCATTAAGAATCAATATCCCTTATGAAAATTTGAAGATTTGTTTAATCACCTTAGAGAGACTAAATTATTCTTCAAGATTGATTTAAAGTTAGAATATCACTAGTAGGAGTAAAAAAGATGATGTTTCCAAGACAATATTTAGAACAATATATGGATATTATAAAGTATTTGTCATGTTGTTTGGACTCACTAATGCTTTCATAGTCTTTATGCATTTTAGGAATATTGTAGTGTGCCCTTAGCTAGATCAATATGTTAGTCTTCATTGATGATAGTATTTTTCTATTCTAAGGATGAAAAAGAACATAAGAAACATATGAGAATTATATTATGGATCTTAAGGGAGCATAAATTATCTGCACATTTCTCTAAGTGTGCATTTTTTAAGGAAGAGATTTAATTTCTTGGACATGTAGTGTTAGGAGTAAGTATATTAATGGACCCATCGAAAGATTTAGTAATTCATGATTGGACAATTCCAACAATAGTTAATGAATTTTAAAGCTTATTAGGATTAGTTGGGTACTATAGAAGATTTGTAGAAGACTTTTAAATCTAAGATAGAAACCCTTTTCAACAAGTTTCTAAGAAAAGATTACACCTTCTCTTGAAGCAATGCTTGTTAGACAATTGACCTTAACACCAAAAGGATCTGATAGCTTATCTTTGGTACTAAGATTATTTAGAAAAAAAATAAAAAAGAAATGAGGCATATTAAGAAGTAACAAAAAAATGATTAATATTTTTATTAGTGATTCGATGTTCATGATGGAGCCTAATAAAGGAATAAAGCCCATAATGATATAAGGTCATATATATGATATGTCTTGAATGTTTATGAGAAGGAAATTTATAATAATAAGATGTTTTTCTGATATATATAGGGCTTGATTTTGATGATGGGAAAATTATTTATAGATTTTAACATGGTCATTATCTCACAATGATTATAAGGAACATCTTATAAGTTGAGTGTTTAAGCCTTTCCAAGTCTCATATTACAAAAATTTTATTCTTGAAAATGATGAAAATACATTTTATGACATGGTTAATATATATGATAAGTAATAGGAGGGGTGTTAGCACCTGACACATATTTTTTAACAATATTTACTCCATGTAGTCAAATTAGAATTTTATAACTCAATATTGCCCAAAAAAATTTAACCAATAAGTTGGAGTTTCCAAATCAACAGTCTTATCTCTAGACTAACACCTCATTGTTATATATCATAGGTAATAATATGAAAGTGATTTATATTTAAGGTAATAGAATCATACTTATACACAACTAGATGATGGATTACATGATCAAACAAGAACTAAGATTAAAGGACCATAATAATGATAATGAACATGACATAAGGAGACATATGCTTAAGGCCACATGTTATAAAATGGACTATATTGGACTATATTTATAGATATAAAAAAAATCTTAATCTTTGAGTATTTTTTAAAGGTTATGTTGTACATGGTTCTCATAAATAAGTAGTGGAGAATCATTAAAAGGGGTGGGGGAGGTTAGGGGTGTTGCATGGCTGTGGGGGAGATGAGCAAGGAGTGAGGGGCGGGGGCAATGAAGGGGCAAGGTGGGAAGGGGTGGTTGTTAGAACCCAAAATAATTGTAATATAGGTACACCCTAAGATATATAGTCCAATTAGAACTTTTTGTAACTCAACATACCCACTAGAATTGTACTCAAGACTTGAGCTTTCAAATCAAGAGTCTTTACCACTAGGCTAACACCTCATTGTTAGTAGTGGAGTATAGGCTTATATAGGCATATTTGAGACAAGGCCATGATAGGTACTTAATATTGTAGTGATAGTAAAGCTTAACTACAAGTGAGATTCATATCCATATCTAAGTTCTATTGCAAGAAAGGAAAAAATTCTTCATTTCTTCCTCTTTGTCTCTTTCTAGCTCTAAATTATTATAAAATACATGGATTGCAATATGAAAACAATGGTAGAGTTAACTATTTGTAGAAAGTAAAAACACGTAATTGGTCTGTCTTGTTTTTTAAATAAGTTTCTTTCTCTTTTTAGTTGCATTCCTCTTTTCACTTTTTACTTATCTTCTTTTTGTGCATAGTATCATGGCTTGTGCTATGGAGAATCTCCTGTTTAGCTTTGTAAGCTCTATGATTTAACAAAGTCCATATAAGTTGAAGCTTTGGATTAAATCATATTTAAGTAGACATCTATTTTATTATTGATTAGTAAAAATTTAAAAGAGCTATTAATTTAGTGTAAAAATAATCAAGAAAGAATTTTATTTAATAGTTTTGTTGCTGTTAAATAAGGATGTCCTCCTTTTCCTACTTTATTTCAACTTTTTATTGATGAACTTGAAGAGTGGATGTACAAAATATCAACTTAATTTACAATTACAATTGAAAGTAGTCATGTGAGACTCTTAGTTTATGTTGATGAATTTATCTTAATTTCAAATTCAATGGAAGAATTGCAGTAATTGCTTAATACTCCTAATGACTTTTGTCAATATTTAGGAATAAAAATTAATATCCAAAAAACTAAAATTATGATTTGTGATACACATAATAAAATATATAATTTTACTATAGAAAATAAACATGTGGACATAACTTCCTTTTACAAATATCTTAGCCTAGAATGTTCTTGTAATTATAAATGAGATCAGTGCATTACTTGGAGGATTGTAAGTGGCATGAAAGCCCTATTTTCTATAGAAAAAAGATATAAGAAGGAATCTATTTTGCCTTGGGACATCCAAAAATAACTTTATTGTACCATTATTCAACCAACTATTCTTTATAAATGTCCTATATGGGTTCCTACTCTATCCAATAAACATTGGAAAAATATAGAAGAAATTCAAAAGCTTTTTATGTTAGATGAATTTAAAGTGAAGATATAGACATAATATAATACTCTACTTTTTGAAGCAAAGATGATGCCCTTAGAAGTTTAAGCTATTTGTCAATTTATAGCTTACACTCATAATCTTTTCAAATCCTTATTAGATAAATACTTCAAAAAAATGATGACAGAAACTATGATAAAAGATAGCTTCACGAGGAAATTCTATGGCTTAATAAATTGAATATTCAAGAGTAAATTCTTTATTTTGATTTTAGGCAAGATCACAAATTGGTAAAACAAACGGTATTTCAAAAACTTTGGAAAATTATACAAGGGAAAAAACATTTCTAGTTGAATGGTATTAGTTCATAATCTAAAGGCAAACTAATTATTTGTTGCTATTCCTTATCATTTGCATGCATAATTAGTAGACTATGAAGGAGATTTTATTATCTAAGAGTTGAAACAAGTAGATGACTTAGAGTTATTAGTGAAGAAGAAATATGCAGTTGAGCACATTAGATTTAGATGGTTTTATTCCCAGTTGTTTGCACCTAGTATAATATTAAATTTAAAGAAAGCCGCAGAAATTAAAGAAAAGACATAGAGTTACCCTTGCGTAAAACCTTCAAGGTGAAAAACCCCAGCAAAAAATCGGATCTTGGACCATTAGCAGCAGCATAGCTTCAAGATTGAAGCATAGAGAGAATCAATGAGAAAAATGAAGAAAAAAATGTAAAAGAGGATTACAGCTTAAGCATTGGCCTTTTTGTGTTATTTTTTGTTGTATCAAGGATGTTCCCTTAGAGCTCCTTATATATTGCTTGGGTTACAAAATAAACCCAAAAATAAAAGGGATAAAGTAGTTTATTTTAGTGGGGATAGGTATGGGGACCAAATATAAAATAGATAAGAATATAACAAGGCAGAAGTATCCAGAGAAAATTATGGCAAATTTGCCTTCATCCACCTTATAGATGGGATATTGGAGTTGTAAATTTGGCTTATTTATTCCAAATGTTACCAAGAACACTTGGTAGTTTTCTTAATCATATTTTCAAAGCTCATAGCTTTCTTATTTGTATTATGGAATGGATCCAAAAGGTTAGTAATATTCACTAGATCCAAAGGATTACACGCAAGGTTCAAATTTGAAGTAAGCAGTGTTTATTATCAAAGGGCATTTTACCTGGAAGTAAGCAGTGTTCAAATTTTCTTGTTTGTTTTGCTTTTCTGGAAGGTTTCGTGCGAGGACCATTTCTCCATTTGTGTGGTGCAAAATTCGCGTGAACAAAATTTGGTAGAAGTTGTGTGCTGACGATCTCCCATAAATACAGTTTGAAGCCACAAGGCGTTGTCCAAAGTAGCCCAGACCAAGATCGAAGTATGGAAGCAACAGTGCAGACAAGGCTTAGTTGTAGCTGCAGAGCCAGCACACTTTTGAATGCCAGTCATCATCATCATAATGTTAATATTAATGTCATATCATTGCGGAGAAGTTGTGCTTCTTCTTTTTCATCATCTTCATCTTCATGTAGGAGGCCTCCAGAACGAATTCGCTCACTTCAAGCTTAATCTCAGTACTGCATATCAATTCCCGCTCAACGCTTTACGCCAAGTGATACGGAGAAAAATGCTCGCACTCCATTTCCTGTCAGTAATTGAATTCTCTGCTCTGCTTTCATTTTGTTCTATATTTCTGTAGGTACATACTGTCATTTGTATTCAGTTTTCTTCCTGAAATATTAACTTGCTGATATCCGCCCCTTCTTCGTCAGGAACATGGACGACAAACGGAACGCTTGGAATATTTCATCTCCGAAATCAAGAAAATGTTGAGCAAGGAATTGTCGTTATCGGCGAACGTTAATATTAATACGCCCAGACTACTTTCCTTAACGGACAAACTCTGTTGCCTCGGCCTCTCTCGCCATTTCAAACTGGAAATCCGTCGGTATCTTGACTCAATTGGCAGGTCAGTTCCCGTTACGCATACAAATTCTATCGCTTTCATTTGTCTTCCAAATCTGTAATTATTGGTAACAGTTTAATATACAAGAGCAAACCATAGCGTCATGCATTTACAGAGCATGGAACGGAAATGAAGGAGAGATCCGTGACGGATATGGCAAAGATCGATGGGCGGAACACGGCGTTGGCCATCGAGCTTCTGCGCGTGCATGGATACCCTAAGATCTCTCCAAGTAAGTACTCAACGAAGTATAAAACATTGTTCTGTTCAATTGAAGGCCTGAAACCGTTTCCGAAATTCTTTGTAACGTTTCCGATTGTTTCATTCTGAAAATTGTTTGTTGAGCAGGCGTCTTTGGCAAAGCAGAAGTCATACCTGAGTTGAACTCGAACAGCCCGGAGGCAACGAGAACAACACTGGCTGTGTTGAGAGCCTCAGAAGTTCAGTTCCCCGGCGAAACGATCCTAAAAAACGTGCACAGTTTTACGATTGGGCTGTTGAAATCATGGATTTCTGCAACAGAAAATCAAGTAACTCATTCACGTCTAACAGCAAAGGCTTGTTTTTAACTATCGTCGAAAAAATCTGACTGTTCGTGATTTCCAGGGATGGTAAATAATACGATAGATATTGAGTTTGCAGGTGAAGTACTGGCTGGAAAATCCATGGGCTTGGACTCCCCCACGATGGCAGGCACGATGTTTCATTCACATCTTCTCATCCCGAATCAAATTTTGCGGGCTTCCAAGGTTTCTGATCTGGATCTGGCCCCGGATCTGGTTCTCGTGTCGGTTTTGGGACATCTGCCGCTGCTGCTGACTGCGTGCAGAGTTGCGCCCGCGCCCCTGCAAACCAGCAACACGCGTTTTCTGGCGCGCAGGGCAACGCGCGCCCGCCTGCAACATCGGCGACCCTCAGTCCGGCAGCTTCAACTTCGGCCAAAACAGCAACAGTGATTTTCAGCGAGCAGCGCCATAGAAATTGCAGATAATCACTTGGATCTGCAAACGAAGGCAGAGCGAGGAACGGATATTAGATTGGATCGGATCAGGGCACCCTTGGGCAGATCTCGCTGCCTGTGAGATCGGATTGGATCAAGGCACCTTTGCAGATCTTAGGCAGATCTTGCTGCCTGTTCTGTTTTGTGATCGCGGAAGAGAAGCCATGTCGGTGGCTCCACTTCTTCCGAGCCATTCTATGAGCTTCGTTTGAATCTATCACCCACGACATTTCTTGTGCAAATTTTAGGCTACTTGCCCCGCTCTTCTAGCTTTTTGCATCATGTCAACTCTCTGTTTGGAAAGATCGTGGTTTGATAGCTTCACATGTTCGATATTTATCTAATTCTTTTCTATTTGTTGAGTTTATTAACTCAGAGATGGTCTCTAAAGCTCTAAGCATTAGTGTCTTTCACCATCGTCATGCTTTATTGATTATTCGCAAGTGGACTCCTTCTCTCAACCCAACTTCTTTTGAATTTCGGAAAGTCTCTTGTTTTGTAGAGTTACCGAATCTTCCCTTGATTTTCGAAAGAGTTGAAAGGGATATTGTGTCTCGCATTGGATTAATCAAACACACTGAATCCTTAGGTACACCTAGTGGCCTTCGCAGGACTCAATATATGATTGAAGTGGACTTAGACTCTCTTAAACAAGAACTTATTTTGCGTGCAGGTGGCATTAACTATATGCAAAAGGTGGTCTATTACAACCTTCCCAACTCTTGTCACTACTGCTACCAAGAGGGTCATATGTTTGTCTCATGCCCCTTTATGTTATGAAAGAAGGCAGCGCAAGCACGATCACAACAATCCTCCCCTACTGATCCTAAAGTTTCCTCTATTAGCAACAAGGCTCCTGCCACACCTGGGTCTCAAAGTAAGGTTACCAAAAAGCCACCTCCTCATGCTTCTTCATTAGCTAAGGGAAAACACCCATACGTTTTTACGACTTCTAACAACCCTCCTATTGATGATGACGGATTTCAAACAGTTCCCCTCAGTAGGAAACGTCGGGGTATGCCTTTTACCAACGACGTTACACTTCAGTCCAACCAATCCACTCAAACTCTCTTACTCACCCACAATCCCTTTACTGCCATTGATCACAACCAGGAAATGATTTCTTTAGACATTGTTAACTTTGCAACTAGGGCGGGGGCCTCCTCCCCCTTCTCTGGATGTTAGTCTATTCTTGGAATGTTCGGGGGCTCTCCAATCACCTTCGAACACAGGGGGTTGGTGCTTTTATTCGCTCTCGACCTTTGCTTCTTGACTTCCTTCTCCTGCAAGAGGTTAAAATTTCTACTCTGGATGCAATTATTGCAGGCAATAGCATCCTACCTGACTCTATTGTCTTTTCCACAAATCATATTACTGGTCAAGGTGGTGCAGCCCTTATTATCAATAAATCCGGTCTAACAAAATTCTCTCTCATGGTCGTCACACCTCTTTTGTTTGGGCTACTCTTCAAGGCACTTCTAGTCCTTTTGGCATTTGTAATATTTATGCTCCCACTACTCCTACCACTAGGGCTAGTGTTTGGCAGTCTCTCCTTCACAGTCTGCCTAACCTTCCTTGGCTCTTTAGAGGTGATTTTAATATGATCGAACATCCTTATGATAAAGTTGGTGGAGCCTCTTCTCAACTTACCAGCCTCGAGTTTTCTAGTTGGAGTGATGTTAAGGAGCACTTTTGTCTCTCTGATGCTGCTAGCTCTAACGTGAATCGTGAAGGTTGGTTTACTTGGTCCAACCTTAAGATTGGTGCTGATCGCATTTGTGAGCGACTTGATCAATTTTATTTCTCTAGTTATTCCTCATGGTTTTGTGATGGTCATGTTAAGGTCCACCTTGATGCTACCCTTTCATACCACTTTCCAATATCTCTCACTTTGACCTTTGGTTCTAAATCTTTAGCTCAACATCGCCAACTTTTTCACATGAATGCTTCTTTATTTCTTACTCCTTCTGGTAAAGGTCTTTTGACATCTCTTTGGAATGCAGAGAGAAGGCCATCAGGTAATTTATGTTGGATTGACTGGTGGCTGGGTGCCACTTCTCGTATTCGCAACTTTGCTCGCTGGTTGGGAAAGCAATATGCTAAGAAACGTAGGTCTATTGAGGCGAATGTTAGTTCTAAATTACAACAACTTAACTCTGCACTTCAACATGACCCTTTTAATGTTGCTCTTCAACAACGGCTAACTTATGTTCGCTCAGTTCAACAAAAATGGGATATGTACTCTGCTAGAAGTGCTTTCATCAAGAGTCGTCTCAACTGGTTAAAAATTGAGGGAGAACCCTATAAAGAGTTCTTCAAATTTTTAAAGGGTAGAGGTACTTTCCCTACTATAGAACGTTTGGAAGTGAATGGGCAACTTACCTCCGATCCTCATGTTATAAATGATTTTCTTGAACAACATTTTCAATGCCTCTTTGTCTCCAATGGGTTTGATTAGGATGAGTTTGCTACTAATTCAGATCACCTACCTAGTATTGTCCATAGCAGTCACAATCATCTTCTCACTCAAGATATCTCTCTTTCTGAAATCAAGGCTGCTGTGTTTAGCCTGGCCAATGATAAAGCCCCTGGTTTTGATGGCATCCCCATTGAGTTTTTTAAGAATCATTGGGATATTGTGGGTTCAGACCTCTCTTATGTTTTTGCAGAAGCCATAAATCAACAGTCTCTCGGTCCTGAGTTAAATAGAGGTGTCATCCGTCTTATTCCTAAAACAGGTGATCCTTCATTGATTGGTAACTGGTGTTCTATCACTCTCCTTAACTCTATTTGCAAGATTTTGGCTAAATGTCTTGCTAATAGACTGAAGCTAATTATCCCTCAGATCATTACCCCAATGCAAATAGGCTTTGTTAAGGGTAGGTATATTCTTGATAATGTTGTTGCAGCTTGGGAAGGTATGCAATGGGCCGAGGACTCCAATCAAAACATTGCTTTTCTTAAGCTTGATTATGCTAAAGCGTATGACAAAATTGAGTGGAAATTTGTTATTGCTTGCCTTCATAAATATGGTTTTCACATTAATTTTATTAAAATGGTGGAGACTCTTTTTGCCGACGCCAATGCCCTTGTGGCTACTAATGCTGGCTTAACTAATTGCTTCAAGCTTGAGCGCTTTGTTAGGTAAGGTTTTCCTCTTGCTCCTTACCTCTTCATTCTTGCTGTGGACTTTTTGTGTCATGCTATTCATAAGGATAAGGAACAAAATTTGCTTCAAGGTATTTCCATTGATCATAATGTTCCTTCTTTATTGAATATGCATTTTGCTGATGACTCATTCTTTATGATAAAAAATGATGCTCTTATTGCTGATCGTCTTTTTTATCGCATTGATCAATATTGTAGACTCTCTGGCTCTCAAATTAATTGGTTCAAATCTTCTATCTTTTGCAACAAAGAGGTTCAAGCCTAGGCGTTGTCTAAGTCTTGGAAATTTTTAGGAAAGGATCAAGTTTTTAAGCTTCTTGGCATTTCCTTTTCTTTTGGCGGATCATCCAAAACTTTATGGGATGTCACTGTGAAGAAACTTGAACAAAAGCTTATTAAGTGGAAGGAAAAGAAGCTATCTATGGCTGGTAAATTTATTGTCTGCAAGCATATTCTCCAAGCTACCCATGTGTATTACTCTTCTTGTTGGGCTCCTAGCATCTCTGCTTATCGTCGCATTGATCAACTAGTCAAACACTTTCTTTGGAACAACAACCATACTAAGAAAGGATTTTGTCGGGTTGCTTGGAACGTCTGTACTTCTCATAAAGAGGACGGCGGTTTGGGCCTCATTAATTGCTACAAACAGGGCATTGTGTTATGTGCCAAATGGATGGCCAAATGCTTATCTGGCTCTGAACCTTGGAAGCTTCTTTTCCTTAAACGCATACAGCTTGGGAAGCCCAAAGGTAGTAATTATTGGAATAATACTCATTTCCTTAACTGGATTCTTTTTCCCACTGGTATTACCATTTCTGGTTCTGTTGTCATCAAACACATTTGGAAGGCATGGTGTTATATCAGTCAGTTTTGGAACTTTAACACTATCACTATTTCTTCCTCTACACTTGATAAGCTTTCTCCTTGGTGGATTCCCATTCACAATGAACCTTGGGCCATTAAGCGTCCTCGTCTATGTAGCACTTGGGATAAGCTTGGCATCTCCTCCCTCTCCTCTCTTCGCATTCATAATCGTTGGATTACTTGGACTGAATGTCACCTTATTTACGGTATTAATGCTGCTCAAAAGTCTACCTTTTGTACAATTTTGGATAGCTTGAACAAAAGTGTTGTTATTCAAGACTCCCTTGGTGGTTTTTTAGATCTTTCTTGGATTTCTGGTCATCAAGTTTTTCCCTATCATTCTAAGATTGTTTACTCTCTTATTAATTCCACTACTAATATTTGGCCTAGATTCAACCATCTTTGGCAAGTTAATCTTAATGTGCAGGTTTGGAAGCAACGTATTCAGACTATTTGGACTACTCCTACTTCTTCAAAGATTCAACATTTTTTGTGGTATCTGATTCACCAAGGTCTTTCAGTGGGTGTTCGGCGCTCTCATATGGGGGTTCCTGACCCGCGATGTCCTATTTGTCACAGGAAAGATGCATTTACTCACTATTTTTTTTCTTGTCCCCTTGCTCATAGCTCTTGGATTTGGTGTGGCAGGTTTTTACAGGGTTTTCGACCAAGCTTGGATGAGGTTCTTTTTGGTGACACTCTGCATCTTCAAGGCTCTTTGATTTATATCTAGTGTCGCCTTTGTCCCCTTATTCTCTATGCTATCTAGAAATTTCGTTGTAATGTGGTTTTTCAACGTGATTCTCCTACTAATATTCTCTCCTTGTCTATTCAAGGAGACATTGTTCAATAGCTAATGCTGCAGTTGAGCTCTTGAACTTTTTCTCTCCCGTTTTTCCTAATTTCTTGTAGTTTCTCCTCTTTTTAGGTGAGCTTTTCCCCTTTGGCTGTTAGTGTCTCCTTCTTCTTTAAGACCTCTTCATCTTTTTTGTCCCTTTCTTTTATTCCCTTTGTACTATTTTCTTTTTTCTCTATTAATTAAATTTATTTTTTGGGGTCCGACAACCCCATCTTCTCATCCCAACCACCATATCATTCGTGTTTTTATTCTCTTATTTATCATTGCAAATAAAGTAGTCCATTCCATTTAGTGGAGATGATGATCGGAAATAAAAAGCTTTTAAACTTTTTCCAATGAAAGTGTAGGTGGCGTCTGATGGTTAGTTAAATGCCTATGTTTTCTAACTGTAAATTAATTTGAATAATTTCTAGCCTCAGCCAACCTACCCAATTCTGACATGAGGTCAACAATGTTGTCACCTGACAATAATAGGTTTATGACCTATTTTTCCTTTTTGTTAGGAGGCCTTTGTTTTTTTTAATTCTTGTTTTAAGATGTTAAATTTTTTTTATTTATTAATTCTCACACTGGTTTCAAATATGTTTTGTGACTAATAAGATTTTACGATTTAACTTCCCATGTTCATACTTCATAAATATATAACTGATGCTTGTGTTGGTGTTTCCGTGGTCAAGTTGCTCACGTATATTGTTTTGTCATTAAATCGTTACCTATGTTAATTACAGTATCAAGTTGAAACTTGAAACCAATGTCTAAAGGTTTGGAAAATAAAAAAAAAATAGCTCCACGGGCCATAAAAGTCGGAAATTTGTTTTAGAAAAATATTTACTTTTTCAATAAAAATTGGCAAAGTTGGACTTCAACGCCATCCAGGCCATCCATAAGGCGGAACTCTTACAATTATGCAGGTACAGCTGGTATAGTTTAGCGGGGGTGTTCGACCAGAAATAATTTCATCATAAATACACTTGTAATTTGATTAGAGGTACAAATAATACAGAGATATAACTATGGTTTTGTGCAATTCAAATTAGCAAGCTTTTGTGTCAAACCACCACTTGAGCCTGATGGGTTGCTTGTCATTTATTTATTTATTGACAGATGGTGGAAAGAGACCGACGTAGCAAATTTCAACATATTCAGACACAGACACGTGGAATCGTACTTGGTCATGGCAACACCTCTGGACGAGCCAGAGCCAGAAGAAGAATATGCAGAGCTCAGGATTGCACTGGCCATGGCTTCCACGGCCCTCTTTGTGTTCGACGACATCTATGATATGTCTGCTGCAACACTGCCACAGCCGCAGCTTGTGACTAGAGCTTTCACAGACTGGGATACCTGCAACTGGAAGCGCCTTTCTCTGCCTCTGCCCAACTCCACCACTATTTGCTTACGATTCTTAATGGAAACCCTAGAACAAGTATTCTCCAAATACAGTTATAAGCCAACATTCAAGATGTGCATGATGAATATGCGCAGCATGGTAAGATAAATGTTATTAGATTATACTCCATGGAAAGGAGGTGTGTAAAACCAAGCAATTGACATTGAAATAGGAAAGAATATATTTAGATGTGCAGCTGTGTTGTTACAGTGGCTGACGTTGGCGGAATCCTTCGAGAGAGAAGCGGAGTGGGAAGAGGCAGCAAAACATAATTAAGCGGAGATGCCCGACATGCAGGAATACCTCAAAAATGGAAGCCAAAGCTGCGGTTATGGGCCCATTTTTGCCGTGGCAGAGCTGCTGCTGTGCAAATTCGACACTGACACTACCCACTTCCATTCCCAGCAAGTTCATGCTTTTGAAGATGTCTGTTAAAACTGTTCGCATTCTTAACGACATCTATGGTCACCAGCTCGACCGCAACATTGATCAGGAGATTGACAACTTAGCAAAACATTGCATATATATATATTTTGAATGTAAAATGAAATTTAATATTAACATTAACGATAGAAGAAAGGATTTCTAATTTCTGAATCTTTTCGGGCTTTTCCATCATTGCATTATGTAAACATTGGAAATGGGTCTAGTTATATTGAGAAAACGTATATTTCAAATATTTATGGATTTGAACACAGGGTTTCAGCAATAATAAAGGAAAGGATCAGAGCCGTGCAGAAGCTGTATCGTCTGTGACGTGTTTGATGAAGGAGAACTCTACTTTAAATATGGATGAAGCAATTGAGCAGCTCCAAGAAATGGCCAATGAATTCGGCAGGCAGGCATGTTACTTATGCGTAGCGATTCCCGATAAATTTTGACAAACTGCGCAATGGGTATGTATTTTATAATTTGCAATAAAATTTTGTCTGGATCTATACATATACATTGAAATGGTGGCCTCCAATAAAATTTTGTCTCCAATAAAATTTGGTTGCCTTGTCTTGCCTCTTGCCTTGTTCTCGATGTCTGTATTGTGCATTAAAATCTTTTCCTGTTCTGAATTTTACCGGAAACTTCATTTCATTGTTAAGTGGGCAGCAGGGAATCAGGATTCATGGCATCGGCATGACACAGATCACAGAAAACAAGGGAGTACGAATGAATAAACAAACACTCGGAAATTACGAAACGGCTACTTTGGTAACCGAAGGCCGAAGGGCCAAGTTACCGAAATCAAGTTTGGGACGGGGCGTGCGAGGAAAACATTGCATCTGCATGGATAAGCTTTTGGAAGCGTCAAAGGTTCCGTGTTTGTTGGTCATTGCTGGTATTTGCTCCTTTTCTCATATCTCTGCTGAAAAAAGAAAAAGCAAAACGGGGTGATCGTCATGGGTCACGAGTCATGAACATGATGATGGATGGATGCTTGTTAAACACTTTTTAAAATCTGTTTGCTTATTAGCCAACGAAGCCCACCAGCATTGGCCATGTGCAAGCTCATGGTCCTCTATTTTTACTTTCCCCTTCATCATGATTAGTGCCCATTTCCCAGGGTCCAAAAGTTTTGGATCATGGCAGGTGAGTTTCCCAGGGTCCAAAAGTTTTGGATCATGGCAGGTGAGGTGAGTTACTGGGCTGTGCCTAGTTTAGTTAAGTTGTGTCTCCTTATAATATATTTGTCCTTGTTGAACAAAAGTATTAGCAGACATGATTTGTTATAAATTTGGTTGAGGCTTGAGGCTTAATTTCATTCTTGGAAAGATTAGATTGAGTAACCAAAGGGTTTCATTTCATTGCTGTCATTTTGGTTGTTGTAGAAATTATATGTTTGGCCCCATTATGGCTCTTGAGTAAGGAGAACTCTTGAGTAAGGAAATGGATTTGATGCCCTATATACCTTTGCAAATTTTCTTGCTTCAGTTTAATGGTGATATTGCAATCTTCTGTGCAATTTTTAAGCATTAACAATATTTTGGATTTACATTGCACTTGTTCTACTCTACAATACATGTTCAGAGGATTCCCTCATTGCCACAAATTAGATTCTTTTGATGTATAGCATGTTACATATCTTTACCTGCAAAGAGATGGAGATGGCAACGACCACAGACTACTGCACAGAAAGAAAGTGGCGTGGGAATTGACAAGGATTTCACAGTTTCTTTACAGAAAAAGTGAAAAAATGAGATGATGAACGTTATGCATTTCATTGTTTCACAACCCATTGATTGAAGTTATAAGTTGCAAACCCAAATGAAATCATAAGTCAACCAAGTGTGTAATGATTAACTGTGGATATTGGATGGATAATGTTAAGGTAAGCTCTGATTGAAATCATAGCTGTTGTATGAATAATGTTGTATATTCTGATAAATTTTCTATCTATCGAGCTGATAGGCTTGCTACACTCTCTAGCTTGCCAAGCTTGACACATGACCTGGTTGAAGGTCTACCCAGGACCATGCTAGGAGCTATCGAAGGTGTTTAGGATAGACTAAATAATTCAACAAGTTTTCTAATGGTGGAACCTGCTACGCTACACAATGCTGCACAATGTAGTAGGCCATGTGGAGACTCATCAGGCATCAAAGGTGCAGTTGACAATGATTCAACCCTCCAGGATACCTGCCCCACGTCATCGTTGAAGCATGATCGGCATGACATAAGAGAATGTGGCAAATTTTGTTAGAAATCATCTCCATTTGAGTGCTACGCTGTGTTGTGCCACACAGCATAGCACAACGTAGTAGAGTTCTAGTATGACAATACTTTCGCTCAAATTGTTTTGATGGAGTAAACATAATTACTTATGCCTCGACCATCAAAAATTCTTGTTCTACAGGACATGACTGACATCCCATGACAAAACGTTTGCAAAGTGTGTTAAAATGCAAGCTAAATTGGGTGCTACGCTACACAGCGTAGCACAGTGTAGTAGGGTTAGAATGCATGAAGGTCCTTCACCAAGTTGCCCTGGCAAACGAATTGCACTTGGCCATGCTCCAACCTCCAAGACTACCTATCCCACTTTGCCCTCGAGTCCTAAGCAAAGTTTCTTGACAAACAATTACAGACCAAACAAGAATTCATGTCACACTAGCTGCTACGCTGCACAACATAGCATAGTATAGTGGGGACACAAAGCCCAAAAGTGTCCCAAGGATGAAATCCACAGGTCCTAGGGCCTTTCAACATGAAAAGTAGGGTTGTAGTTGCTTGCCTAGCCAGGCCTTAGAGGGGTATTCTAGTTTTTCGAGCAAGAGTTATCTCAAAACTAGTTGTTACACTACGCTACGCTATGTAGCGTAGCACAATGTAGCATCTGGGTGTTTATGCTACGCTGATACACTGGGTAGTGTAGGTAGCATAACACTTGCATGGAAGCCTCAGGACATCTCCAGCAGCTCCAGAACTCATTGGTAATGGCCATTTTTTGCTCTGGCATCTCTTCGATAGACAAGATCAGTGGTTTACTTTGTTTTGCACCCCTTTGTTGATTCCCAAAGTTGTCCCTACACTTAACCCTACTTGCAAGAGCAAGGAAGATGTAGTCCTGGTGTGTATGCTCCACTTTGCATTTGGCATTGGAATTTTTCTGTAAAAACATGGCAATCCCCTGGATTCTGGCACATGCAACTTGAATGATATGGTAATAGCTTAACAGGTTTCACATCCAACCTCGTTACGCTACAACGTAGCACATTAGCGTAACACTGCAGTGTAGCACTACACAACAGTATGGCGCATCCACGTTTGCACCCTGTGGAACCCAAGACATGTGGCATCCAAACCATATATTTCTCTTGCTCTTAGATCTATAAATACCCTAGCAAACAACATTCAAAGGGTTGGCTTTGGGAGGTTGGCTTTTGGAAATCACCTTTTTTGCAGTTGGCTTTGTGAGTTAGCTTTGTTGCGATTGGAGACTAGCATTTTGGCATTTGGCTTTCTGGAGATTGGCTTTGGCAAAAAGACTAGCAAGTAAAAGGTTAATGAATAGCAAACCCTAGTAGCAGCACTTCCTGAATCTCTCAGCAAAGACTGGCTCATCAGCTCCAGTTAATAGGCCATTGGCAGCAGTTTAGGAGCTGTGATCATACCGCTCCATGGTAAGCTGTGCCTGTCTAGTATTTCATACCAGTTGTACACCTTCTTCAACCAAACAAAGATCAAATCCCTAGATCTTGGGGTGGTGCACTCTCTCACTTAAGCCCATTTCATTTCATTTTTCTATTGGATACATTTTGCATCATTGTGTATCAATTTACATTTATTGCTCAGCTATATACTCCGTTACACTTTTACTATTCTGTATGCTACATTTTCTTTGCTTGAATCCCCTTGTGTGACATATTAAAATAAACGTTATTGTACACCGAATAAGTCCCTATCTAATCGACTAGACTGTTTAGGGAACCTCATCTCTATTTACTTTAGCACGGCCCTCTCACGGATCCAGGGTTAGGTTGTATGCATGGTAACCTCTCAGTGTTCTAGCCACCAATGTTTTTGGCCGTTACAGTTTTGGTGTTAGAAGGAGGGCCTGAACCTCTGTGTCTCTTTCCTACGTCATGGGTAATCCTGCATGCTGTTTGTACCCTGTCACCTACTAGCGTAGATGTGACACGCTTGTGGTTGTCTATGCACCAGGTGGTGTAGATTGGTTGCCACGACGGTTCCTCTGGAACCCTGCAGGATGAAAGCCTTAACTATCTACTATACCACATTGTCTATCAACTATGCTACACTGCCTATGTCCTATGTAGCATAGCAACCCCACTAGTGTAGCGGTTCCTACACTACCCATTGTGATAAGCTGACCGTTTATAGCGTCACACTACACACGTCTCGTGTAGCATAGCAACCCTGTCAAGGGTAGCGCTTTCACTATGTTACGTTGTCCACTTTGTAATGCTATTTACCATGTTACGCTACCTTCCGTGTCACGTTGCCCACCTCACTACATTGTCCACTTTGTAACGCTATTTACCATGTTACGCTGCCTACCGTGTCACATTGCCCACCTCACTACGTTGTCCACTTTGATACGCTAACTACTGCTTTGCGCTTCCACTGTGTTACGTTGTCTACTGCGTCACGCTGACTACTGCATTACACTGTCCACTATGTTATTCTACCATTTAGCATGAAAACCTACTTTTTTCCAACCATTCCCTACATGTATCCCTCCTTCTTACACCTCTCTCACAAAGAAAAGATGAATCCTGCAATCACTTTGATTCCCACCTCGAGCTTGGAAGTACCCTACTTTGTCCAAAATATGGTAGGCCCTGAGTGACTGCCTAGCCCAGTGCTGATGTAGAGGTAGTCCTTGAGACTATGATAGCAATCGCCTGAACGTCTACCTCAAGATGAAGAGTGATACAATTTTTTATGTGCAAAAATGCAAGCGAATATACCATTAGACCGTCGTGAATTCGAAGAGAAGTATAACTTTGAGTTCATCTATCGGAATAGTAGGGAGTTCATCCCTACTCCTGATACCACCATCTCGTTGACCGAGATGTATTAATGGATGCTAAACCAACTTGACCAAGTAAGTAGGGAAAGAGAATGAGACACAATGTCCCACTACAAAGAACCCTTTCAAGATGGCCAAGAGGATCTGGTCTCCCACTCAGAAGGTGATGGTCTAATCTATACCATAGGTATCCCTTCTACCTCTGTTGCTTGCTTGCATCAATCACAATTTTCCATCCCCTTTGCTACTACCATGACACTGTCGCAACCTAGATCCCATTTGGTGATGGGAAGTCATCAAATGTAGTCAGCATATCAGCATGTAGGCCCCTCAACCTCATTTCCTGGTGACCATCTTTCCTTGTCTATCTAGGCCCTACACCTGACCCTTGTAGTGCCCACGCTGCTGTACGTAGACATAGTGCCTACATCACAACCACATGTAGGTCCTATTTCTGTCCCCTCGTTTATACCTATTCCACCATCAGTAGCAGGCCCAACCTCGATTGCATGGTGGACAATAGCAACTCCGTTCCCTACAGCTCAACTATATCATGTGCAACAGTACACACAGCCCCAAATGTATCAAGTCTTGCACATAGCACAACCAAACATGGGATTGTGGGCTGCCTCAGGCTCTGGGTAGATGAATACTCCCATGACATAACTAGCAATAGCTGCTCCATTGGCATCACCTACTGGAATGTGGGTTGCTCATATGATGCCACTGATGGGAGCTGTTCCAACAACACCCTCAGTGGGATTGGCAGCTACACCAACAATGCCACTAGCGATAGCTGCTCTAGTGGCCTCACAACCATCCGCGACATCCCTAGGTCTAGACCAAGCTTTCCAACTCATCCAAACCCTCACTGAGGAGATTAAATGACTCAAAGCCACCGTTTCCGAAACTTTTCAGGTCATGGACTTTTACCATGATGATCCTATCAGCTTGGTTGTTCTTGTGCTTACATTGCCCCCTGGGATACAATTTCCCCAATTTACAAAATACAATGGGGAGGGTGACCCGAATGCAGATTTAGTAACATTTAGGTCTGAATCCTTATTATTGCAACCATGGCCTCACACTATCATTTGTGTCTTTGCCATGTCTTTGATAGGCAAAGCCTTAGATTGGTACCGTGCACTTCCACATGCTTCTATCTCAACCTTGGAGGAGTTGCTAAGTCAATTTGTGACCCGCTCTAAGTACAACTTGAAACTGGAGGTCACCCTAGACTAGCTCATGAACATCAAAAAAGAATCACTAGAATCCGTGCAAAAGTTTATACAATGCTGGAGTATGACTCTAAACGAAATACATGAACCGATTGCTGAGGCCCATTTGCTGACCATCTTCAAGGGTGTAGTAAATGACTTTATCAAGTCTAAACTATACTACTTGGCTCCACGGTTCCTTAGTCAAGAATTTGCTCAAAATAAGAGCATTCAAGATGTAGTGGAGGCTAGTAGGAATCTAGCCTACATGATCTACAAAAATGCACATACAAAGAAGGATAAGGAGAAAGGCAAGGCCATAGCAACCACAGTGGTTATTGTGGCTAACGAGACCAAGCCCAACAACAAAAATAACAAAAAGGCTGCCACAACATCCAAAGCTTCCACTAATGCCACACTTGGCTCCAGCAACATAAATCAGTCCCCAGCCTCAACACCTATGATGCAAACTTAGCCAAGGCCAAACTTTGAGTGCAAGGACCGCTCAAAGTATACCCCACTGCCAATTAAGCCTTCAGAACTTCTAAAGAAATTTTTGGGAGCTGGGTGTATTCAACATAAACAAATGTCAAAGGAGGCCCTCAAAAGTCAAAAAGGCATTGTGAAGTCCTTTGGAACCCCTTCCTAGCCACGCCTAATGAACCACTAGTGCTTAGGAATTTTAGGTTAGAGAATTTCTATGACTACCATTAATTGTGTGGCCATGATATAGATTATTTCCTAGTGTTAAAAGATGACATTCAATGAATAATTGATCAGGATAAGCTAGTCTTGGATGAGAGTAGTCCCATTCGACCTAAAAACTAGTCGATGGGCATTTACAAATATCCTTTGAATGCTAACAATGTAGGTTACACCATCAATGCCATCGGCATTGATGATAACACGGAGTAACAATAGGAAACATTTGTGGTTCATGTACCTCCTCGCAACACTGAATCTCCAATGACTACTATGTCACAAATCCCCTTTGTCATCAGGGCCCCTTGCCAAACATCTGTTGCACCTTTTGTGCTGAAAACTACACCGCCTCCCATTGCAACAATGCAAGCACCATTTTTCATCAAGGTGCCAAGGCATGCAAGTTCCCCCCAACCCAAAATTGAGTGATGAGAGCTACACCCCAGCCTCCCTGTCCAAAAAAGTATGAAAAGCATCTAACAGACAAGCTAGCTAGGGAACGTACTATGTTAGGTCCCCCTAACTCTACTCCCTTGTTCGTAGTTCCTTTGGCCTCTTCGTCATCAGCTACTAATAGCAATGCACAGAAGTAATCATCACCTTCCAATCCAAGAAAGCTTAGCATTCAACCTGAAGCTACTCCTCCTCAAGAAGTTTGCATCCTGGGGCATATAGAAGAAGAGAAAGTTAGCGAACAACAAGACAATGGGCAACACTTCCTGAATGCCCTTTCATAAGTTAAATAGGCCTTAAAACCGAAAAATACAACACTAAGCTTATATGACCTAATAATGACCTCTACAACGCATTGTGAGGCAATGGGTCACATGTTAGCATCTATTGCTGTTAGTGAAAACATGTCGGCTAAAGAGAAAGACATTCATGCTATCATGCTTCCCCTCGTGGCCAAAGAACCATGGCCAACCTAGCTAACATTTCACCTATGTTCACCACCTAAAAAAGGGTCAAGTGATAACTACTCCTATGTTCATCACCATTTGGGTGGGCCAATATAAGTTTCGTAGGGTACATGTTGATGACGGAGCTACCACCAACGTAATCCCATTTCCTATCATTGATAAGTTGGGCTTGGTAGATCAAATCAAGCCCACAACAACTTCATGCCTTAAGTCCTTCAATGGGGCATGTGTGGTGGTCAAGGGAACTATGCACATCAACTTCATTACGAGGGACTAGTTCCCCACAAGCATAGTATTTATTGTGGTGGAGGAGATGCCATGATTTAACATGATCCTGGGAAGATCATGGTTAGCCCAACTAAGGGCTATCTCCTCACCTATACATCAGGAAATCCACTTACCCTACACAGGCAAGGAAGTAGTGATTTACGATGACGAAGTAGCTCCCTAGGCCATAAACAACGTAGACATGGAGCAAGGTTTAGGGATAGAAATATCTGAAAATGAAGCATCCATTCAAACTAAAACACCATGTTTGACAAGTGAACAGGCCAAAACCATCAACTCAAATGAAGAAACCACGTGGGCTGAGTTGCCCTTCCAAATGTCAGACGATAACATAGATGAATATCATTGAAAAGCTTCTCGGCCATATGCTTTGCCTAGCCCATGATGGGTTAGGAAACAATTATGTAATTAGAGGCTACCTCTAATTCACTTCCATAAATGCTTGGCTTTAACACTCTTATTTATTTAGTCTTAATTTCACATTATGTTCACTATTTGCATCATGTTCATTGTTTGCATTAGCATCACATTCTATGTTTGCATTATGTCCACTATTTACATCATGGTCGTTGTTTACATTAATTATCCAACGCGATGGCCCGAAATGACCTTAAACTATTGCCATGGCTCGAAATAGCCTTAAACTATTGCATGGCCCAGAATGGCCTTAAACTAACACCATAGCTCGCTAAGGCCTAAAATTTGCAATCAACCCTTTGGAAGTTACATAGAAATGGATTGAAATGGCCTTAAACTATTGCAATGGCTTGAAATGGCCTTAAACTATTGCATGGCCCGAAATGACCTTAAACTATTGCATGGCCCAAGATGGCCTTAAACTAAAACAAGGGGCCCATAAGGTGCCCAAGCACATTAATAAAAGATTAATCAAAACAAAATGAAATAATTGTTTCACTTTTTACTCTTCATTAAAGTTGAAGTCCATACAATAATGCTTATGAAAAAGTAAAACACCAAAAAACAAAAATAAAATCTTTGGCCACCACGCTACAAGTCTTCGTCAGCATCTCCATTTCTTGCTCCACTAGGTCTTGCACCTCCATTTAGATCTTGTAGAAGACAAAAACAAAATAATAAATCAAACTACAACAAGGCTTTCATGAAATAGACTACAACACCAATAATAGGTGGCTAACTTGAGACAGGCCTGCATCCATTTTGGGAGGTATCTTATCCATGCCAGCCGCTAGACACTATAGAATCTTCTCCTTGGTTAGGTTGGCCCAATCTTCTTTCCCCAAATCAATGCTTGCCACAACTTTTTCCTTCTCCACAGCCGTCCATCTGGGTGGTCTCGGAAAAAAGGTGGCGGTGGTGGTCTCTCCAAAAGATAAGGTCATCTCTCTTTCAGGAGACTCACTAACCACTACCTATTGCATACAATTTTCATAGGCCTTAGCAGCGCTAATGACATTGAGATATAACTTATGGGTATGCAACTCAATGAAAGAATCATGATATTTCCGACAGTAGGCAGCATGTTCCATTTTGTACATGTGCTTATGGTTCTTCTGTGCTTGCCCCCATTCGTACACTTTGGTGCTGTAGTCCTTCCAGTCTTGATTTTTCTGGGCCAATAAGTCCATCTACAAGTGTTTCTCAATGATCTCACGAGTGGCCTTGTTCTTACCCTGTACAACAATTAACTAGTATCTTGCATAATCAATTATAGCCATACACTAACTGCCATCGGAGGAGTCATGAGCCATCAAAAATTCATTTCATGACCTTAAATCCTCTAGCTCAACCACTTGGCTGACCTTCTCCTTTTTAATTTTTTTCACCCTCTTCTAGAGGTCCTCATTGATGTGCCTACACTCCCACAATGATTATGCTAAGTAGAGCGCACATTTGCTTGTTTCCTCGTATACATCATGAGGTACCTTGATCACTTCTGGTGGGAGTTTAGGCACAACATAAACCTTGATTTCTTGTCTAGGGTTCCACTTAAGACGAGAGGCTTTCAATCACACATGAGAAGGCATTAGTCATGCGATGATGACAAAAAAATGTAATAACTTAGAGAGCCCAATGTTGTAATTTGAACACACCTATTTCAGGATCAATGTTGTTAGAGAGCCCAATGGTGGTCGATCATGTCGTCAATCACCCCCTCCATAAAGGCAAACATATCAGGGGTTTCAATCCATGGTTGGAGATGGATCGAAGAAGAAGAATCGAGGGCCTTAATAGTAGTGTCTGTTGCACAGCAAAGTATGTTAGCTTAGCAAAGTAGAGGAAAGACAAATTGAAAAATAACATAAATGACAGTGCAAAGCTCCTACCCAGCAAATGCTCAAGGGTGATAGTAGAGGGATCGCCCATTAACACACTGTCAAGAAAATGATCAAACTCACTGGCATCGAATTGTAGCCCTTCCCCTTCTAGCTGACTCAACAGTGTAGCAGCATCTTCAACAATCATATGCCCCTCAGGTACTGGGGCACACTCTACAAAAGGATCATTGGTAGTAGGGGCCTCTTTCTCTATATCAGGGCCTCCTCCTCTATAGTTGGGGCCTCTTCTTCTTTTACAATGGGGGCCCTTGCTTTAGGGGCCAAAACTTCTTCTTCTTCTTCTGTTAAACATGTCTAAAGAAAGCAATCTAGTCTAACACAAAAGGGAGAGGGCTACCCAATGAGACAATTAAACACACTTACCAACTGTGGGTTGCACTTTGTGAACCTTGATTTGCAAATTTCTCCCTCATTCTTCATTAGTACGAGAAGGTTCTTCCATGGGATGAGACTGTTTGCGTTGCAACCTGGATTTAACTATTTTAGCAATGAGACGTGCCCCCTTTAGCACATTGCTTGTGTTAGTGGTAGGTGCCTCTCCAATGCTGTCTAGGGCATGAAAGGGTCATCCCACCCAATCCTTTGTCGTTATCGAAAGATATTCCCCAATAGCTTCTGGGGGATCTTGGGATCAAGTGGTGTGGAACACTTAGCAAATCCACGGTTTGGATATCTGGGTGCGATCTTGTTGCACCTAGATGCCATTCTCTCGGACCACCAAGAATTCTATAAACTATCATAGGTAGACTATGAAGAAGGCAAAGTGTACATTGAAATGGACATCAAGCTTTTCATGAAGCTTAACCATTTCAACCCACAAGCCTTCGGAAAGGTACTTGACCCAGTTATAGTGGGCCCCTTCTTCCATGACATCCCTCATGATTCAAGCTTGCTCTACTCCAAGGATTTTCCCTTGGAAGAGTAGCTTGGGGAAGGCACGAGCCTAGAAGATAGGGTAAACTTTTTGGGCTACCCCTAGCCTGACCTTATGCATATAAATCCCCTTTTGGTTCTTTCTTGTCCCTAGCCATTCCTCTATATCCCCTTGATGGTTTACATCCTTGCTAGTCTTTTTCCCTATAGGTAGACCATCAGAGGGAACACCAAAAAGATCAGAAAAAAGGCTGTTGTTAATCTCAAACACCACCCACACATTGTAAACCCATGTGCAAAAGTGGTCAGCCTTTTCTAAAAAAGAATCAACTAGGGAGAGCATTTTTGTAGCTAGGATGCTTGGATTTACTGCTAAGAATAAATCCATGAGCCCAACCTCTTGAACATTGTGAACAAGGATGGTTGGGACCCCATTGCAAAGCCAATGCTGAGTCTTGTCCACCTCCTCGTATTTAAAGAAAAGGTTAGTTTCATCACATCTGAAGGTGATCATAGTAACCTCTTGGGATTTTCCTACTACTGCAATAATCAACAACAAAATTAGCAAAAAGAAAAAGCAAAATCAATCACTTGGACACATAAAAAAATGCATAATCTAACACACCAAGTGTAAATGGTGTAGGAAATGGTGGGATTTACACTAGAACATCTTCTATAGTAAGTGCTTGGTGGGATGCCCATTCGCCATCCAACCATCCAAGTTCTTCACACTTCACATAGAACTTGGCATACTTGGTTGGATAGGTTCTGAAATCAGCCCCAAGCTATTCTATGATGCTGGCACATACGTTCTCAATAAAAGAGAACTCTTCTAAAGTTTTTTGGGCCAACACCAATGTCCCCTTGTTACCGTGAAGACCATCCTTGTCAATTACAAACCTAGTAACGTGTAGAGTATGATAAGCATTTTGACTACGCAAAAAAAAATGATAAAAAATGTTTAAAACATCTTCATAGGACTCACCTGATAGCACAATAAATGGTCCCAGGAGGGTTTTGGAAGTAGGTGCCCATGTGACAGGCAACGAAAAATGTGTTGTATTGATGATAGCATTTAAATTCAGGCATGGCCCAAATCCAACACAAGCATCTTAAGCCTCTTGGGTGTAGATTTGAGCCTTCTGCCCCTTCGTCCTCAATCGACCCATCAGCCATAAACTTCAAGATGCCTCAGTTTGCCCCAGGCAATAGCGTTTCAACACGCACAACGACTATCTTGGCTGACAAGTGTGACCACACTATCACACTAAAGTGGCGAAGGAGAAACTCTAGGAATTCCCGTGTACCTTCTCGAAACCAAACTACCTGATCCTCTACCCGTGCATGGGGAGGGAGGATATCAACCACAGGTGCACTCAGACACCATAGAACTCCTACCAGCTCAAGCATGATTAGGATGGATTTCAACATGACCCTGCATGACATAGCACCCAACGTTAGTACTGTGTTCAAGTGACAATTATTGAGTAGCATAGCGTAACCCTTGGTGTACAAATTTTGTCTTAGGCATGAAACAGTAAGACCCTTGTACAATAAAACAAAGCCAAACACTGCATGCAGCGTAGCAGGGTGTTACGCGTAGCGTAGCATAGTAGGTACATCCTACATAGCATAGCAGCTACACCCTACATAGCATAGTGTAGCAAGCACACCTTGAACAGCGTAGCGTAGCAGCTACACTTTACACAAGTGTAGTGGTTGTGTTACGTGTAGCGTAGTGTGATGATAATACCTCGCACAGTGTAATAGCATAACAAACATAACATGTAACAAGCATAATAATGTAGCAAGCACAACACTACAACAAGCTTAGTAGTGTAGCGAGCCTGCCAGCGTAGCAGCGTAACAACGTAGCATGACAAGCACCAAAATTGTAAAACAGTCTTTCAGTCACGATGACAAAAATGACATAGCATGAAAAAGAACATATAGTGTTCCCATTACCATGCCCTATCCTACTACATAAAATTTAGCAGAATAAAATACTTTGTACTACGCTGGACATGTGCTACGCTACCTAAAAACTTTGTAAACTAGAATTCCTTCCATGGGTGCTACGCTATGCTGAACATGTGCTACACCACCTAGAACCTCCCAAGCCCTTGTAAGGGCGCACCGCCCATTCCCAACAATGGTGATTAGGGTAGTGTCATGGGCCAACTGTAGCGTAGTAATTTCCTCAACCACTGTGGCCAAACTAGCGACAGCCATGGAATATTGGCTAAAGCGGCAACTAAGGCAATAACAACAGTTGCAGTGTAGCAATAGTGACGATTGTAGGAACCAAGACATAATGACTACAATAACAATCTAACTTGTTAAACTACACAACGTAAACAAGGGTAGCATAGCGATTTACCGGGTGGATGGAACCTCATGTTATTCATCAATGCGCACCTTGGGAAGATGTCATAGGGTGCACTCCCCTTCATCCACATTGGCAAGCCTTTGATGCCTACGTTCACTCTTGCATGCCATTGTCCTACTCACAAACTTGGGTGTATCAACTGCTACGCTACGACCGCTACGCTATCTCTCAGCTCACCCACGGTATGCTCTGGGTGGTAGCTTTGATAGTGAAAGTGATAAGATTACCATGGGGTAATCCCCTATTTATAGTCTACATGGTTAAAACACCTGTTGCTTTCTTGGGTGTTCCATGTCCCACGTGTAATGCAGGACGTTCCACATCCCACATGTGACACGAAGTGCCCCTGTCTACTATAGCATAGCATGGGACATCCCTATTTCTTGCAGCGTAGCATAGGTCTACTATAGTGTGGCATGGGTCCACTGCAGCGTAGTACACAGTTGCAACATAACAAGTAAATATACCAAGATTTTCACCTCATTTTCATAATGTTGCATGATAATTTTCTGCTACGACCTTAAACTAGCAACTTTGACTTACAACATTACATGATTATGGTCCACTACGACCTTAAACTAGCAATTTTAGCATTCCCTTTACATTTTAAACCTAGTGATAGTCCGCTAAGACCTTAAACTAGCAACTCTTTAATGTTGCATCATTGCTTTGCATATATTCCTTACATGTGGCTATCTTAAATATGTGTCACTTGACTTGGTTTATCTGCTTATTGTCGCAGGTTGCTTGGAAAAATGGCTTCCAATGATGATCTCTATTTGCCCTTAATTCTGACAGGGCCCCATGGCAGGTTTACAAGACACCTGAATCTAGAGTTGGTAGTCTTTGAACCATCCTCTTGTGAAATACCCCTGGACTAGCCTGAATACCTAGTCTAAGCCTTAGATTTAGAGGCTGGGGATGTAACTGAGGACCNCCTAGTCCAAGCCTTAGATTTAGAGGCTGGGGATGTAACTGAGGACTCTCTTGTCAAAATCCCTAAGACTACATTCAAAGGGAGGGCAAAAACATTAAAGTTAGCACACTACTAGAGTCACAAGTTAAATAAAGCATGTCTAGAATCCTCAATGACAATGTCAAAGTGTTTGCATGGTCATACAAAGATATGCCAAGCTTAGACCTACGTATTATATAACACAATATCATACTAGACCCACGTGTCAAGGCAGTGAAACAAAAGGCCAACAAGATTAAACCAGACACCACCTTAGTTGTGTGTAGTGAAATCACTAAAATCTACCAAGCTGGGTTCATCTAGGCGGTTGATTATTTAAAATGGGTATCAAACATCATTGTCATTTCTAAGAAAATAGGAGGTATACAAATTTGTATATACTTCCAGGATCTAAATAAGGCAACAATTACGGATGACTTCCCATTGCCTAGCATTGACCAACTCATTGATACTATAGTTGGTCATGCCTTACTATCCTTTATGGATGGGTTTTTAGGCTACAACTAAATCCACATAAACCCGAAACATCAGCTAGCAATTACTTTCATGACCCCTTAGGGAACCTTCTGCTACACAATGATGTCCTTCAGGCTAAAGAATGTAGGAGCAACATATTAGTAGGCTATGACCTACATATTTAGAGATTTTTTTTAGAGAAGCTAAATGAATACGTGGATGATATAACCATCAAACCTAAAAAAGCTATTGATCATGCAAACAACCTAGACTTGGTCCTTCAATGATGTCGTAGACATGAACTATGCCTCAACCCTAGAAAGTGCATTTTTGGGTCAAAATTGAATGCATGTTAGGCTTTGTAGTGTCAGAAACGGGGATACGTGTAGACCTTGATAAAGTTAAAGCTATTGTTAACTTAGTACTACCTACAAACCTTAAGGAGTTATGCAGGTTATAGGGCAGGGTAGAGTTCATAAGAAGGTTCATTGCAAGGTTAAAAGAAAAGTTGCACCCAATGCAACACTTGCTTAAATATGGTGTCAACTTTGAATGGACTAATCAATGTCAAGAAGATTTTGATAGCCTAAAGAAAGAGCTGGCCCATCTTCCCACTATTTACCCTCAATAGAGAGACAAGCCATTTTACATTTACCTTGTCACATTAGACACATCTATCACAACCTTGCTTTGCCAAAAGAGGAATGATGATTCTGAAATCCTTGTCTATTATCTGAGTCATGCCTTGATAGCTTATGAAGCCAAATACAATGAAGTAGAGAAAAACTATCTTGCTTTAGTATTTGTGCTTAAGAAATGGAGGCATTACTTGTTTCGTAGCCAAGTAAACATTATGTGCAAGAACAACATACTTATGGCTATTACAACCAACATATACGAAAGTAGTAGGATGGCCCGATGGAAGGCCATAACCGTGGAATTTAACCTACACTATATAGCACAACCATCCATAAAAGGTCAAGCTATAACTATGCAACTTACAACCTTGCCTATCAATGACTAGGTAGTGATAGAACCTGAGTTCCCTAATGAACATGTTAATAGCATAAGCTAAGTGTCAACAGATTTCAAAGCCATTCTCCACTTTGGCAGGGCTTCAACTACACAAAGTAGTAGTGCTGCTACTATTCTCACATTCCCCTCTAGGGAGATCTGACCTTTCGCATATCACCTTATATTCCTTTGCACAAACAATGTAGCTGAATACAAGGGTCTCCTTAGGGGAATTCTAGCAGCTTGGGAGTTGGGGATATAAAGCTTAGCAATTTGGGGTGACTCGTAACTAGTTGTTAACCAAGTAACAGAGGTATACGATTGCAAAGCACAACATTTACAACCTTACTGTGATTTGGCCAAACACTTGCTAAAGCATTTCGCAACCTTATACATCCAACATGTGCCTCATAGTGAAAACACTATAGCAGATGCATTAGCCATGTTAGCGCTAAGCGTGCCATCATGTATGTTTGCTACCTTGCCCGCTTCAATAGTGGAATGCATTGATCCTATCATTCACACTATACACATCGCATCTATAAGTACAACGGATATTCAATAATGGTATGACAACATTAAAGCATACCTCCAACACGGTAAACCCCCATGTAACTTGACACCCGCCCAAAGAGATGCACTACTAAAATAAGCCCGATAATATGTCCTTGTAGGAGACAACACTTTATGCAAATGCTCTTATGATGGGATATTGTTAGCTTGTGTTAGTGGGGATGAAGCACAAAAAATTGTGGATAAAGTCCATGAGGGATTATGTGGGGGGCACATAGCTCTTAGGGTTGTGGTAGCAAAAATTAGACATCTAGGCTACTATTGGCCTTGCATAGAATGTGATTGCATTGCCAAGGATAAAACATGCAATGTATGTCAATGCCATGGGAACCTTATACACATATCACCTACCAAATTACATACCACAAAGATCACATGGCCTTTCCAACGTTGGGGGCTAGATATCATAGGACCCATTATATCTAAGTCTTTTACAAGGCATAGTTTCATTATTACCACAACCGAATATTTTACAAAGTGGATAGAGGTTATTTCCCTCAGAAAGACCACATCCCAATAGGTTTGCAAATTCATTTTAGACAACATAGTGACATGATTCGGCCTTCCCATGACTATTGTGACTGACAATGGACTACAGTTCAGTAGTGCAGAAACCAAAGCCTTTTGCAAAAATATTGGTATCAAACATTATTTCTCATCACCATACTACCCCCAGGAAAATAGTCAAGCAGAAGTAACCAACAAAGTCATCATCAATCTTTTGAAAAAGATGCTTAGTACCAGCAAGAGGCGATGGTATGAGAAAATTCTCTACGTGCTTTGGGCTTACCACACGACATGTAGAACAACAATAGGTAAGACTTCATACAGTCTTGTATACATATCTAAAGTGGTGTTACCTCTTGAATTGTAAGTTCCATCACTTTGAATGATCCTTTCAAATGTCATGGATGAGGCTCAAAACAACAAGTTAAGGATCATTGATCTTGACTTCATAGAGGAGAGCGCACCCAAACACTTGTCCACATTGAATGGTACCAAGATAAGAAATGACGGAAACATCATTGCAATCTGCACCAACAACTAATCAAAAAGGGGGACTTAGTCCTCAAGGCCATTTGTGAACTCGTGAACAAGTTCTTAGCCAACTAGGAAGGTCCTTTCATAGTCACTAAAGCCTATGAAAGTGGGGCATTCAAGATGGCTAATATAGATGACAACGAATTCTCGAATCCTATCAACCACTTGTACCTGAAGCCATAGTATGTTTAACATGAAGGATTACACTGAACGTGAAGTAAGGTAAGAAAAACGTCTGCTACGATATAAAACTGGCACAGATAGTCTGCTATGACTATAAACTATCATAGCTCATCTGCTACAACATAAAACTAGCATAGAGTATCTGCTATGACGTTAAACTAGCATAGATTGTCCTTGGGTCATGACATAAAACAGGCACACAACGGTCTGTTGGGGACCTTAAACTAGCACATCCAATGGTCTACCAAGACCTTAAAATGGCACACAACGGTCTGTTGGGGACCTTAAACTAGCACATCCAATGGTCTACCAAGACCTTAAAATGGGTTCGCAATGCAATGGATCCCATCTCACACATGTGACATTGTGAACAAGCGAGCGTGCACATTTTCAAGCTTTCTAGACCACATGAGGTGGGACGTTGCAGTTCCAGAATGAAGTTTACATTTCTGAAAAAAATCCTTTGGGACACATGCAACGTCAATGTTCTTGGTATCTTGTTGTTCTTCTAGAGATGTTGTTTGACATCATTCTAACCTTCTAGAGCTACCACTACCACAACCAATCATTTTGGTCGTAGCTCTTGCCATTAGCACCTGTTGCTAGTGTCCCAGCACTATTGTGGTCCAGCCATAATGCTACCATCCTCCAACCCTCGCCACCATCAAAGTTGAAAGAAGAATTCAGCTATCAGGTGTCTCACCTTACAACTAGATTTCATGATGCTTTCCTTTGGTGGGGATTCTTAAGAACCTACATCATCATTGCTCCTAGCCTCTTCAATGCTTACTTCTAGCATGACCGTTGAAACTTTCTTGCCTACCACTATTGAAGCCTGCACTGGCCTTCCTGCTTTGGACATCACACATGTCAAACATGACACTTGTCACCATAGCAGTGTCTCGAGCAAATAGGACTTTGCCCTCACTCCACTTGATGGTTACTTTTTATGGTTTTCTCTCTATTGTGTTTGCAGGATAAAAGCCAAGATGGTGTCATTCAGGGATGCGTTCCACCACAAGAGCGAGATACTATATTGATCTGAAGTACTTGCTTCGATTAGCCTATCTACTTGAGAGTGCATATCCTATTCTTCCTTCAACCAACTTAATTACCATTCCTATACTCACAACTTTCGACACCTTCTTCGCAAGCTTTCCCAATGCACATAAAGCCCTTTCACATGCCCAACTAGCAAGCCCATGATCGATGTAATGCAACTCATCCCATGGAAAGCCTTTGTAGGCAAGTCAAAGCCCCACATGGATGTAACAAAACTCATCTTGAGGAGGAAACACTTGTCCTACAGCGATGACAAGGTTGTCTTCAAGTGAACATGGGTGTGCAACAAAAAGCATAGAAGAGCATAAAAAATGCAAAAAAAAAAAATGAAGACAAGTGCCCAAAAAAAATGGCACAATAGCTTCTTTGCAATCATTTTAGCTGTGGATCAACCATCTCTAAGCACTTTGATGAGAGGTTGAAATCCAAAGAAAAAGATACCCATGTGTGCTGACTCCCTCATAAGCATTCTGATGAGGGATCACACTATGGAAATAGTTTTCATGATGTCACATTCTATATTCATTTCTTCCCTGACCCTGTTTTCTCAAATCCATCTCTTGCCCCCTATCTTACATCATTCTCCCAGTACTCTCAAACATAGTGAAGCGTCATCTAAGCAAGCACTGAAGAGTGATGTTAGGGTCTTGTTCTTCATGATGTTTCGTATTCTTTGTCGACGTCTCTTGAGTAGATCCTCCAGACGTCAATAAAAAGGAGCCATTGAAACACCATCAATTTTAGGCCATCATGATTCTCTATGTTTGACACACCGGAAGTCCTAATGCTTGTAAAGCTACTTCTGAGCTTGCCTGCCACCCTCTACAACACAGTCAACGTAGCACCCAGCCATGAGGCCAGTTTGCATGAAAGAGACACTAGGGGTAGATCGTATAGTTCAACAAATTTTCTATCTCCCAAGCTAACAGGTTTGCTACACTCTCTAGCTTGCCTAGCTTAACATGTGACCCGGTTGATGCTCTACATAGGGACCATGCTAGGAGCTATCGAAGGTGTTTAGGATAGACTAAATAGTTCAGCAAGTTTTCTAATGGTGGAACCTACTATGCTACGCTATGCTGCACAACATAGTAGGCCATGTGGAGATTGATCAGGCATCAAAGGTGCAATTGACAATGATTCAGCCCTCTAGGATACTTGCCCCACGTCATCCTTGAAGAATGATTAGCATGACATAGGAGAATGTGAAAAATTTTGTCAGAAATCATCTCCATTTGAGTGTTACGCTATGCTGCACCACACAGTGTAGCATAATGTAGCAGAGTTCTAGTATGATGATACTTCTGCTCAAATTGTTTTGATAGAGTAAACATAATTTCTCATGCCTCAACCATAAAAAATGCTTGTTTTGTTGACACTCTAAGACATGACTAACATCCTGTGACAAAACTTTTGCAAAGTGTGTCAAAATGCAAGCTAAACTAGGTGCTATGCAGTGCTATGCTACACAGTGTAGCATAGCGTAGCAGGGTCAGAATGCATGAAGGTCCTTTGCCAAGCTACCCTGGCAAAAGAATTTCACTTGGCCATACTCCAACCTCCAAAACTACCTATCCCACTTTGCCCTCAAGTCCCACACAAAGTTTCTTGAGAAAGCATTACAAAACAAACAAGAATTCATGTCACACTTGCTGCTACGCTATGCTACGCTACACAACGTAGCACAGCGTAGTGGGGAGACAAAGCCTAAAATGGTCCCAAGGATGAAATCCAGAAGTCCTAGGTCCTTTCAACATGAAAAGTAGGGTTGCAGTTGCTTGCCTAGCCAGGCCTTAGAGGGGCATTCTGGGTTTTTGGGTAAGATTTGTCTCAAAACTAGCTACTACACTGTGCTACACTACATAGCATAGCACAGCGTAGCATCTGGGTATTTACGCTACGCCGATATGTTGGGTAGCATAGGTAGCGTAACACTCATATGGAAGCCTTAGGACATATCCAACAGCTCCAGAACTCATTGGAAATGGCCATTTTTTGCTCTGGCATCTCTTTGATAGACAAAAGAAATAGTTTGCTTTGTTTTGCACCCCCTTGTTGATTCCCAAAGTTGTCCATAGGCTTAACCCTACTCGCAAGAGCAAGGAAGACATAGTCCTGGAGCATAGGCTCCACTTTGCATTTTTCATTAGCATTTTTTTGTAAAAGCATGGTAGTCCCCTGGATTCTGGCACATGTAGCTTAAATGGTATGGTCACAGCTTAACAGGTTTCACGTCTAGCCTTATTACACTACAACATAGCACATCAGTGTAACACTGTAGTGTAGCACTACATGATAGTATGGCACATCCACGTTTGCACCCTGTGGGACTAATACATGTGGTGTCCAAACCATGTATTTATCCTACTCTTGGCTCTATAAATACCCCAACGAACAATGTTCAAAGGGTTGGCTTTTGAAGGTTGACTTTTGGGAATCATTTTTTTTGTGGTTGGCTTTTTTGCGATTGGAGACTGGCATTTTGGCGTTTGGCTTTTTGGTGATTGGCTTTGGCAAAAAGACTAGCAAGCATAAGGTTAAAGAATAGCAAACCTCAGCAGTAGCACTTCCTAGATCTCTCAGCAAACACTAGCTCATCAGCTCTAGTTAATAGGCCATTGGCAATAGTTCAGGAGTTGTGATCATACCATTCTGTGGTAAGCTGTGCTTGCCCAGTACTGCATACCAGTTGTACACCTTCTTCAGCCAAACAAAGATCAAATCCCCAGATCTTGCGATGGTGCACTCTCTCACTTACGTCCATTTCATTTCATTTTGTTATTGCATACATTTTGCATCATCATGTATTGATTTACATTTATTGCTCAGCTATATACTTCGTTACACTTTTATTGTTCTGTATGCTATGTTTTCTTTGCTTGAATCCCCCTGCATGGCATATTAAAACAAACATTCACAAAAGGTTATTGTATATCGACTAAGTCCTTGTTTGATCGACCAGACCATTTAGGGCACCCTATTTTTGTTTACTCCATCATTGCCCTCGTACGAATCTGGGGTTAGGCTGTACACCCGGTAACCTCTCAATGTTCTAGCCACCAATGTTTTCAGCCGTTACAGGATGCTACCATGGAGGTAAGACATTAGCATAACAAAGGAAAGAAAGTACCTCATACCATTATCCTAGAAGAAACAAATGGTGATACATTCATAATGGAAGATCTCCAATAAACTCATGAATCTCATTTACATACAGTTATCATTTATTTAGGAGAACCTATCAAAATATAATTGCATTCAGCCCTTGTAGAAATACCTAGGAGAGATGTGGAAGAATCCAAACATAGGTAGAGCTTAAGGCCTAAAGCATCTCCAGAATCACAAGGAAATGAATTATGGAATCACAAAAGGAGAACTAGTCAATCCTGTTCTCCAATTGATTTCTCTTTCTCCTCATGATCATCAATGGAATCTGACAAGAGGGAATGAAGACCAAAAGACTATGACAAGAAACAACAAAGGGATCATGAGAGACATGTACATCGAAGAAGGTATCCTGATGATGAAGAAGGTAAATATAAATAAACAAGAGATAGGATCAGGCATGAAGAAAGAGAATGATATTTTGAGCAACAAAGGGGTCATAACTACAACATAGCCTACAAACCCATAGATCATGAAGAACCCCTATTGGCCACTCATAGTATGATTAATATAAGAGAAGTGATGTATATACCTACCAAGCACATAAGGGCTATTCATAGCAAGTGACTAGATATAAATAGAAATTTCCAAGTTTTAAGGTGGATATAATGTAGATCCACAACACCATCTTGAAGCATTCCATGATGACTGTGTCCTTCAGAACATTGAGAGTCATTAACAAAAGTTAAAGTTGTTTTCCAAAATCCTCATCAAGGAAGCAAAGAACTGGTACCAATCCTTAAAACTAAAATCTAGTCAAAGATGGAGTACCATGTTAGAGATTTTTAATGTTAAGTATTAAACCTATTCCAAAGTGTCCAATTTAAGGAATCAAATCCAAAAATGGAAGTAAGGGATACATAAATCCCTTGACGCAATAATGAGCATATATTATTCATTACTACATACATGCCTAGGCCATAGATTTTCTTAAAGGGAATAACTAAGGTATATTATTAATGGGTTAAGGAACTAGACTAGAGAAACTCTTGGGCTATGTGCCCAAGGTAAATTTTCAGAAATGAAAGTCTATCAAATTCAAAGAATAATAGACTAGGTGGCCAAAGAAGAAGAAGAATTAAAGAAAAGGGAATCAATAGAAGAGTACAACTGAGATTCTACAATAAGGAAAAGAGATGTTAGAATGTACAATCAACAAGAAGACAAAACTTTGGAGGATATCATTCAAAAGAAGACTCTACCCAATCAAAAATTGGTCAATGTCATTGTGACAAAGGTAGAGAAAATCTAGGACTTAGTAGATGAAAAATTTGCTGTTGTAGTTAAGATAGTGAAGGAAAGTACTAAAACATTTCTAAATAAGAACAAAGAATAGAAGAGATAACAGACAAGAGAACTAAAAAAGTAAAGGAAACGTTGCTATAGTTGAAGAATTAATAGACTTTAGTTTAGAAGATGAAGAGGGATGCAAGGTATGCCAATATGAACATCCTAAAGGATGTTGTCTTGTTATGGCCCACCTACAAGAGTTTGGGACACACATGCTTAATCTAAAATTTATTAAGAAGAAGATGCCAAAATAATTACCTTAGCCACAAGGTAATCTTAGACAAAAATTTCAACTGCCATACAATCCAAGTAGAGCCTATCCTCAACCATGGAAGTAATATCAATAGCATTCGCAAGAACCACAAGCATGGTGAATGGCACCACCAAGGTAATAATATTCATACAGGAAACTAGATCCTTATGGATATTATGTTCAACATCTAGTATCTTTGGGAAAAGCTTCTATTCATAACTCCTCTCATTATTATTCACCAAAGTATCATAGAACCACTACAACATGAATGGGTCCCAATTCTGATTCTTATGCACAACAACTAATAGTTGATTCATTAATCCAACCTCCTAACTTTCTACCACTAGCGTTGCTATTAGTTATGCAAGGAGAATTTCCAACACAACCATAGCAAAAGAATGCTACCAGGGTAGTTAATATGTAAGAGGATGTGATGATGAATGAACCTAGATATAGAAAACATTCATTTTTTGGAACAAGTCCAAAAAAAGGTTGAAAGGATGGGAACTTCATCTACATTAATCCCATCCACACATACTCCTCAAGGGAACACCAAGCTTCCACATTCTATAGATCCAAATTTGATCACTTTCATGCTCACCCAAACTATAACACAGTGGATTAAGGCAAGAGCACTCTCCAAAAAGAGAACGGATCTTGGAAGTTCCTTAGTATATCTCTAAATAACATGCCATAAACCATGAAAAGCTCTATTAGATTTTGGGTCTATAATAAATTTGATTTGATGAGACATGTACAAAACCTATAATCTTCCTCCACTAAAGAAGAGTAATATTTGATTAGAGCTTGCAAATCAGTATATCACTATTGTACTTGGATAGGTGGATGATGTCATCACGACCATAAGTCGCTAGTCCTACCCTACTAATTTTCTTGTCATACATATGGGGAAAAAAAGGGAGAATTTCCTATCATTATGGAAAGAGCATGGCTTAGCACTGTGGATGCTAAGCTAGGGATCAGATACTTGTCCTTGAAAATCTCCAAGAAAGATGAAGCCAAAATCATACAAGGATGCTGAGTTCCATGTATTACATACAATGATAGCAATTTTAATTATGTGTAGAATATTTGGGCTATAAAACAAGAAACCAATCCAACATGCAATCAATGTATAGAAGATATGTGTGTGCAACAATGAATTTATGCAACAACCACTAAATAAGAAGGCATCTAGTGAATGATTACTAAAAAAAAAAGACAAAGTCCAAAATGTACATGGAATCATCTAATCAAATTATAAGTGCCTATGTTGAAGAGATTAATGAGTTAGAATAGTAAAGAAAGAAACACACCTAGGTACAATCACATCCAAAAGAAGACATCAAATGGGGATAGCTAGAAATTATAGATAAGTATGAACTAGAGCCTTTAGAACTGAAAGCCCTACCAAATGTACTAGAATATGCTTTTCCAAATAACAAGAAATTGGTAATTATTAATGCCAATCTTGATAAAGAATAGGAGAGAAGATTATTGGAAGTGATGAATAAATATTGAACAAAATTCACATGGTCCTACAATGAGATAATAGGTATAGATCCATATATATGTTAACATTGAATTTATATAGATCCAACCATCAAACCATGTTGCTAGCCTCAAGGAAGATTAAATCCTAAACTCAAAGAAGTGGTCAACCAAGATTTGGAGAAACTACTCAAAGTAGGATTCATCTATCTAGTAGCAGACAGTGAATGGGTTAGTTCCTTAGTTAGTTTTCCAAAGAAAAAAGATAAGTGGAGGGTCTATATTGACTTTTGGTTGCTAAATTTAGCAACATTTAAGGACCATTTCCCTTTTCCATCTATTGACTAGGTCCTTGAGACTATAACAACACATTAGTACTAAAGTTTCCTTGATGGATACAATGAGTATAACTAAATCCGCATTACACTAGAAGATTAAGAGAAGACCACATTCACCAATCCATGAGGGATGTTTTCCTATAAGCAAATGCCTTTTGGCTTGTGTAATGCTCCTACTACCTTCTAAAGACTTGTACTAATCATCTTCCAAAAACATATTGGTAATGGAGTGAAAGCATTCGNCCTTCTAAAGACTTGTACTAATCATCTTCCAAAAACATATTGGTAATGGAGTGAAAGCATTCATGAATGATTTTTTCACTTATGGGCTAGACTTCAAACAAGCATTGGACTAACTAGAGAAGGTTTTGAAAAGATAAGTTGAAACCAATGTAAAGTTCAATTGGTAGAAAAACCATCTAATGGTCCAAGATGATATTATTCTAGAACATAAGGTATCTCAAAAAGAAATAGAGGTAGATCCCAATAAGATAAGAGTCATTTGAAATATCACCCAAAGGCCACAAACTATTAAGAATGTCAGATTAGTCCTTAGCCATACAGGATATTATAGAAGATTCATTGAAAATTTTTCAAGGATAGTAAAGTCACTAATAGAGATTACAAACAAAGATGCACCGTTCTAATGGATAGAATAATGTGAGAAGGCATTTGAGACATTAAAATAGAAGCTAATTGGAACACCAATCCTTTGAGCTCTAGATTGGTCTAAGCCCTTCCACATTATGATAGATGCTTCAAACTATGCATTGGGTGTAGTCCTTACTCAACTTGATGATCGAAAGAGACCATATTACATACACTATGACAATAGCAGAATTAGTAGGGTACAAATTAATTACATCACTACTGAAAGGAAGCTTATGACTATGGTGTATGCACTTGAAAAATTTAGACATTATGTTCTTGAGTATCTTATTTATGTCAACACGGATCATAGTGCCATTAGATTTCTAATGAATAAACCAAAGGTTAGTTCAAGAGTGATACAATGACTTATGATATTACAAGAATTCAACATCACTATGATAGATAAGAAAGGAATAGAAAATGTTGTGGCTAAGCATTTGGCAAGACTAATATGGAAAATATAGAAAGAGGATGAACCATTATCAGACCAGTTTCCTAATGAAAATTTCTTTACAAAGATAACAATGGCCATCAACTCAATAGAAAAGTCTTGGATGACTAACTACATGACTTATTTCACTATACAAGAGCTTCCTATTTAGTGGAACAGGAAAAAATGGAACAGTTCCTCCATAAAGTTAAATAGTATATGGAAATCAATGGAAATCTTTACAAGATATGTACTAATAGACTAATAATATGGTGCATTCCAAAAGAGATATAACAAAGAAGTCTATAAGATACACATGATGGACCATATGATGGTTACTATGCACGGCATAGAATAACACTAAAGCTAATGATGGTAGGTACTTTTGGCCTACCATATTTAGGGATGCACACAAATTCACTCAATCTTGCAAATGATGCCAGTGTGATGGAGTGATGGCCATAAATGAAGGACTACAACAATGAATCTAGCCATTAGAACAATTTTATATATGGGGAATTGATTTTATGGGACCCATCACATTAATGTTCAATGGGAAATCATACATTATAATGATAGTTGATTATTGTACAAAGTGGGTAGAAGTAGCTACAATCAAAGATTGCATAGCCAAAACTATTGTTAAATTCTTTTAACAACACATGGTGAATAGATTTGGAATACCACGTATGCTCATATTTGACAATGGAACACATTTTACAGGAGCTACATTTAAAAATCTAATGCAACAACTTGGGGTAAATCCCAAATCAACTACACCATACGATCCCCAAGAAAATGGTTAAGTAGAAGTGACTAACCGAGAAATCACTAAAATATTAACTAGAATAGTTAGTTGATTTAGAAAGGATTGGAACACTAATTTGAATGATGCTATATGGGCATATAGATCCACATGGAAACATCCAATATGATACTTTTCCTATGAACTAGTTTATGGAAAACTTCCTATACTACTAATCTAAGCAGAGCTACAAACCTTAGTTACTAGTAGTGAACTTGACCTAGACTTAAACCTAGCTCAAAAGGAACATCTTATGAATATTAACCTTCTAGAGGAAAATAGACTTATAACTTTGATGAATAATGAGATTCACAAAACTACTCCAAATGTAGGAATGTTGCAAGAATATGATAAGTGTCAATCCAATTGGGCAATAAAGTCCTATATTACAATCCCAGTCATGTGCCAAAAAATGATAAGTTTCAAACCTTATGGGAAGGACATTATATCATCCATGCAACATACCAATTGGGTGCCATACAAATTTATCACCCAACTAGCCCAAAAAGCTTATTGGTTAATATTCAACAAGTCAAACCATTCTATGAACATCCCGTCTCCTATATGGATTCTACCCAACTATCAAATCATCTTAAACTCTTTCCATGTTCTAATTAACTATTTTCAATAATAGTTGTGGGGGTGTTCAGTGTGATACTTAGGCATCGAATCTTTTTTTTTTCTTACTACTTTTTCATATACTTTGATATATTTTCTATTCTTCTATATTTTTCCCATTTCTTAATCATTTTCTATTCTTTGACACTTTTTAAATTCTTTTGAAATTTTTACATTCTTAATATCTTTTACCATTCTTATAATTTTTAATAATTTATTTATGATATTTCATTATTTTTCTTATTCATATTTTTGTTGGTTTTTTCTAGTAAAGTGCAAAAGAATAAAGCAAGATGTAATCCCAATAATGTGAAAATTTTCCTATATTATCAAATCATGGAAGGATTGATTCTATATACAATGAGACCACATCATTCATCCATTCATTTCTAATAATAACAGGTTTTTACCATGGCCATAATGATATTCTTTTCACAATAAATCTAAAATAAATTTGTGATCATTATGCCTAGATAGAAAAGTGAAGAACCAAGTGGGAATGAAAAGGGTATGACACCAAGGGGATTTGTGGATTCTCTAAAAATACTAGTATAATTATTGTCCTATTATTAAGTTTTATTATCTACTTAAGTTCAAATAAAAAATGAAAGCATGTATAAAATAAGTGCTACCATACCATGTCACTAGAAAGATGTGCTACCCATGCCTAAAGTTAGTCTTTTTGTAAGGTTGACACAACAAAAACCTAATAAGTGCATAGAATAAAATTGTTTGGAGTTTCATTGGATAGAAATGTTACCCATGCTTGAAGGTAGGCAGCTTCTTATAAATCTCAAAAATAAAGTGTGCTATTAATAAACTATCTTCTTGAACTACATTGCCAAGTGTTGATGCTTCTTATAGCAGTGGTAGTGTGTGGTTGATAGTTTTGGGATGATGTAATGCGATGTGATTGGTAAGTGGTATGGAATTGGTTTGGATATTGGATGAAAAGACTAATGATCACATTAACCATATATCACACATAAGAATTCATTATGCTTATGGTAAGACATCTCATGTTCAATTTCTACAATCCTTTCTAATCATATTCCATCTCATTGGTATATATAATCATAATTCAATGGTTTTATATAATATAGTGTCATTTTCTCATCTAGGTAATGCTGACATGTGTGTTTTGCATTCAACTCCTTGAGTGCTTACAAACACTTGTAGGTGTGGTTATACAAAAACACTAAGAGCTAAAGCCTACTTTGGTGAGGATCCATTTGTATAACTCTTATACCTCATATTTAATGACTAGTTCCACATCATATTATGCCTTTAGGATACTTAAACTGTAACAAAATTATCCTTGACATGTTGTCTAGCACCCTAAGAGTTCCTCAAAGAAGATTTAGAATCAATACAAAACTGAACAAGAATATGCCTTAGCAATCAACAATTCTAAAACACATGCCAAAAATAAATCTGTTAGTATTAGCATGTGCCCTAAGCAATGTTTCAAATACTATAAATGCTTAATACTATAAAAACTAAATAGCACTCCCTTGACTCACGTGGACACCACAGGGACTACCAATTGAACCCTCTACATTCATCATTGCATGTTGGTAGTTGGTGTTGCACTCTAATGAGCACACACAACATCCCATAGCACACCCATAACACACTTGATTTACACCCCAATGTAGAGTTGAACTATGAAACCCTCCTTTTCAAGGTCTTATTGAGTGGGGTAATGCATAAAAGCCATAGCCTCCTCTTACTAATGCATGAAACTTCCATGCCAATATGGTTTTGAAGACATAAGGAGTAGAGTACTTCTTACATCCCTATGTCCCCCAAATCGTGGGGGAGGTAGCATGCCATCATCAACCCTACTACCTCTCTCACAATCCTCTCCTACTTAAAATAAGTTATGTCCTTGGAGCATAGCCTAGGTAGCTCACAAGGTAGCTACACCAAACCGAAGGAGGATTCCGTAAATTTTGAAGAAGTAAGCTTATGCTACTCAGAGTCTAGATCAAAAGGACCTTAGATTCTAGAGGGTCCAACTACCAAGGTGTAAGACCTTAAAGCTGAATGTTGATCTCAACCATTTTCCTAAGATCTAGAATCATCATAGCATCTGACACCCAAGTCAAGAATAATACCATTCAAGACTTGGTATGTCCACCCTTCAACACCCTACTTGAGATGTAGGACTATAGAAGGACTCCAAGTCGTCTATCATACCAACATGATAGAATGCACTGACCTAAGGCATGCATGAGTCCAAGGTGATCTCTTGACTCACTTATATCCAAAGGATTAGGGGTCTCAAGATTAACATACTCTTCTTTTCTATGTGAACTTAAGCCCCATTGCCTATAAAGTTCTTTGAAAAGCTCTAGGCATCCCCCTACTTGAGCTAGGTTCTCATAGGAACTTGTCCTTGGATCCTATGAATCACCACATGCCATGCCTCTTTTGTTCTATTCGGTTCTCATCTTTCTAAAAGTTTTTTTTTGTATGAGGATTCTCTATTCATCATCTGAGTAGCCAAGGTGGAAGGTTGATTTCTTGCTCCTAATAGAAGTCTAGGGTTAAGTTTTCTTGGGACCTCAAATGCTCTAGTGGTTTCCAACTATCATCTAAGTCTAGATGATGTTTCCAGTGGACAAGAAATTCCGCTTTCATATCATCACCATGGCTAGTGATCCAAAAGTTTCAAATGTAGTCTACTCTCTTTCTTTGTATAGATTGTATACAAGGTCATTCTTGGATTGAGAGGCTTCTTTTTGGATAAGAAAAACCATTAGGAAATGGATTTAGCATGCTAACATGAAAAACTATATGGACTCTATCCATATTAATAAGTAGCTAAATCTTATACACTACAAGGTTAATTTTATTGATGATCTGGAAGGGACCATCATAGTACCTCATCAATTTGGATATAGTTCCCTGTTTTGGCTCAAAATGATGAGGGTCCAATTTGAAGATAACCCAATCTCCCACCTGGAATTCGCAGTGTTGGCATTTTTGGTTTGTGAACTTTTTCATATGCTACACCACCCTCTTTAGACAATCCCTTACCATTTCAATGTTTTCGAATCACACCTTTAAGAACTCATCCACCAAGGGATGTTGTCCTTGTAAGAAGGAGAGACCATATGTGGGACAATGGGCTACCTTCCCATTACCATTTTTGTAGGAGAAAAACCAATAGCTGAAGGCTTATGAATGTTGTAACTTAGCTAGGCAATCCCTAACAAAACAAGATAGTTCTTCTAATCACTATGGACATAATGTCAAAGGTATTATTTAAGTACACAATTCATACATTTTGTTTGTCTATCTGTTTGGGGATGTAAACTTGTTGATAATTTGAGGGTGGTTCCCATCATTCTAAACAAGGCCTACTAGAAGGCATTTGTAAATCTAGGATCACAATCAAATACTACGCTCATAGGTAGCCCAAAATATTGGACCACCTTATCAAAGTAATATGCTACAGTGTCCTCTACTAAACATTGAGATGGGTAGGGAATAAATATGGAAAACTTGGAAAATTTGTCCTCCACAACAATGATGTTGCTTAGGCCTTGCACATTTGGTAGGCCTGTGATGAAATCCATGGTCATCATAGCCCATGAGAATGGTGGGATTTCTATAAAAAGTAGGAGTCAACTAGGATGCTTCATGAAACCTTTATCCTGTTAACACACTAGACACTTCTGAACATAGGTAATTACATCCTAATACATCTTTGGCCAGAAGAAGTTTCTCTCTATTAGTGCTAGAGTTCTTTGTTGTCCAAGGTGCCCTACACATTATGTATCATGGCACTCTTGAATAATTTCCTTACGAAGGCCATCCCAATCTTGGATACAAACTTGGTAGTCCTAAAACCAAAGTAGACCATCCCTCATTTTGAAATGTGATGCTCATCCAGTTTCTATCAATTTCATAAGGTCCAAGACTTAATGATTCATTTTTAACCCATCTTGGATTCTGGCCAACAATACTTCATCATACTAGACATGTGAGGTTTGTAGTCCAATGATAGAGAAGAGTTGGAAGGTAGGTTGATGATAGTGACTTAATGCATTTGCTATCATGTTTTCCTTTCTAAGGTAGTAGGTTAGCTACAAATTAAACTCAAAAAGTAGGGCCAACCATCCTACCTAGTTGGGCCTCAGCTTAGTTTGATTTAGTAGATATTTGGTGGCCAAATTATCGATCTTTACATGGACACAACTTTCTAACAAGTAATGCCTCCATAATCTCAAGCAATGAAAAATTTCAAATGTTGCTTTCTCATGGATTGGCCATCTCTGATCTACTTGATTCAACTTTCAAGACTCATAAGTGACAAGATGTTCATTCAGTAGTAACACACCATTGATTGCATCCTTACTAGCATTAGTGTGAGCCTTAAAATATTTTGAGAAATTCAACAAAGCCAATATAGGATAAGAGGTGAAGGCCTCTTTGATTTTATCAAAGGCTTGTTGATATTTTGAATCCCATTGCCATGGAACTTCTTTCTTTTGCAGATTTGTGGGGGGAGTAGCAATACTGAAGGAATTTTTGATAAATCTACAAGAGAAGCTAGCTAACCCCATAAACTGTTGGACCTTATGAACATTAGTAAGAGTGGGCCATTGGTGTACATCCCTTACTTTTTTGGGATTAGGCTTAACCTGTTCATGTCCTATAAGGTGTCCTACAAACTTCAACTCTATACAGTAGAATTCACATTTCTCTTTCTTAATATATAACTGATTTGCCCATAGTTTCTCAAGGATGAGCTATAGGTGGAGAGCATGCTCCTCCATGACCCAGTTGTATACCAAGATATTGTCAAGATTGATGACCACAAATTTATTAAGAAATGGTCGAAATATCTCATTCATTAGGGTACAAAAAGTAGTCGGTGCATTTCATAGCCCAAAGGACATCATAGTCCATTCATACAATCCATATTTTGTCACACATGCAGTTTTCTCCTCATCATTTTGTACAATGTGAACCTAGTAATATCCTTGGCAAAGGTATAGCTGGGTAAAATAACATGCCCTTGCCAATTGATTGAATAGATCAGAGATGAGTGGCACTAGATACTTGTTCTTAATGATGTGCTTATTTAGTAGTTTGTGGTCATAATAAAGATGCAAATTCCCATACTCCTTGGTAATAAATAGCACTAGTGCATCATAATGAGATTTTGAGGGATGAATGCACCCTTTCAACATTGGACTCTTGAGCTATTTCCTCAACTTTTTCAATTTTGGTTCCATTAAAAAATGCGATATTTAAATACATATGTTAGTACTTGGTAACAATTCTATTTTATGATCTACTACCCTCTGAGGTAGTACACTTCTAGGTAGCTCTTCTGGCATCACATCTTGAAAATAGTTTAACACTTAAGTTATCTGTGGATCCATGCATTTTTGAGCCCCACTACCCTTCTAAGAATTCCTAGTTTACATTGCTAACAAAAATTTTCATGTCGGATTTTGGACTAGATATTTTATCATCATAGGAGAAACAATTTGAGGGCTAGATCCCTCATCCTTCATAATCTATGCCCCATAGGTCTAAATTATGCAAGGTGAACTCTCATGTTAAATGAAAATTAGATCTAAATGTGGAGCAATAAAAACTTTGGCCTTGCATATGAATTCCTACCCAAATATCACATCAAAGAAATACATATCCAAAACTAAAAAATCAAGAGCTCCCTACCATGAGCCCACTTGAACTAGAACACCATGACAAACATTGATACACCGAAGGGATTTAAACTTTGCAAGTTTGCAAGAAGCTTGGACTGGTTCCATTTCTAACTTCAAGTCCCTTACCATGGATGGTATCATATAATTTTGGCTAGTACCATTATCAATGAAGGCACTTATTTATCTCAAGCTCACAATGATCGACATCAATTGAACCTGATGTAAATTATTAAGATTATCATTATTGGAGCTTTCAGCTCTTAATCTCTATGTAACCATATCAAAAAACTCCATCATAATAGCCAATCTTCCCTATTCCACTAAGATGCTTCCCTTTGTAATATGAAGGCATGGGTCTAGATGGTACTTGAGAGACATCAACTACTTCCCTAGATCCTATCCCTGCCTATTCTCATCCCTTCCTAAACTCAAAGGATAATTTCTCACCATGTGATTATTGTGGTATAAGAAGCATTAAATTGATCCTTTAAAAGAACCCTCAAAAGAGAATTTTTTCTTCTTGGCCCTAGGTTTCCATTTATGCCTTATATCTTTATATTTATGCTTGAAGGCTTGGTTTCTTGGAGAACCAACAATAGGATGACTACCCTGCTAAATTGATTTAAAAGTGTTTTGACAATTGATTGAACTTGTGACTATTCTCTAGGAGTGGGAGGGCATACCATGCTTTCCCTTTCCTAGTTTACCCTTATCTAGCTTCATTGCCTTAAAATGAAGGAGGGTACCTATAGCACCAACAACCTCAGTGAGTATGTCAATGCCTTGTCAATGTAGTTCTATATGTGCCTAGGATTGTAACCCATTTATAAATTTGAAGAAATGATCTCGATCTCCTATATCAAGAATCAGTAACATAAGCCCTTAGAAAGTATTGATGTAATCTTCAAGCTTTCTTGAGTATTTTAGGGACTCAAGCTTGGTTTTGTTTACCCACTTGGAGTTCCTTGGGTGGAACTATTTAATCAACACTACCTTGAATCTATCCTAGGTGTCTACCATTTCAACAGCAGCACCCTTCTCTTGGGCATGAAGGAGGCTGAGCCACCATAGCTTAGCACTTCCTGTGAGTATTGAGATGCTATGGAGACCTTCTGGGCTATAGGAACAGCCTTGGTAGACATATACATCTCTACATTATGGAGAAAGACATCAATTTTTGCATTGCTCCTTTGAGCATCATAGGAACCCAATTTTATCGCTTTGATTTGAGCCATTGCTACTTGCTCATCTACCAGGTGTCTTGCTAGGGAGGAATTCAAAATAGCATTTTCAATTTTCAAACTAGATAGCTCCTAATTCACTCTAACCAGGGTGTCCTCCATCACCTTTATCCAAATAATTAGGACCTTGACCAAAGATGCTTTTGTCTGTGCCTCTTGAAAGAAACCAAAGAGGTCCTTAAAGAGGTTTAGCATATGATCCAAATGGCCTTCTGGGATCAAGACCTTGGCCTCTGCTAATTTCACCTAGTACTTAAAGAGGAGATCCATCTTATCTTGGGGTGATTCTATTTCTTTAAGAATATAATGAAGTGCATCCACATTCTTTGGCCCAATATAGGCTAGGCCCTCATCCACAACTTTAACTTGATCCCATAAGGTCTAGAACTTAGCCTTATCTTGACCAAGTTCTACCTTGACCTCTATGTTAGTGTGATCCTTAGCCATTCCACTAGGTCCACTAGGCTCCATATCAGTAAATAAGAGAACTTTATCAGAAGGCCACCCACAAAGGAGGAGTGGCTAGTAGAAGTTGAAAATGGAAACCTCACAAACCCTCTCTTCCCTTTATCAAGTGAGTTTCACTAACAAAACAAAATGTGAGGCTCTAATACCATATGTAACAACATTATGCCTGACACATTGTCTAAAACCCCAATATTCCCTTAAAGTAGATTTAGAATTAGGATAGAACTTAAGAGAAATATGCCTTAGCAATCAATATTCTTGAAAGACATGCCAACAAACAATCTTCTAGTATTAGCATGTGATCTGAGCAGTGTTTCAAATATTGCAAACACATAATACTATAAAAGCTAGATAGCACTCCCTTGCTACACTCATGTGGACATCACAAGGAATACCAACTAAACCATCTAGATTCATCACCACATATTGTGTCATGCTCTAACAAGCGCATGCAGCATCCCATAGCACATCCCATGACATACCTAGTTTACACCCCGATGTAGAGTTAAACTATGTAACTCTTCTAAGCATGGTCCTATTGAGTGGGGTAATGAGTAAAGTCATAGCCTCCTCTTACTAATGCATGGAATTTCCATGCTAGTACGGTTTTGAAGACATAAGAAGTGGAGGACTCCTTGCACCTCCATAGCCCCCAAACTGTGGGGAAGGTAGTAGGCCATCATTAATACTACTACCTCTCTCAAATAAGCCATCAATTTTCACTTTCATATATCTATACATTTGATCATACTTTTTGCAATTCTTACTACCATCTCTTATACCTCTAATTAATCATGTTTAGATGTCCTCCGATATCAGATACTTGACATCAAACCCCAAGATGCAATGTTGAATATTCGATATTACAAGGTATATGTCAGCCTATAAATATAGCACTTGGACATATGGTTTTCACATTATTATTTGCATAGAGTAATGAAGTTCTTGTAGTTTAGCCATTTCAAAGTTAGAATATTTTTGAGTGCCTGCAACAAGAGTTTGAGTGTGTATAGATCTTTATTCGAGCACTAATATACCTAAGCACAACAATGTGACAAAAATAAAGATAAGCCCTTTTGATAATCCTTGAAACACTGAGAATAGATTAATGTTTCATTTAATGCATTTAATATTTATGCACTTTAAATAAGGAATTAATTTGAATTATTAATGAACACAAGCATGACCACTTTGAGCATGTGTAGTGCTTGGTAACCCAAAAATGCTTAATGTTTGGTAACCCAGTAACGCTATATGCATTCAAGATGTGTCCAGAGAGTGGGAATGAGTACTTGTGTTAGGTTATCTAACCAATAGATTAATTAGATATTAAATTCTTCTACCTTTCATTCTTGTTCTAGGTGATTAAACTTATAAAATATTAAATGTTAAAAATCATATACCTCAATTGCACTTAACCATACACTTGTACCTCATGAGTGGAATTGAGAAGACAATAACCATTTTGATTAGATTTCACTTCCTTGAACTAAGTACTTAAGAACTTAAGATTTGCAAAGTTTAACTAGATTGCATATGATTGCTTACGATTCGTATGGTTGGGCATAGGGGTAACTCATTGCTCATCATTGGTGCCATTACTAAGGACCTTTTAGTTTTTACATGCATTATATAGCATTTAGTGGAAATTATTCAAACTCATTGGAATGAACCCTAGAGTCATATCATACTTTAAAATAACAGCAACAATTTTTAGAAAGCAGACTACATTTTTGTCCTCTAACATGAAATGTCTTCTAATGGAGTTCATTAGTAGGTGCCCCAAAAATATAGAGTGATAAATTCTCATCTTGATGAGTATGTACCCAATTTCACCTTCATCCTACACTACGATAAATAGTTGCAATGGCATGACATGAAGGGCAACATTGTGTTGTCACCCAATTGATCTAGTTTTGTGATGCTCCAACAAACTCATATGCATTTGGGCCTTCAAGGACTTCATGTTGAGTATATTATACAAGATAGTAACACCAAGTATTATCATCTAACTGAGCCACAATGTCTTAGGGATTGACAACTAGAACAACACTATGAATCTGCAAAGAAAAAGTGGTTCACTAATTCCTCATTCCTACCTTACCAAAAAGATGATGGAGAACCCTTCTCTAGGGGCTTTTCATTTAGTGAAATTCCTCTCTTTGACTTTGGTGAAGGAGGCCAAAACAAGAACCTGCAATCCACGATCCATAATCTTGGTTTTGGAAAGAATGGATCTAGTGACAAAGGAGGAGAGTCAGGGTAGGGATGTAGATGAGAAACAATATCATGATCATGGCTATGATGCCCAAAGAGGGGGTATTAGGAATCATGATGATGCTAGTGCTCCTTCCTCTTCACCTTTTTCATCATCCTCTTCTTCTTTTAGCTCTGATTGCAACCATAGGGGACGTGACTATGATGGAGGTGATTAATAGGACCAAAATGATCAAAGGGATCATTAGGTAAGTTAAAAATAGGGGCATAGGCAGTCAAGTGAGATCTACCACCATGAATAAAGGGGGAGCAGAGGCATCATAGGCATCAAAACCATGGCCTTGATGAGCCTTTTCTTGCTACCTGGAGTATGTTAAACATTCTAGAGGTAGCACAGAATTCCACAAGGCACATAAAGGATAGTTAGATCAAGAGGCTAGACATGAACAATATGCCTTGGTTCAAAAAGGGATATAACTCAGATCCATAGAACCATCTCCAAGATTTGCAAGATGCATGTGCCTTGTAGAACATAGAAAATGAATGGAAAAAGCTTAAGTTGTTTCTCAGGACACTCATTAAAGAAGCTGAGAACTAGTATTGGTCCTTAGAACTAGAATCTATTATACAGTGGAGTACAATGCTTAAATTGTTCAATGACAAATATTAGATATGCTCTCAAGTGTCCAACTTAAGAAGGAAGATCCAAAGATGGAAACAAGGGATACACGAACCCTTGAACACTACCATAAGCCAATACTATTCCTTATGGAATAGATGTCCTAACCATGGTTATTCTTAATTGGACCAACTTCACCACATTGTAGATGGGTTTCAATCCAAACAAGGAGAACCCTTGGCATCTATGCCCAAGGGCAACTATCAGAATTAAGTATCCATCAAATTCAAAGATTGATTGAGTAGTTAGTGAAAGTAGAAGGAGAACTAAGAAAACAAGAAAGTGCATAAGAGTACAATCATGATCCTTTCATTCATAAGAGGAAGGTTTGATTTTATGACAAAGAGGAAGAATCATCACTTGATGAGGTGGTGAATCAAAAAACCTTGTTGCTTCAAAAATTTCAATCTAAAATTACTGCCAAGATCAATCAATTATGGGAATCCATGGATAGCATATTTTAAGCTATCCTAAAAATTGTGGAAGAGTCTAAAGAACAAGGTAGTGATCATGATCACAGGAGGCACAAGGAAGCTAAACATGCCAATCAAAGAGGTAAGGAAAAGATTGTTATAATAGAAAATGTTATAGGAATCAAATCAAATAATGATGGTGGGTGTGACATTTTCCATTATAAACATCCTAAGGGATGTTGTCCTATTATGTCACACTTATAGGAATTTTGGATGTATGCCCTAAATCCATGACTAGCACAAAGGTAAACACCCAAAATATTGCCCTATTCTTCTACATAAAAAGTCCTAAAAAGCCCTCATAAACTAATGTAGCCAAAAAATTTGTCTCTCATCCATCCTCTACATTAAGCCTTGTTGGGATCACTTCAAACCAAACATCTTCTTAGGCTTGCACAATCATGATAAATCATGTCATATCTGATTGGACCAAGGCTGGAAATCTTCCCAAGAAACGACCCATGCAAAGCTCTTCTTGATTCAAGTTCAAGCATGAATTTATCTTGGAAGTCCTTTCATTTACCCATAGATTTCCAAAAATGACCCATGAAAATCTCTTCTTGATTTAAGTTCAGGCACTAATCTAATTTTTTATGAAATGTATAAAGCCTAGAACGTGCCACCTCTCAAGAAAAGTGACATTCATCTAGTGTTAGTAGACCAATCTATCACTATTCCTTTGGGATTGGTAGAGAACATTATGACCACTATATCTAGGTGGTCTTATCTTGCTAACTTCCTAGTAATTGAGATTGATAATTGTAACAAGAAATTTTTGATCATTATGGAAAGAGCTTGGCTTAGCACCATCGATTGAAGAATAGGCGTCTATGACCTCTCCTTGAAGATTTCTAGGGAGAATGAATTTGGTTTGATCAAGAGAAAGAATGTTCCATGTATCATGTACAATGATACTAGGTGCAACTATGTGTAGAAGTTATGGTCCATCAAAAGCATTGCCATTACCACATGCAATCAGCGTGGAACTAAACATGAAATTCACAAGTGTCTATATGCAACAACCACTAAATTGGAGGGCACCCAGTGGCTAACAGCTGATTCGACAAATAGCAAAAAAGACATGAAACCTATTGAGGACCCAAATAATAGGTTGTTGGTTAACATAAAATAGATAAAACCTTTCCATGAGCCAACACAAGCCAGAACAACAAACATCTCCATGGATGGACAACCATGTTCAACATGTCACATCTCTTCCTTCAAACTTAGTAGTGGGGGAGATGGCCATCCATGCTAATTATATAAGTGACTCGTTAGTTTTTCATCTTTGTGTTTTACATGTTTTTATTTTACACCTTGTTATTCTTACAACTTTTTTTTTTACACATTCTTTATCTTACACATTTTTTTTTTATGTTATCAATTTTTCAAAGTTTTTGTTTTACAACATCATTACTATGTTTTATTTTTCTTAAAATATTTTACACTTTCTTGTATATTTTCCTTTATTCTTGATGTGATTTTCTTATTATGTTTTAATAATAATGTGCCTTATTGCTAACTAGGTACAATGTGTTTAATTGATGTAGGCATGTGCTATCCCGTTATTTGATTGTTGGTGTATGGATTCTAGCTTTGAATTTTGTTGCTGATAGCTAGGACATGGTTTCTTTTTTATGAAACAAGCAGTGAGTCCATAACATCCACCCATCCAGAAACTTTATGGCTTTCCTTGTTTGGGAAGCATGAGGTCTCTTTTTCATTAATAAAAATTTAACGAACTTATGACTTTCGAGGTTTTTAAATTTAAAAATGATTCAAAGGTTTGAATAGGGTGTGACTTCAAGGGGATTTGGTACTCTTTATGCCTTTCTACTTACTTGGGTGCATGTGTGTTTTCATGGATTTCTTATCATTCTGTGTCTACCAATAATAAGAAGTTAAATAAGTCTTTGCATGGTGTGGTTCCCATAATAATAAAAAAAAGAACAATGGGAATTCAAAGCACATCCCTTAGACACAATAAACAAGCTACAAGCACTAGTTATGAAACTAGAAAGACATGTTACCCATGCTTGAAGGTCTCCTCTAACTAAAGCGCTTCCACACTTCCTACTTATCTTATCTTCTCTAATAAGGAATGATGGTTGTTCTATGGGAGCACTCTTGTGTCTCAAGGGAGTGTACTAGTCTTAGAATGGTGATGTGATGTGACTAAATGTGGTTGGTTTTGGTCTAGACTAAGGATGGATTTTATCAGGTCATTTAACCAAAAAAGTTCACAAGGAACTTCATGTGATCTTAACTAGGAACTCCATTCCACTCTCTCTCATCCATATGTGCTTTCCATGTCTCACCTAATTGCTAGTTTCATGTTCTTTTTCAATGTCTTGGTTTGATGTGTTAAAATTCTTAGGTAGTTTCTTTTGGATTTTTATCTTTAACTTTCTGTAACCATTAATCATCCATGGGGCCCATGGACCCCTTAGTTTGAAGTTATGCAAGGGTAATAAAAGGCCTATGCCTGCATTAGGGAGGACCCACTTGCATATCTTTTGGTTGGGTTAGTTAAGTTCTTTACCATTAGAAATTCTTACAATCAAACCCTTTTGCATGTCTCATCAATGACATCCAATTTTGTACATCTTCATAATTTTTTTCAGTAAAAACCTCTTTTTATTATTGCAAATTCTTAAAATCCTCTTCAAGCATTTCATTGCGTATGAACTTTTTAGAGTTTAATGGACTGCTTATTCATTTCACCTATTTTTTAACCTTCCCGCTAACACTATTAATGAAATCAATCCACCATAATCACAACCTAGCCAAGTGTAACAATTGACCAGACAATGTACTTATAATTTATATGTTACACATTGCACACTAATTCATGATTTTGTTTTGATTGTAGTGGGATGTGCAGACTAGAAGTGGGACTATCTTCACCAAAGGATAAGTAGTAGCACCATGTGGCGAGAATCCTTCATGCTCATTGAATCTTCTCCCTCACTCTTTAGCTACCAGAAAAGTTAGATGTCAATTTTGTCTAGGGTGTTCGTTTCTCTTGTCATGAATATCCAATTTTGTAAAAAAATTGTAAATCCATATACTCAAGAACTTAGAGTCTATTTGTTTTATTTGAGTTAGTCTGTATGTCAGTCAATAATCCCATACCTACCTAATATTTTATAAGGAACTTGTTCCTCCTCCTGTTCACTCGAGGACAAATTTTCATTTAGTCATGGAGGTATGATGAATTGTGTTTAGATGTGCTCCGATATTGGATACATGATATCAGAGCCTTGATCTTGGATCCCTGATATTAGAGCCCAAGATGCGATGTTGAATATCTAATATCATGGGGTATATGCTAGCCTATAAATATAGTGCTTGGACACATGGTTTTCACATTAGTTTCTACATAGAGTAACAAAGTTCTTACAGTTTATCCATTCCAGAGTTAGAATATTTTTGAGTGCCCACAACAGGAGTTTGAGTGTGTACAGATCTTTATTTAAACACTAATGTACTTGAGTACAACAGTGTGATGAAAATAAAGACACTCCCTTTTGATAATCCTTGTAGCACTAAGAATAGATTAATGTTTCCTTTAATGCATATAATATTCATGCACTTTATCGTAATGCACTTTAATTAAACAATTAATTTTGAATTGTTAATGAACATAAGCACAACCACTTCAAACATATGTGTAGCCCTTGGAAATCCAACAACATTTAACGTTTGGTAACCCATCACCACTATATGCATTTAGGATGTGTCTGGAGAGTGGAAAAATGTATTTGTGTTAGGCTAGATAGGCAATAGATTAATTAGATATTAAACTCCTCTACCTTTCATTCTTGTTCTAGGTGATTAAACTTATAAAATATAAAATGATAAAAATCATATACCTCAATTGCACTTAACCATACACGTGTACCTCATGAGTGGAACTGAGAAGACAACGATTGTCCTAATTAGATTTTAGTTCCTTGAACTAGTGTACTTAGAAACTTAAGTTCTACAATGTTTAATCAGATTGTGTGTGAATGCTTGTGATTCATATGGTTGAGCATAGGGATACCTTGCTGCTCATCAACCTCTAATTAACCTTCTTTGCCAAAGATTCCTTATTTTATGATATTTTACCACCAAATTCTCATATTTTGAGCATCTATGATCAAACACCTTGTAGACAACTTATACTTCTTCCAAACCATCCATTTGACTCAACTTTTTCATTAGAAATTACATCAAAATTAAACTTTTTTGGCAGTGATGTCACATGTATGATGTTGTAGGCCCTATGACATTGCAACTATGATGTCACATCTATAGTGTTGCATTGATCAAGATATATATATCTATGTAGGAGTTAGGAAAAATCTTCATTTTTTATTTCAAAGTAATGAGAGTTCATGCTATTTTTCTAAGCCTCTAACACTTGAACTTCCAAGCTATCTAACTTCTTCATTGTAGCTCCAATTTGCATGATTTTTGAACCCTCTTGACCATGAAGTGACCAACCTAGTCATGGGGGAGAGTATTGCATGTAGAAGAGTCAAATTGAGCTCAATTTTGAGCTTAATGTTTCTAATGTCAGAAGAGTATATTAAGGGTAAGAACAAAGAATAAATAAGCATATTTTGATCAATTAATTGAATAGAAGCTAATAAATCTAACTATTTCTCCTAAACAACTACTAAATAACATCGTAAATAAAAAAATGATAATTGTAAGAAGTCTTCACAATAAAAAACATATAAGGATTTCTTTTTAAAATTTTTCTAGCTCTACAATCATAATGAGAACCGTAAGTAGCAATAAGAAGAAACTCATGATTACATACTAGAACTTGAGGAAGGACTATAAACTATTAAGAACCTACTTAAAATTATTAGATATGCTTAAATAAATTTTTGATGATTGCAAATGGCTCCCAAAAGACCTATAGTAGGACCCTCACAACACAGAAGCAAAAGACTAAGAGGTTAAGGCAAAGTGCAAGCTAGAGAACAAATCCTGCAAGTGGAGCAGGAAGCCTAATCCTTCAACATTCACTAACAAATACTTGCAACTATACAATCCATGCAAGTCATGGAAAAAGTACTACTAGCTACAGAGCAAGGATAACATCTCACGCTATTAGCATAGTGTCTCCAAGAAAATCCAAGAAAGTCAATCATGTCCATAGTGATTATGGAACTAAGTTTTGGACCATTCATGGAGTTTATTTCAGAGAACATATAAACATAACTCTTAGCCTCTTCTCTATGGCCAATCCTATCATGAAATGGAGAATGGTACTTAGGAGAAGTATACCAATTTTGGAAAAATAAATAAGATGATGCCACTATTAAGATTAAAGGAGTCTCTATACCTTATTTAGTTGAAGCTATTGTAAAGGTAATTAATATCCTAAATATTGGAGCAAACATAGTGCAAATCTCTACTAGATTAGACACTAATTAAAGGAAGCTATGGTTGCAAAGAGAATATACAAAAGAAGATAAAAAACATAGTGAATTAACTATTGAGGAAAAGATATATTTCAAGACTAGATCCTACCATCTTTTTTTCGCCAAAAGGCTTAACAAAATTTCTATCTACAGTACAAGAGGAAGTACCATTCTAATGAAGAAATTCAATTCTAACATAGCTCATTCATTCTTTTTAGAAATTTAGAAAAGGTTTGAAGAAAAGAAGCCAAGGAAAATTACACTATCATTCTCTTACCTTGTTAGAATATTGTGTAAACAAGTTGAGATTCTAGAATACTTCAAAGATTTCTTAGGTAAAGCCTAGAATTTATTGTATGCCAAAATGTCTAAGCTAGTTCCACAAAAGAAAGATCAACTAGAGAAGCTAGTAGACATTGAGGAAGCAACTAGAATAACACTAGTAAGCAATATTCTAGCAACATGACAATAAGAATAAGTAGGACCCAATGGGTCAGCGCCTGCCAATGATAGACCTAGACAAAGTACTCTACTTGCACAACAAGATTATAGGCCTTCTATAAGCTACTTTTAGTAGATCATAGAAACAATAAGTTGTGGAATAAGAAAATTTTCCACATTATACAAAGTAAGAGATAACTCTATAAGACGTAAAATATCAATAGGACCTATTAGTGGTTAGGTATCTTTATAGGCAAGAGAGGATGAAGATTAGACACAACATATTTTAGGGAATGCTAAATCTTTCCAAGTTATGCTAGAAATTGGAGAAGGAGCCACAATAGTGGTGATGAAACAACAAGATGTAATAGAAATAGTAGAAGTAATCACAAATCACATCAAGGAATCATTTAATGTTTCCATTGTGGCACTGATAGATATTACTAGAACCAGAGATGTTGGAATGCTAGTTGGTAAGTCCGTGAATCCAACAAATTATGAAGATGTCCTTGATCAACTACTACAGATAGGAAAAGTAATGAAAAATATCTTTGATATCTCCAACGGTATCATTGCAGTTCATTTTGATTTGATTACAACAAAGTATAAGATAATAATGGTAGAAATAAGACTAGAACATGTAGAAAATGAGGTGCAAAAATTACTAGCTAAATTAGTAGGCTTAAGAGGAGAGAGGAGAGACCCTACATAGTATATAGTGCTAGACTAGCTAGACAAGTTTAGAATTGAGCAACTAACGTAACTCATAGCTAGAAATATTCAAGTAGAGATGGAAAAAGACAAAGTTGTATGAAATGAATCTATGATAGCAGCACAAACATATGAACATGCCAAAGCTATAACTACTTTAGAATAAGAAAATAAAATAATTATTGTAGAAAATACAAGGCTGATAGACATTGAAAAGAAAAAAAATATTCTTGAAGAAAACATCCATCAATGAAGAGAACAGTTCATTAGAGTTAACCATGACATGAATAGATTGGCTAAAGAAAATCAAACCTTGTTAAGGGAAGAAGTTTGTGCTATTTGAAAAAAATCAACAATTGAAATTAGTGTGTGATAGAATGAGGTCAAGAAACACGAATGGCTCAAACAACACTACAGAGACCATGTGGACATGTATAGGCAAATTGATGAAAAAGAAATCTAGATGGCCAAAGCTAAAATTAGTTGAATCATGGCACAAAAAATTGATTGGTAGCTGATTTTAGATAGCCTAGCCTATGTTCACCAAGCTAAAGTGAAGAATAAAAACCCACATATTGAAGATCCCACAAAATAAGGTTAGAAAACCTTCGGTATGCTAATCTAGCCATGTTAATAGTAAGTAGACCAAGAAATGAGCTAGAACAATAAGTAGCCGCAATGTATGCCCATCACTCTAAGATAGAATAGATTTACATTTCTATTATAATTTAGATTTAGATTTTATTCTCACTTTCATTATTTTTGCACTTAGGAATAACTTGATCCTACAACATCAAGATATCATATGCCTCACTTAGAGTTAAACCATACACTTGCACTTCACTAACTTGAAGTGGAAAGACAATGATCACAAACTAGTTATTAACTTCTAGCTTAGCTATATTGTCCATCCACAAATTATGATCTGGTCATGCGTGAACACTTGTGATTTGTATGGTAGAGTGTTGGAATACCCAACCACTTATCAAACATAATCCTAAAACTATATCTCATGTACATTACTAGAATAAGAAATCATATTATAAATGTAGAAAGCTTAAAGATATTCTACTCAAGTTCATATGATATGTATTGCATCCTACATGAATAAATATATATTAATAGTTGTAACTTATTAAACTACTAATTTACTAGGTGTCTACATAAAAAACTAGTATAAAAATATTTAAGCTAGAACAAATTTTAGTTTTGGGCAAACTTATAATCTTGAATATTAGTGATTTTATAGATATTAGGGGCTACAACATATATAAGTTGATATGGTAAAAAATAAATTGGTAAAAACCTAGTTTAAGAATGTTTTTATCAAGAATCTCTATCCCTTTTAAGAACTGGATTACCTATTTGAAAATATTTAGAAGCAAACCTTTTATCAAACCACCTTTTAACAATTGCTTGATGATTTGATATATTTTCCAATGCCTTTTAATATTTGAGTTCAACATCCTAAAGATCATAAGACATAGTTATAAAGCTCTTCTTTGGACTCAAAAAATTTAGGAAAAAGTCATGGGTGGGAATTTGCAAGTTACTAAGATTTGAAAAGTAGGCTCTTTAATCAATGTAAATGTTATCATCGTCATAGATGAAATAATTAGTAAGTAGTACCATAATAATTTCATTAAAATTTTTATCTTTGCCAATTAAAGGAGGATCATCCAAGAGGAATGTTTTCCCATCATGTTGTTTGATAGATAAGGTATGACCATGTAGCTTTTGTAAGGTGGTTGAAGGTAAATCTACCTTGATTTTTCCACCATGGTTTACTCCATCGACCCACCATGATTTTCTCTATCACTTTACTATGATATGCTCAATTGCTATTTCCTTAAATGGTTTCATTTTTTTGTTTTTCTATTTCCTTTTATTAGCAATGTTATCCCTTTTACCAAAAATAAATAATCATATCCCTTTTATTTCAGATTTATTTTTGTAACCTGTGATAATATAAAAGGAGCTCAAAGGGAAGATCCTTGATAATAATTCCAATGCATGAGCTATAATTCTTCTTCATTGTATTTATTAATTTTCTTAGTGCTTCAATCTTGAACCTATGCTATTGCTAATAGTCTAGGACTTGATTTTTTACTAGGATTTTTTCATAGGATAACTCTGTGTCTTTCCAATTTCTAGAATATTATTCATTTTATTAAAATTTATTAGTATTTTGTGTGAGATACTAGAAATAAAAATTGGTATTAGAGCTAGGTTCTATACAAAATAATTATTTTTTTCTAAGTGTTTTTAGGAAGAATCATGGCCAACTCTTCAACCAAAATTGAAATTGAAAAATTCAATGGATATAACTATGAACTATGAAAAATCAAGATGGAGGATCTTTTGATTGAAAAAGACTAGCATTGTGAGAAAGGTGCTAGGGTTGGTGGTGGTCGACCACGACCCCCATCATTTGGGGGCCATTGGGATGCAAGAAGTCCTTATCTCCCTATATCTTTGACACCATACTAAAATGGCAATTCCATACATTAGTTAGAGGGGGCTATGGCTTCCTCATTACCTCACTTGGTAGGACTTTACCTCAAAGGATTACAAAGTTTAACTCTACATTGGGGTTTATGTTGGATGTGTCATGGGATGTGCTATGGAATGTTGCATGTGCTCATAAGAGCATGACACAAACTACCAGCATGCATTGATGAATCTAGAGGGTTTAGCTAGTAGTCTTTGTAGTGTGGACCCAGCCCATAGTTCTAGTAACATTAGCTTCAAAACTTGCAATGTGAGTCCTAGCTTCCTATTGAATCTAAGCCTAGTTTATCAATGATGAGTAGAAGAAAAGTGGATGGATGAATTTTGTTGCATGGACATTCTATCAATCAAGGTTCCACTTGGGATCCATTTAGCATTCTTGAATTCTCATCACATTTGTAACTCATCCATCCACCATTGTCTTATTGGATGAGCACTCATAAAGCACATTAATTGGTTTTCTCACAAACATAATAAAAACACTCCAAGAGAAAAGAAAATATTAAAAATGTTTATCCATTAAGCTCAAAAAATACAAAATTCTAACTAAGCACACCAAATTTATTGAATGCATAAATGAAAATGACAAGAAAATAAATTTTTGACATGATTTAGAGAGTTATTTTCTTACAAATGATTCCTGTCTATTACGTAGTAGACCTCTGAGTATTGAATTGAACATTTTACATGTTTAGATGTGAAATAGATTCATTATGACATACCAAGTTTTGCCCATTGAATGTTTTGCATGGCTTACTTTAATGGTATATACACATGGTGCTACAAGACCAAGAAGGATTGCAAGGTATTTTCTTGTAGTTCATCCTTTCAATATTACATATTTTGCTAATTTCAAGGTGAAGATATTGGAAGATTAATGTGGCATCAAAGATGCTCAACCAGGCTCTCCCCATGAAACTAAGAAAGTTATCTTCCATCTTGTTTTCTGATTTGATCACTATGAAATCTACAAGATACAACCAACCTACAACATAAGTTATTACATCAGATATTTATCCCATGGGGTATGCATAGGATTTTTTTACCAACTTCAAATGAATGTTGGTACACTTAAGAGGAGAAATTCCATAATGAAGGTATTGTTGTAATGAGATGATATTGACTGTTGAATAAAGTGCTAAATAGTTATCCTTTTTACCAATCTAAATTTCCACCATGGGACTACTAGGATATGATCATTCTTGGGATAAATATCTTTCTTTGTAGCTCATGTAGCCACTGTAGACATAGAGATGATGATAACATCACCATCAAGTACCATCTTATTACTATTACTAAACATAGTTGTGGAACTTGTCCTTGAAGTAGATATTACACTTTGATTATAATTAGGGAACTTTACTAAGATCTCGTAGATGTGGGCTTCTATCTAGTTTGAATGATTTTCCTCTCCACAAGAGAAATGTGGGTACAATCCTATGGTTCTCACATCTATTCTTGCAATAGAATTGTCTACTGCAGGACCTCAAAATTTTCCTTGCAACTAAATTAATATGAGATCGCTAATATTACGTAGATGCATAGATGGGAGCTAAACTAACACAATAGATAATAGTACATGATTTAGCTTGCATTGATTATGGTTGAATGGGTATCCCATCTTGCATGGGACCAAGGAGTAGAAGCTATTGCTACTATTGGAAAACTTGACTGATAGGATTACTTGAAGTAGGTAGGTATTCTTGAGATGTCATTGATATGGGTCAATAAGCATCTACCTGTGCACCATAAAAATAGGGGTTAACAAGAAGCATCATCTATTATTTCATGAGAGTATGAAGATTGCATGGAGTAGCATTCCAAGGATTTGGAGCTTTCCACCATTGGTATTACTACATGAATTGTGAATATGCAAGTCTAAGGTAGTATGAATAACCTAGGTATGGAGTCCTATCACTTACCTTTTGAAAAATCTAGGATTTAAAGGCATTCTAAATTGTCATATCTCAAAAATCATGTAAGCCATGACTGGGTAGTAATACAAATCATGAAGGTTTACACAATATTTGTAGAGATTCTCATCATTGAAGGATGAGGAAGCCTCATTCAGATCTTCATGAATGCTCTTAGAATAAGAAAGCATGTCTTTACCCTTACCTTTATAACTATTTAAAAATTTATATGGTGTGACTATTTTGGTTACAAATTCAACCACCTTATAATCAATGTCTTTGATAGTAGTGGTCATCTTTTCATCCATTGCATCCCAAACTTAGTTCACTCAATGCGCAAAGTTTTTCAAGGACTTATTTCATCTAACATGATCTTGGACTAGGGCCTTAACCACAATGGGTGGTTCAACGGTACCTTTAATGTTTTTAGTCTTCTTTGTACATGCTGGGTTAGGATTGTACCTCTTTGCAAATTGTCACTTTCACCACTCATTCTTCATGCTTGCTTTGGTGTTCAAGAGTGCTTTGATTTGAGCCATGGATTTCTTGTGAACCTGGCCCACTACATGCATATCTACATGCTCTATTGTTTCATGTCTTAGTATTTTTACAACATGCATTAACTAATCTCTTTGGTTAATACCATGGTTTAGGTAGTGATGAAAATTTTTCATGTACGTCTCTATAGATTCATAGGCTCATTACCTCCATCTAGCCATCCCCATCTAGATGTTTGAAATTTGTGCATAAATATAAAATTTTATGTAGGAGATTATGACCATGTCTACCCATCTCTAAATTAATCTTAGGGGAAAGAATGTGTGCTAGGTCTCTATGTGTTCAATGAAGATGTGGGGAAACAATCGCAACTTCTACCAATTGCTTATGATCCCTTGGAGATAGTAAGCATTGTCAAATGCTTGCATGTAAAGATAAGGATCATCATTTATATACCCTCTATATGTTGGTACATTGACCATGTTGATTCATTTGATTCTACTATCACAAACATGCTTCCTTGGAATATGTACAAGTTCAATTAACTCATGATAATCATCCTAGTCAAATAAAGGAAATCATAACCACTACTCGAGGATCCAAATAAATGCAAGTGTTGGAACTTGGGGAAGAGGTTATCATTTTGAGTTTGAGTTGTGCCTTGGTTGATAACATCTAACCATGAGTCTTCATGGTGAAGTGACCCTTTACATTTCTTATCTACTCTATCCTCCTACTCTTCATATAAATGGTTATATGAAAAGTTGTGATCAAGCTCTTCTTCCATCATTTGATCTTAAGGATCTTGCATGTACAAAGACTCATATTCATCATACACAGGTTCATGAGTTTTTTATGATGCATGTTCATCCTCTAGATCCATGTTGATCAATGCCTCTTTGAAATCATTTAATGCAACCATGACTTGATCCCTAGAGAATCATTTATGAATGTCTCTCCACCTTCCCTACTTATCTTGAAGATAAGCTAGCACATCAGTGGAAGGGTCACATCCTTCGAATGCTCAAAGATGACAGAAGACCTTCTTATTTTTGGTGTTTTTCTAGAGACCTTTGGTGGGCTCTTAGCATTATCTACCATCTTGTCCATGTTCACAACTTATACACAACATGAAGAAACATACGCTTGATTTGAATAAATGTTAAAATCAAGAGTGTAAGTGTTTCTAGGTAGTTCACCAATGCCTTCCTCTACAATGATGCTAATGATAATGATCCTACTAATTTTAGACCAATGACATTTATCATACAAATCATGGTCTGATCTTGTCTTAAGCTTTGAAGATGATGCTGAGTGGATTGCCAAGAACACTTATATATATCATTGCATTCAAGAAATATAAAAGATATTATAATACATATAATAAAAATGAAACCCATGTTACCATGGTCAGAGATAAAGAGAATATTTATAATTATATGTTTTATTATTTTTATGGATTTTACATATATAACAAATAAACAATAGTAAATTCACATGCATGAACATCCCTCTTGGGAATAGGTGCAACACCACACACAAAATCTAATAAAATGTTGCTGAGTGATTGAGATATGATCCAAATAGTGAATGTCCCCAATTTGACTATTCAACTTCCAAGACTAAGTGAATAATGATGAATGATGTTGATATATGTCAATGAATTGATCAATTTATGAATTAATGATGAAATAGTCAAAGTGTTGTTGAAACTATATTGATTTGTTCATGATATAGATTTCCAAGAGTTTCCTTAGATATATATATGCGACAATTTAGACAAAGTTTACTAAAAATAATACCATATAGCCCTAGTGATGAAAAAACCTTAAAAATTAAATTTATATATATGAATTGTGGCCAAAATAACATTAAAACTACTAATTAATCTAGAAATTTCCTATATTTTATTAAAATAAACTTCTATTATATAATAAAAACAAAAAAATTATCTTCTACTGTAAAAAACCAACAATATTTACATATAAATCTACACATTTTCCATGTACTCTGTTTACTACAATAGAAGAATTGATTCTTCTTTTGGGTGTCCAACTTATAAGGTTCCTCACAATGCAATATACCCTTAGATGAAAAAATCAACATTATCATAATTATAGAAGATAATAGTTTTTTTTTTGTGACTTTAAAACTAGTTATTTTTTATGGATCCTAAAGTTATGAGTCAGTTACAACTTAAGGCGCAATTCTTAATTTCCTTCATATGAGTTTAATCAATGAATTCTTATGAAATCTTAATTAAGAATCTTTATTTGTTAGTAATCCTTTGATCCAAAAGTAGTGTCCTAGTGATCTTGTAGTTAAGAACATTAGAGAGTGTAATGTAATTCTTGTCATAAATTGATTGGCTAAGTTTAGAGGATGCTTGCACTATAAAGATAAAATCCTTAGTCTTTGATGAAACATCTATAAGACAAGCTGCATCAATGCATGCTTGTCGATGTAGCCTTGTTGATGCATGGTAGGATGCATTGATGCAAATACATCAATGTTGACATAGTCAATTTCTATATAAATGCACTCATCCCTTGCATTTATGACATCTTTTCAGTTGTAGAGTAGCTAAATTCTTAGAGTTTCTTTCCTCAAGAGTTAGAATATTTTTTCTCTGGGTGTCTTTAGCATGGATATATGAGATTGTATAGAGTTTTATTTGAGTGCTTATGTACCTAGACACATTTGCATGATTAATATTAAAATCAAGATTTCTTACATCCATTGTAGCACATAGAATTGTTTACTGTTTATATTCAATAGTTTACTTTCCATGCACTTTACATTTATGTTATTTAATAATTAATTAGATTAATCATAAATAACTAAGTACGACCATTTCAAACATAAAGTACTAGCTCTTGGTAATCTAAGTAGTGAATATTTGGTATACCTAGTAATAATCACTTAGTAACCCAGCAATGTTAATACTAGTTCAAGATGTGTAGAGTAAATAGGAATGGATACTCCACATTAGGATAGTTAATTAATGAAATATTCTATTAGTTAGTTAATCTAATTATTACATCCTTATTAAATCATTTAATTATTAGGAGAAAAATGATACAATAATTATAAAAATATATATCTCATGCCTTAACCACAAGTAACCATACATATAGTTAGACATAAGTGTGGATTAGGAAGATAATGACCTTGTAACTCTACAATTCACTATTTAGAAGGATCAATCACTTGGGAAAATAAGTCTATAGAATTCGACCAGATTACTATTGAATGCCTAGGATTTGTATGGTTGGATGTAGGGGATACCCACTACTCATCATTAGCACTATTTATGGTGACTTAGTTTAGCTAAGTGTACTAAATGTTATTAACTAGTGAATTCATGCACAAGCATTGTAAGAGAACATAACAAAATATCTTCTCATCCATCCTAATAATAAAAAAAAAAATTATTCTAATGCATTCTTAAGATGCATTATAGAAATGACTTTTGCTCACAAGAATGAATCTTCACTGCATAGGGAAAAATCTAATAGACAATAGGAAATACAATAGAAAAGGATGTAGAAGTAGTTGAATGTCAACTATGCCCATCCAGATCCCTATTATCTAGACTTCACCTTATTCTTCACTAAGATAAGTAGTTACATTGGAGAGATATGGATGGTAGCATTGTATTACCTTCTTACCATTCCATTCCCACGATGCTTATGGACCAACTCATGAGATTGGAAATTGAAGTAACAAGGCCTGAGTATGAGACTATAGATCAAATCTCTAGGGACTATTAGCCTATAGAAGTACAACTCCAAAATGACAAGCATATGGATGCCTTCTATGAATCCTCCAAGGGAAAATAAGTCCTAACATCATTATTCCTCCAACTACATACAGAGGTTGAGGATTTATTTTTTTGACACTCAATACACTGATTCTCCTCCTTTCTTTGAGAAGGACACCTTTCATCAATGGTTGTAGTCAAAATTGGAGAACCTTTGTGAAGGGAAGACAACGTCAAAGGGCTAAGGAACCTCAAAATACAAGTCTCCTGGTCATTCATCTAAGGACAAGAATAATGATAAAGATAAGGAGAGGAATCAGGATAAGGATCAAAAGGGAAGGATTAAAAGTCATCATTCTCCTAGTCCTCCACCTTTACCATCCTCCTCATTATCAAATTCTAATAGGAGAAGATATAGCAAAGACAGGGATAGGGGTGATTGAGATCAAGATGGATATGATATGAGGTTCCATCATGATGATAGGAACCAAGATGGGAGTCAACACAGAGAGGTATAAGAGCATCACCAAAAAAGGAGGCATATCATAACTTGCCATAGGAGGCATCATCATAATAGGAGCCACTGTGGACGTGATGCTGATGATGAAGCATTTCTAGCCATTAGAACATGTTGAATTTTTTAGAAGAAGTCAAGGTTCCCACTAGGCATCAAAAGGACAACAGGTTAAAAAGGCTAGATGTGAACAATATTTCCAAATTTAAAGGGGGATATAATGAAAATTCCCAATATCATCTACAATATTTTCATGAGGCATATACCTTATAGAACATTGAGAATGATTGGAAAAAGGTAAAATTATTCTCAAGGATAGTTATAAAAGAAACAAAAATTGGTACGAGTCTTTGCAACCAGAATTCCTTTGCATATGGAGTACAATGCTAGAATTATTTAATGACAAGTACCAACTGTACTTCAAAATGCCTAATATAAGGAAATAGATCTAAGGATAAAAGTAAGAAAATCATGAGTCCTTGGATGTGACTCTGGATAGGTACTACTCTCTCTTGCACCAATGCCTAGGCCATGGATTCTCTCAAAGAGAGTAGCTTCATGATATTATAGATGGACCCTAGAAAAAATTAAGGGAAACTCTTGGGATCTATTCCCAAGAGGAAATTTCTGAAATTTGAGCTTCTCAAATCCAAAGGCTAATTGAACAGGTGGCAAAAGAAGAAGGAGAGTTAAGAAAAATATGAAAGTGCAAAGGAATACAATAGAGACCCCTCCATTCATAAGAGGGATGTACATTTTTGTGATTTAGAGGAGGAGGCATCACTAGATGAAGTGGTGTAGAGAAAGACATTATAGATATAAAAATAAATTATTGAAATATCAACTAAGGTAGACCAAATGTAGGACTCATTAGATGAAAAGTTCCAAATTTCTCTTAGGATTATAGAGAAGAAGACAGAGCAAGGGAGTAGTGACCAAGATAGAAAGAGAAAGAAAGATACAAAAGAAGATTATAATCAACAAAAAGGTTGTAGATTTAGAAAGAGATGATGATGGGTGTAATATTTTCTAGTAAAAACATCCCAAGGGATGTTGTCCTATGTTGTTGCATCTACAAGAATTGAGGGTATATGCCTTAAATCTGAAATTGGTAAAGAGGTAGAGACCTTGAAGATTTCCTTACCCATAAGGTAAATATAGGTAGCAATTTCATCAAACATAATATTATCCAAATGGAGTGTCACCTCAACCTTAGGAACAATATTTGCAATGGAAAAACCCATAGTTATGCCACCACCATGATAGCAGTACCCTTACCAATAGCTGGACTCCTATAAATATTATGTTCAATAGTTTGTATCTTGTCATGGATTTGGTAGCCACACTTCTTTCAATTCCTACTACTACCCTTTACAATGTTATCAAGACCATACTCTATGACCTAACTCATCATCTACTTATCCTCCTCAATATACCTCAGTTAACCTTACACCATCCAACACCACTCCTTTTCCACCTACCCCACCTATGTAGAGAGAAATTCCACTACAGCCATAGCAAAGAAACATGACAAGTGTAGTTAACTTACAATTGGATAGCCATTTGAGTGGTTCTAAGTCAAAGCCTTAAATGAGAGCTTTCTTTAGAACCAATAATCCACAAAAATCCTTATAGACATCTATGGCTACTAACCCTACTTCAACTACTTTTGAAACTATCCATGAGCCTCCTTCAAACTAAACAATCTCCAATGTCCATACTATCAAGTTGACCCATGTGGTCTTCCATTCAATAAAGGTGGGTCATCTTCCCAGGAAACAATCTAATCCAAGGAGTCATCTTATTTATTCACAAATTGCAAAAAATAATCCATGCAAATATCTATTGGATTCAAGTTCTAAAGAGAATTTGATTTCATAAAAAATGTAAAAGACTTGAAACCTACCTCCACTAAAGAAATGTAACATTAGATTGAAGCTTATAGATTAGTCCATTACTATCCATTTGGAATTAGTAGAGGACATTGTGACCACTATTTATGGATGGTCTTATTCAGCAAGAGGTGTTTTGCCATTTTTCAGAGTCCAAGAACCTTCCCAGCACCATAACTTTCAAACCACTACTCTATTTTTCTCTATTTTTAATCCTTGTACTATCAAAGGTAAGCTCTACATTGTGGGAGATACAAATCCTTGGTTTTTATGGCAAGAGTTTTAGAATTTTTTGTAACTACCCATGATCAATTAATTAAAATAATATTAAATCAATCATCATAGATGGTTAAGACCAATAGAAAAACTTTGATAGCCAATGGAATTGAATAATATTATAATAATATAATAAGCTAATATTATAAACCAACACTTAAATAACCAAATTCTAAACACCCATTAATTAAACATAACCCAATCTAATAAGAAATATATTGAAATGTATAAAGTTAAAGAAGCTAATCAATGGTTATGTATATGGCACCAAAATGAGGACCATAGGCAAGAGGGCCTTCATAGCCCAAGGAGAAACAACCTAGAGGATGAAAGAACCAACAAAAACAACAATCCAAAGAGTAAGGAGAAGAAGTAACTCATGCCATAGGACCCCTTTATGAGGAGCTTAGAGTGGAATCTATTTAACAAATTGCCACTATGAAAACTGGCTAGTCTAAATAGGAAGAGATTACAAGGCCAAGGCCTAGCCTATTGTTGCTCTCATAGAGGACTCCTTAGAGAAGATTAGGATCAAGAAGATTCAAAGTTCTATTCTCCATGAGTTGAACTTTGGATCCTTCCTTAAGTTGGCACTAAAGGAGGTCCACACACAATTGCAAGGGTCTCGCATGTGATCCATTCTCTCTAATAGCGGAGAATGGTACATGGGAGAGATCTACCTATTTTGTAATAATTGAAAAGGAGATGCATGAATAAAGATTAAGGACATCACCATCTCCTACTCAGTTGAGGCCATTGCAAAGGTCCTTAGTTTGCTAAACACTAGGGCTATACTTGCTAAGATCTCCACACAGACAATCCTAAAAGCTAAGAAAGAGTGGGTTTAGTGATGCTATGGTATGGATTGTAAGGAGTATGATGCTCTCACAAAGGTAGAGAGAGAGTACTTTAAAATTATGGCTTATCACCTAAACCTAGCAGTTAAGCCTAATAAAGTTATGGCTTACTCTACTCAAACATGCGCTACTCTAAGCAAAATGTTCCTAGTCAACCTTGTCTAACTCATTTTCATAAAGATTAAGAAATGCTTTAAGAAAATTGAGAAGGGAACGAAGAAACTTCTCTTTCCATGTCTCATCCACAAGTTGTGCAATAGGGGAGGCATAGCTTAACAATCTAATGATATGATCTGCCATGCTCCTACTACATCTTGGTAGGAGATGATGAAAAACAAGGTAGTAACTAAGGTGCAAGAAGAGGAGTAATCCCCACCACCATCACATGTAGCCCATGAGACTATACCAAAGATGCTCATAGCTATGGAATGACTAAGAAAGCTTAGAGAGTAATAGTTGTAGTAATAGCAAAGCTCTACAGATGGTGGAGAACCATCTATCTACTATCCAACCATGAGCCACTTAAATGACATCATAAGGACCATCAACTAGTTGGAGAGTGAGACTACCCCATTGTTCTCCAATTAAAGAAACTAAGCACTCATAATGCCCAATTCAAGTATCTGCGAGGTCACAGTGTCCATCCTTGGAAAAAATTCTCTTGAAATTTTAGGAAATGTCATGACCTTCTCTATCATATTAGAAGAAGGTAATGGGGTGATTGTCTTGGTTATGTAGCACAAAGGCCAGAAGACAACAATGGAGGTGGTGGCTGATAGGGTAGCTAAAGCCCTGAATGCTCCTACTTTAACTGTACTTGACATTACCATCATGGTGAATATCCATGCATTTGTATGAGTAGGGAGAGATCATATGAGCAATATCCAAAATGAGAAATATTGGAGAGATTGGTTAAATTTGGGTAATCACTTTCAAAGATCTTTGATATTCTAGAAGACATTAGAGCAAACCAGTTGTAATTGCTTGAGATAAGGGGAAAGCTACTAATTTCCAACGCATAACTTAACGATGCCATTATAGCCAATTAGTCATTGCTCATTGAAGTTGCTAAGTTGATAGCTCATTTCTTTGACCCTGCTATTCTTTGGCCTCAGCTTACTAGGGATGAAGCTTTTCAACAACTTCAATAGAAACTACAAGAGGCTGAGAATGCAAAGGAGGAAATGATCTTCAATGTGTTGTTCTTAGAAGTCATGGCTTTCAACATTAACAAGGACCTATCATAGGTTTGAAAAGAAAACTTGATCCTCACAAAGGATAATCACCACCTGTGAAATGCTAAGCAACAAAATGACCAAATGGTCAAATTAATTCGTCAATAGTAGGAGTAGCTCACTAAGGTGAACTTGGATCTAAGGAGGTTGGTAGTTAAAAATTGTAATCTCTCAATCGAGGAAGTCCATGCTCTTTGCCAGAAGACCACCATTGAGGTAGCCACCTAGAAAAATGAGGCCTTGAAATTTAAACACGTAAAAAATCACTACAAGAATGAATTTGGACTAATTAAGGAGGTCAACAAGAAGGAGATCAAATTGGGAAAGGTAAAAATTAATGAGATCCTCTAATAACTCCAAGAAAGAGGTGACATATAGTAGCCCATTTTTTATGGATTGAATATTTTCAAAAAGATTGAAATATGCTTGAAGGAGTTGAAAATCTAGAAGATGATGGAGTACATAGATCTTGCCAACATTTGTTATGCAAGCTTGATGATACTAACCATAAGGAGGCCAAGGTCCAAACTAGAAAAGTAGGTCAATAGTTCCTACCTCTTTTATGAGGCAGAATTCAAGCTCCATAAGAAGAGAAAATAAAAGTTGAAGATAGCCAATGTAGAGCTTGAAGTTATTAGGAGAAAATTCACTAATCTATGATTTGTTGTTGAGAACCTAGCTAGATGAATGAGTAACTACCAAGAGCTACAAAACTTGGTAAAGATGTTCAATATTAAATGTAAATAATTTGCATCCTTATTCAATTATTAGTTGATGTGAAGGAAATATTTTCTTTCATCTCATGCCTATGGAATATTTTAACATTGATCCACATCAAGGAAGCCACTTGATCATCTATGATCCACGAAGAAAGGAAGAAAAGATGAAAGTATTACTGGATGCTTTTAAACTTTTGGCATCAACAATGATAGAAGCAGGTTATCCTTAACCTCTAGCAGCATTGGGATGGGATGAAGGATCATTAGAGTGATAGGAGCCTCCACCTTTAAGAACTATTTGAGAGTTCATGACATCTTTAGCTATCTTACAAGCGCTTGTTGAAAATTTTGTAAAGTATCCAATTTTGCTATAATGAACACTTATTTTTGTAATACTGTACAATCTAGCACTTAGAGTTAGTTAGGATCAATCAATCTATCTTCATGTTAATAAATTTCATACTTTCCTAAAATTTTTAAGAAGCTTGATCCTACTTTTATTCACTTGAGGACTAGTTTTCAGTTAGTCATGGGGGTATGATGAAACATTAATAAGATAGGATGTGTTAATGCATGCTCATCGATGTAGCCCTATCAACATATCCCCATCAATGCATTATAGGATGCATTGACTCAAATACATTATTGTTGATGTAGTTAGTGCCCATGTAAATGCACTCATCCCTCACATTTATAGTACCTTTTTGGTCATAGAGTAGTTAAATTCTCATAATTTATTTCCTCCAAAGTTAGAATATTTTTCCTCTAGGTGCTCGAAGTGTTAATATATGAGATTGTATGAAGTTTTATTCGAGTACTCATGTACCTAGACACATTTGCATGATCGAAAATAAAATTGAGATTTCCTACATCCATTGTAGTACTTAAACTAATTTACTATTTCTATTCAACACTTTACTTTCCATGCACTTTACATTTATGTTCTTCAATAATTAATGAAATTAATCATAACAACATGAGTATTACCATTTCAAACATAGTGTATTAATGCTTGGTAATTCTAGTAATGGATATTTGGTATTCCAAGTAATAACCACTTGGTAACACAATAGTGTTAATACTAGTTCAAGACATGTACAGTTTATGAGGATGGATAATTTACGTTAGGATAGTTAGTTAATGAAATAGTCAATAAGTTAGTTAATCCAATTATTACATCCTTATTCAATCATCTAGTTATTAGGAAAAAATAATAAAAAATTGTGTTCAGGCTATCCACGAAAGGATTACATTCACTGTAGTGATTGTGGAATTAAACTTTGAATCTTTTACAGAGTTTTCTCCTGAGGTTGTTAGGGATCACCTCACAGGGTCCTCATTATGGCCTATCCTCTCTGAAAGCGGTGCCTAATACTTAGGGGAAATGTACCAATTCTAGCACAACAAAGAACAAGGCACCACCGTTAACATTTTTGGTGTGACAGTTGATTTCTCTATGTAGGCCATTTCTAAAGTATTAAACCTTCTAAATATAGGGCCCAAGGTTGCTCAGTTGTCTACCCGTTTAGACCCTAATGTGCGACAAGTTTGGTTGGAAAGGGCATATGGCAAGGAAGATAAGATGTTTGGGGAGTTGACGATGGAAGAAAGGATTTATTTTAAAATAGGAACTTATCACCTCTTCCCCACAAAGGGCTTAAAAAGAATTTCAACATATGCCAAAATAGGATGTGCAGTGCTGATGGAAAAGGTTAATGCTAACCTACCTCATCTATACTTTATGGAGATCCTGAGGCANTGCTAACCTACCTCATCTATACTTTATGGAGATCCTGAGGCGGTTCAAGAAATGGAAGACAGGGAAGATGGCGTTACCCTTCCCTTGCCTTATCAGGAAGCTATGCCAATGTGCTAGTATCAGAGGATACACTAATGATGTCCTCCAAAAAGCCCAGAATGCTTCATATGCTAAATTGTTAAAGCCATCAGCTGCAAGGAAAATCATTGGTGAGACGTTGGGACCAAAACAAGAAAAAGAACATATGGCTAAACTAGCTGCAACTCAACTTGCAAGACCCAGCCAACAATAGGAAGTAGGGCCTAGCATTGGCCAAGATCAACCACTGACATCGCAAGACTACATACTATCGATGAGCCATCTCAGGGCCATCATTGAGATGGTTAATTAGGGAAGTTGTGATGATGCAAATCTCTTCCACGTCATCGACGATGCCATACAACCCACAATTTCTTTGGATCCTACAAGGGGTTAGGTGTCCATCCACACAGGAGGAGGGGAAAGTACTTGGTCACAATAGATCTTAGAAAACGCTGCATCTTTCCAAGTGTAATTAGAAACTGGTGAAGGGCCCACAGTGGTGGTCATGCAACACCAGGATGTAGCANTTGAATGATTCTTTAATGTGGCTTGTGACCACTTTTGTGGTTCCTGCTACATCCTGGTGTTGCATGACCACCACTGTGGGCCCTTCACCAG
>MNCI01005152.1:110061-169824 GCA_015680685.1 Gnetum montanum | reverse complement strand
GAGATTACTTCATCATTGCAGCATTCACTTAGTTTAATTATTTAATTTTTATTTACTACTTTCTTACTTAATCTCTTCTCACCCTAAACTCCTATTAAACGCAGAATGAGTACGACTTGATTACGAGCATTTAAGTGTGACTACTTGGTAACCCAGTAGCGTACCTAGGATCTACGCTTGGTAATCCCAATGGTAGTCATGCATGAGGTCCAAGATGTGTACGGATGATTGAGGAACGGATGCTCATCATACTTAGGCTAGCTTAGATTCTCTCTCACCCTTTCTCTCTTAGCTTAGTTAATATTATCTTCCATTGTCTTCAGGAGTAGCATTAGCATAGAAACACATCATACACCTCACTCTAGACTAAACCATACATGACAAAGTTAACACTAGTCCAAATGGGAAGACATCAAACTGCGACCTAAGGATAACTGTCTAGATATCACAACTTGTTTGTTTGCGGAGTTTGACCAGATTGTGCATGAAATGCTTGTATTCGTATGGTTGAGTGTAGGGGTACCTCCCCACTCATCATATTCTAAGGATGAAAAAGAACATAAGAAACATATGAGAATTATATTATGAATCTTAGGGGAGAATAAATTATTTTCACATTTCTCGAAGTGTGCATAATTTAAGAAATATATTTAATTTCTTGGACATATAGTGTTAGGAGTAAGTATATTAATGAACCCATCCAAAATTTTAGTAATTCATGATTGGAAAATTCCAAAAATAGTTAGTAAATTATAAAGCTTATTAGGATTAGTTGGGTACTATAGAAGATTTTTTAAAGACTTCTAAATCTAAGATAGAAACCCTTTTCAACAAGTTGCTAAGAAAAGATTACACTTTTCTTGAAGAAATGCTTGTTAAAAAACTAACCTCAACACCAAAAGGATCTAATAGCTTATCTTTAATACCCTTAGGATTTGAAAAAACAAAATAGAAATGAAATGAAACATATTAAGAACCAATAACAAAAAAATAGATATTTTTATTAGTGACTAAATATTCATGATGGAACCTAATAAAGGAATAAAGCCCATAATAATATAACATCACATATATAATATATCTAGAATGTTTATGAGAAGGGATTTTATAATAATAAGATGTTTTTATGCTATATATAGGACTTGATTTTAATGGCATGTAAATTATTTATAGATTTTAACATGGTCATTATCTTAAAATGATTATAAGAATCATCTTATAAGTTAAGTGTTTGAGCCTTTCCAAGGCTCATATTGATAAAATTTTATTATTGAAAATGACAAAAAAAAAACATTGTATAACATGGTTAATATATATGATAAGTAATAGGAGGGGTGTTGGCAACTCATACATATTTTTTAACAATATTTACTCCATGTAGTCAAATTAGAATTTTATAACTTAATATTGCCCATCAAAATTGAACCAATAAGTTAGAGTTTTCAAATCAGGAGTCTTATCTCTAGACTAACACCTCATTGGTATATATCATAAGTAATAATATGAAAGTGATTTATTTTTAAGGTCATAGAATCACACTTATAAATAACTAGACAATGAATTACATGGTCAAACAGGAACAAAGATTAAAGCATCGTAATAAAGATTTATGAACATGACATAAGGAGGTTTATGCTTAAGGGCACATGTTATAAAATGGACTATATTTATAAATATAAAAAAAATCTTAAACTTTGAGTATTGTTTAAATGCTATGTTGTACATGGTTTTCATAAATGAGCAATGGAGAATAGGTGAGGGGTAGGGGAGGGGATGACTGGGGTGTTGGGGGGTGTGTAATATAGGTACACCCTAAGATATATAGTCCAATTAGAACTTTTTACAGCTCAACATGCCCACTAGAATCAAACTCAAGACTTGAGATTTTAAATCAAGAGTCTTTACCACTAGGATAACACCTTATTATTAGTAGTGGAGAATAGGCTTATATATGCATATTTGAGAAAAGGCCATGATAGATACTTAATACTACATGTGATAGTAAAGCTTAACTAAAAGTGAGATTCATATTCATATCTATGTTCTATTGCAAGAAAGGATTACAATGTGAAAAAAATGGTAGACTTAACTATTTGTAGAATAGAAAAACATGTAGGCTTTTTACCTTGAGAAAGATCAAAGGATGATAAAAATAGACATGCAATAGGATTACATGATTATCTTGAAGCTTCTTCAACATTAAATTGAAGTTCTTTTTAAAAGATTGACAATGCTTATTTTAAAAAGATAGCTATTTAAGCTTAAAGTTTGTACATTTCTATGGAGGATATTGGCCTCTCTTGTTTTCTAAATAAGTTTCTTTCTATTTTTAGCTACATTATTCTTTTTACTTTTCACTTTTCTTTTCTTTTTTCTGCATAGTGTCATGGTTTGTGTTGTGGAGAATCTCCTATTTAGCTCTGTAAGGTCTATGATTTGACAAAGTCCATATAAGTTTATGCTTTGGATTGAATCATATTTAAATAGAAATCTATTTTATTACTAATTAATAAAAATTTAAAAGAACTATTAATTTAGTGTACAACTATTCAAGAAAGAATTTTATTTAATAATTTTGTCGATGTTAAATAAGGATGTCCTCTTTTTCCTACTTCATTTGAGTTGTTTATTGATGAACTTGAAGAGTGGATATATAAAATATCAACTTAATTTGCAATTACAATTGAAAGCAGTCATGTGAGACTCTTAGTCTATTGTAAAATTATATATTTTATTATGTATATTATATCTTTTATATATTTTAGTTTTTCAAATATTAATTTTTATTTCTAAACACTGACAAAAGTCATCAAGAGTCATGTGGAAATAATTTCCTTTTACAAATATCTTAGCCTAGAATGCTCCAACAATTATAAATGAGATCAATGCATTACTTGGAGGGTTGCAAGTGGTATGGAAACCTTATTTTCTTTAGAAAAAAAATATAAGAAGGAATCTACTTTTTTTTTGGGATATCCAAACTTTATTGTGCCATTATTCAACCAACTATTTTTTATGAATTTCCTATATGGGTTCATACTTTATCAAATAAATATTGTATAAAGATAGAAGAAATTCAAAAGCTTGTTATATTAGATGAATTTAAAGTGAAGAGATATACATAATATAATACTCTACTTTTTGAAGTAGAGATGATGCCCTAGAAGTTTAAGCTATTTATCAATTTATAGCTTACACTCATAATCTTTTCAAATCCTTGTTGGATAAATACTCCAAAAAAATGATGACAGAAACTATGATAAAAGATAGCTTCATGAGGAAATTATATGGCTTAATAAATGGAATATTCAAGAGTAAATTCTTTATTTTGATCCTAAGCAAGTTCACAAATTGGTAAAACAAACAATATTTCAAAAACTTTGGAAAATTATACAAAGATGAAAACATTTCTAGATTAATAGTATTAGTTCATAATTCAAAGGAAAAATAATTATTTGCTACTATTTCTTATCATTTTCAAGCATAATTAGTAGACTATGAATGAGATTTTATCATCTAAGAGTTGAAACAGGCAGATGGCTTAGAGTTATTGGTGAAGAAAAAATATGCAATTGAGCACATTGGATTTAGATGGGATATTGCAATTGTAAATTTGGTTCATTTATTCCAAATGTTATCATGAACACTTAGTAATTTTCTTAATCATATTTTCAAAGCTCATAGCTTTCATATTTGTACTATCCAATGGATCCAAAAGGTTAGTAATATTCAATAAATCCAAAGGATTAGACTCAAAGTTCAAATTTGAAGCAAGCAATGTTTATCAAAGAGCATTTTACTTGTAAAAATAATAACAAAATTTAAATATTTTTTAAATAAAATTTAACTTTTAAAAAAATTCTTTATAAACTTGTCATTCTATAGTTGAATTCAACATGCAATATGGTTTTCTTCACACACCAATCAAATTTGACTTGTGGATGCAATAACCTATCAATTTTAATTTTATATTACCTTAGCTCTTAAAAGATTTCACGCAAATTATTGATGTGATAGTGTGTGGGTAGGGTTTCTTGATTTTTCTTAACCAAGGAAATAATACCATTGACCTATAAAGTTTCTAATCTCTCTCGAATATGGTATTTCTCTATTTATCAATGTCTTTTTCATTGTCCAGAAAATTGTTAAAAACTGAATCCACCACTGTTGTATAGAAAATTGTCCATCACGAAGACATGCCAAGACTATGAAAATGTTGCCCCGACGTTGTTCGGCACCCCAAGGAATTCACAAAGATCCAATGGATCTAGGGTGGAAGACCTAGAGAAATATGCCTCTAACAAGCAAGCAACCCAAGAGAGAGTGCAAGCAGCAACACAACATCTTAATATATGTATGGGCATGCATCTCACGAAGGACAACTAACTCCAAATGAGGACTTGTAAACAAGCACACAAGCAACCCTATAGAAAACATCAGTGGAAGGGGAAATGATGCATCTACAAGGGGTGGCACCTCACCCCTAGTACCCTCATGCTTTGGTACAAGGTGTGGCTTGGCACTGCACTAGGACTATCCAATCCTGGCTGCCTACATATCTACGATCATTGTAGAATTAGGGCCATGTCATTCTCCATGTGATGGTAGTATGAATAGAACTTAGAGAGAGTTGCAACAGGAGGATATCCTACCACTAACTTGGTACCACCAAGCTAAGATGGGTTTTTCTAACACTTGAGAGTCACCCAAGGGCACCTCAAAGTGTTCTATGGCCCTTGAACCATGAGGAGAGCCCAGGAGAACCACTACCCTAGGACATCTCTCACAATCCTCCCCCACACAAAAGAAGTGAGATCCTAGGAGCAGAGCCTAGGATGATGTTGACAATACACTTCAAGTATGGGTTTGGAAATCCATCAACTCCAAGGAACTTGTCAACTCAATTGATGCTAGTCTTGAAGGAAGGTACCAACCCCAACACCTAATACATCCTTCTATCCAATGCCTTGCATGAAACACAAAGGGTACTTGGAGGAATTCCAAAAACTTTCCCAACTCTATGACATGTGGGAGTAGTCCAACCCAAAGGGCCAACATCTCTAAGGCATCCCCTAGATTTGTCCCTTCTTAAGTCTAAAGACTTATCTTCTTGCGTAGGCCCATACCTATGTAAGAAGATAGCTCTTCTTCCACAAGTCCAACCGAGTTCCTTTGCGAATGGCATCTCAGCATCCATTGATTTTCTTGATTTTTTTATCATCAATTTTGAGGGCTCACTAGGGCCACTACCCCATGGTGATGGACTTGGGAACATAAAATTGAGAGGGAGAACATGCTCCAAAAGAGCCATGTCTCCGCAAGCAACTCACGCTTGCCAGAACTCCACATTCTGCTACTTGCATCCAAATCCATGGGGTCTCACTAGTGTAACCATCTAAGCATAGAATTCATGTGTTTATACCATGCACATTTTTTCCATCATGTCTATTTAGGCTAGTATGAAGGGAGTCAAGCGTGTTATCCCTTCAAAACAATGTACAAGGGTAGATCTTTTGAGCCTGACCTTTCCATCCACAAACACACCAGCATCACATTCCTCATTTCACCATCCAACACTATTCCATTGCCACAACAAGAGAGAAGATCCAAAATTTGTTTGGAAAACTTCTCCAAGAGGCCATCATAACATACAGGTCCAAACTATCATCAACAACCTTTATGATTATCCAACATCAAGAATAACTGCTTGAATGTTAGAACAAGTGGAGGATATGATGGGCAACCAACCCCAGGACAATCCTCCATAAATAAGTCTCATGTCAATCATTATCACATCATCGATTGCAACAATAATGTCTCATTCATAGAAAAGGATCAACTGCACTTGCAACTTACAAGCTATCCTTCCCACTTCGAGATATGGGACAAGCACCATTTTCTAAACACTTGGTCTAGGGAAGCATGTAGAGTCACCTCTGAGGGCAACCACAATCATGAATTCTCCAAGGAACATCTAGGTTCCTAGAATTTGAATTTTCCTTCCATGTCAAGAAGGACCACAACTCCCAATCAACACTTGTCATTGGATTTTTGAACTTGAAGAAAAGAACCTCTTTGGGAGGCTTCTTCAGTAGGCAAGTATAGAAATCCAACTGTACCTTACCCATGATACATAACCAAGTAATCCACATAGCCAACACAATTTCATTATCAAACTACTACTAGTCAAGAAAAGACATCAATTTACAAGTCTTACCCACACTTGATTCCACCTTAATAACTCAAGAAGTGAAAGAGTTTGTCCCTTAAAATTTTACCAAGAGGGATTTCTATTTCATCCTAGGAGATCTAGGTTTTTGTTTCATCCATCCTAGTCCAACCCATTTATAACAATTATGGTGTACAAGGTCACACCACTACCTATTACCATCTGACCCAAACAACAAATATGAGTCAACAAGAACATTTTTCCCATAGGAGGACTAGGGCCTCAAGACATTTTTAGAAAGAATGGGCTTCACCAACATCAACTACAAACTCAAAAAAATACACGATTTGTCCTTGAAGGGTTTACAATAAGGGTGGTCTACTAGAGAACCCTAATAAGGAAGTCCCTCTGGAGTTACAAAAGCTGAGAGAGAGTACATAAAATCATGCCTTGCTTACAAGAAGGGAGATATATACATTTAGGATACATCAATAACATGACCTCACAAAGGAGGTTCTATGAATTCCACCAAGGTAACAACATTCTATCTCTGGAAACAAGCCCCAAGAGTTCACAGACATGGGACCACTAATAGGAAAAAGTCCCAAACATTAACTACTTCTAGGTCCCATCTAGGGAACAACTATCTCGATACAACCTACATTATTATTTTAGGAACTAAAGAGGTCATTGATTGGAATGGAGAATGACCCCTCATAGGATTAGAGATTCATCAAGTAATATAGTGCTCATCCCTACTATCCCACTAGAGAGGTTAAGACACTAACATGAATTAACAATACACCAAAGAAATGGGACAATACATTAGGGAGAGATGGTGTGATACATCAGTGTACATAAGGAACAAAGTACATGGAGGAGATTCAGCAAGACACTATAGCCTACTAGGCACAATGAGTTCCAAGTCATGAAATGACACCATAGTCCACAAAAGCACCAATAAGTCCTAAGCCATGAGAGTGCATCATATCCCTCAGAAGCACCAAAAGTAACTAGTCACATGAGAACACCATCATCCACGAAGCACCAAAATATCCCAATCATGAGAGCATAGGCTCAAGTGTTTTTGAGCACATCCAAGTCCACCAAGCAAGGCCACCAAGAAAAGTCACAATTTTTGTAATTATAACATCATTTATTCAAGGATGGACCACCATCCTAATGTTTGCAGAATTATTCCACCATCACATCCAACCATGGAAGAGAGAGTCTAGGTGTTGATACCAAAAACTCAACATTACTCCACAACTAGAAATAGCAACATCACCCTAATTTCAATTTTAGTCTACCATTGTAATTCACATGGCCTCCATGAACCACTCGCTATCAATATCAAGTTCATTGAACCAATTTGTTTGTATTTCAGGCTACATGCCACCATTGATCATCTATGGATAAGATTTCTACCAGTCTAGGAACCCAAGAGAAAATGTTTCCAAAACTTGTCCTATCTCAAGAACGTTCACTGAAGGACACACCATCATGGCATGCTAATATCACCAAGAACACAAGGCATTAGTTCAAGAACACCTTGGGCAAGGACATGCCCTGGCCTACTTGTTACAACATCATATCTTAACAGAGAGAATTTTCCATGGGGTTTTCAATAGAATTACACCTCAAGGCACAAAGATCACTTACAACATATCAAAAATGCACTTTAAGAATGAGCACTAGCAAAACACCATACATCATGCTTGTCCTTGTCATAAGGTGTGGTATAGGCCTATAACAAGGGGACAATTGACTCGCATAGGGCAATAACATCTAACACTTTTGTGTGCATAAACTATCAAAACTGAGTACATCACAAGGTTACATTTCACACACCTAAGGATAGGAATACATTTAGTGAGCATAATACATGGTATTTGGGAATGCTACCAAGGCCTAGAAGGCTATAGGATGAACTACCCAAGCCCATCCTAAGATGAAAATTTTAGGCCACCAAGAGCACGCCAAGGATGCACCATGTTGTTTTGAGAAAAACCTATCTCTATCATGGAATGTAAATGATTATCTATCACACTGCATCCACTACACATACATGAACAACCATATCATTGAACTCACTACATGACTGCCATGAAATGGAATGATTTAGGACACAAGCACAATGATCAAGTAACGGGATACACCAATTGAGTATTCACCACCTGCCATTGTGGGACCTCAAGGCATTGGCCACTCTTGGGGCATCAGTATCTGGCATGGCCAAGGATACCATTTTATGCCTTCTACTAACCTAAGATCTGTAGGGTCTAGGATGGATCACCATCCTCTGTTAGTGCTCATCTAGCATAGAGAGAGAAACAAATCATGATGTACTTGCTATTTCATCACAACCAAGGTACTAATAAATCCACAACCCAATGCTGGAATTCTAAGACCAAATAACCAATTCATGAAGGCCTCAAGAGCACACATCTTCCCCATAGACATAGTGCTAATAGAATCAACGAAGGTCACCACTGGCTACATTATTGTACCTATGCTTCTTGCAAAGACTAAGACAACAACTTAGAAACAGAGAAGTTAGCATGAACATGATCAGCACATCAACCTCATATACAACCATCAAGCATGATCATATAATAGAGAAATATCACTCTCACAACATCATAAAGAGAAAGACCTTAGCAAATTGCATAGAGATCAATCATGCAAAATATTGATGGGTCAATTAGATACACTCACACAAACGAATTCATCATGAGGGACACCTAGAGAGAGCTACGATACTCTCAAAATTCCAAGATTCATATACAACAAACATTCCCAACCATTGACATTGGTTCCAACCAAGATCAAAGTATTAACACATTCATAAGAGGCAAGGGCAATAAAGAATCATCATCTCAGCTCAAAAACAAGGTGGAATATTGAGTTCTAGCCAACAAGTCTCCATAAAATCAATTCTTGCTACGATGAGCAACATCATGAAGGATGCATCCATAAGAAAGACTCTCATCAAAGGAGGTCAAGTCTCAGCAAGAATCAAAAATATGATGACCCACACCAAAAGATCTTCAAATCAAAGTGCCCAAATAAATGTCACCAATCAAAGAAGCGATGCCACAAACCTAAGGTCACACAACCAGCTCAAACAAGGGAGCATAACTCATGAAAGGTTAGCAACAAGGGTAGTCATGCCTCACACACAAGAGGTTGTAAAAACAAGACAACAAACATTTGGCTTTTGGATGGCACAAATGGCCTCAAAATGCATCCTCAACAATCCCAATAATAAATCATCACACCACATAGAACACAAAGCCTTGCGTTACAAATGATAGACATGAAAAAGGTAACAGGCATGCAGAATTTGGATACGTAACCAAGAAGAAATGTATACACAACTAGAAAAACATACAATCACAAAAAAAAAACATACAAAGTCTACTGGCAATGATCTTAATCCACACAGAATAAGACCCATCAAAAGCACAAGTTCGAAGGCCTTCCATCCTGAGGTACATGGGAACCAACATGTCCCAATTTGTATTTCCCATACTCACTATATCTAGGGTGAGTGGGAGTGTAATGATATCACATCCTACATGATTCAATAAATGTCATCTCAATACATGTCATCTAGGTGGAAACCAAAGTGGAGACTAGGTTCAATTCATCCTAGATGAATCACTGGAGACCAGAGATGAGAGTTCCTTGAGCAATAATATTCTTGAGTTGCCAATAGAAATCTCCTCTACCATATCAAATAAAAAAACAACTGGTCCAACCATAAGTAAACAAATGGAGAACACTACCACAACGTAATCATATATATCCTCGATAAGAATAACGTACACCAGTTGCTCATAATGTAACATTGGCCCACTCATGAAGAGCATAGAAATATTACCATAAGGCAACTCTTCAAAAATAACATAAGGATATGATTCTAAATAACCTAGATATCAATCCAAAAGAACCATCAATAGAACAACCTAGATGGTATAACTCAACCAAAAAGCACATGCATATCGCAACGTGATTTCAAAAATGCTCCGATGCCATATGTAACAATGTTGCCCCGACATTGTCTGGCACCCCAAGGAATTCACTAAGATCCAATGGATCTAGGATAGAAGACTTGGACGAATACACCTATAACAAGTAAGCAACCCAAGAGAGAGTCTAAGTAGCAACACAGCTTCTTAATATATGTATGGGAATGCATCTCATGGAGGACAACTAACTCAAAATGAGGACCTTGCAAACAAGCACATAAGCAACCTTGTAGACAACATTAGTGAAAGGGGAAATGATGCATCTACAAGGGTGGTGCCTCACCCCTAGAACCCTCATGATCTAGTACAAGGTGTGGCTTGGCATCGCACTAGAACTATCCAATCTTGGTTTCCTAAGTATCTATGACCACCATAGAATCAGGGCCATGTAGTTCTCCATGTGAGGGTAGTTTGAAGAGAACTTAGAGAGAGTTGCAACAAGAGGATGTCTTGTCATAATCCAAGAATCATAATATATGCCTAGGCCTTTCTCTCTTCAAAGTCCATCTCTTCAAAGTTAATTGATAAGTGGTAATGTACCCCTACACTCAACCATACGAATATGAGTGTTCATGCATGATCCAATTGAACTCCGTGGATAGGGTACTTGTGCTATCTAGATAGTTACACGTTGATTGCAGTTCGCTATCGTCCCACCTGGACTAGTATTTGCTTTGTCATGTATGGTTTAGTTCAAAGTGAGGTGTATGATGTGGGCCTAAACTAGTGCTACTCCTAGGGACAATGAAAATAACTTTGTTTAAGCTAATAGGGAAAGGGTGAAGAGAGTCTAAGCTAGCTTAAGTGCAATGAGCATCCATCCCTTAATCATCCATACACATCTTGGACCTCATGTACTACTGCTAGGATTACCAATTTCATGTCCTAGGTACACTACTGGGATACCAAGTAGTCACACTTAAATGCTCATGATTAAGGTGTACTCATTCCACATTAACAACATGCAATGTAAATGTCAAGGAAGTAAATATTAACTAAAGAAAACAATAAATAACAATTAAAGCAATTAAGAGTTAAGTGGATGCTACAATGATGAAGTAATCTCAATCTTTATTGTTGGTCATGTGCACGTCCAAGTACATCACACTTGAATAAAGATTCGATATAATTACAATCATCACACTGTGGGCATGCACTAGGGAAAGGGTTGAGATGAACTAAAAAATAACAAAAAGACTACTCTAACACTAATTGACTCCCCTTTTCCTATGCATCCAAATGTGGTATTTATAGGCTTACATAGGAATCACAATATCATGTATCCAATATCGTTAGCTAGGTTGTGATATCATGTGCCTGATATCATGGGTCCAATATCATAGGTCTGATATCGGAGCCTGACAAATCATGGTTCATCATACCCCCACAACTAAATAAAAACTCATCCTCAAGTCAAAAAAAAATGAGAACAAGCCCAATTGATTACACAATGGATAAGTATGGGATTATTGACTGACTAGAAATTTATTCATGCCACAGCGGAGAATTAAATATGACAAAATTGGGACACATATACAAAATTACATAATTTATTGGAACTCATGTGGTTCTTGGTGGCAGTGGCTCCTCCATGGGTCTCTTCCCTTTCTCTTGTGCTCTAGGCTTTGGAAGTTGATGGCTCTAAAGGAGTGCTTGGAGCTTTTTCTCTTTAGTTTGGGGGTCCTGTGTCATCCATGCTGATGCTCCAATGTTTGATGGAGTCAGCACCTCCCATGGACACAGCAGTTACGAGAACATCTAGTTGGCCTTGACATACCAAGTTGTAAATAGCTGTCATTTCTCTTCATAGGCTTTGGCTTTGTCCTTGTATTTTTGGTAATCCATAAGCTATCGAACCAAGTCTGCCACAACATCCTTTTATCCCTAGTAGCTAGCCTTGACCACCTCTAATTCAGAATTTTCCTCTTCTAGTTTCTATAGTGTCTTCTTGTGCTCAGCAAATTCTATTTCAATTTTTGCATAGGTGGTAGCTACCTACTTCTCCAGCTCTATTCTCAAGCATCCTACTATTAACATGGCTAAGTTGGCATACCACAGGTTTTCTAATTCCATGTACTCCATAAGATCTTATATCTGTAGGTCCCAAATTTTGAGCTCTACCTAGTGGACAAATGCATAAGTATCCAATATGGCCTGCTAGTAAGTGTTTTGAGTACTGAGAGTGTTGATATGGTCTTGGCCATATGGATTTCTTTTTCAACTACTTGTACATCCAAACCTAGTCCTTGAAATGTTCCTTTAGCTTTTCATGTCACTTGGGCTCATTTTTCCATGCGCTTATTTCAATTGCCATCTTTTGATGGATTGTGTGCACCTCTTCCATTGAAAGGATTCTATTTTCTCTAGCCAAGTGATTTATGTCTTGGTTGACCCTAACTAATTGTTCTCACAACTGCTAAAAATTTTCTTTGAGAACCTTCTTTTGTTTTTCCACAGTGGAAAATCAAAGATTTTCTACGGCAAGTTGTTTATTCTCCTCTTGTAAGGCCTTGAGCACTTTGGCATGCGCATATGTCTGCACTTGTGCCTTTGAAGCATCCCAATCAACCTTCTCTTTTTCCTGTACCACTTTTTTATTTTCTACTAACAATTTAGTAATTTGATCTGTCCTAAAAGACTCTAGTTGGTCTACAGGGATAAATCGAGATGGGTCCTGCTGTGTAGCTTGCAAGGTGATGAGCTTCTCTTGGAGTCTTTCCAACTCTATTTTCACATGCTTGGCCTTGATCTTTGCCATGATCAGCTTCCCTTTGGTGGAGATGAGGTATGATTTAGTTGTTGTGACATCTTGAGGGATGTCAAACAAGGACCTCATCACTTGTCCTATTTGTAGCAACCGATTGAGAACATCCTCATGCTTAGTAGGAGTCATTGAGGGGCTGGCCAAAGTTTGAGCATCGCATGCTCCCATAAATTCTGCCAGTGGCACAACAGGGACATTGAACAATTCTTTTATGTGGTCTATGACCACTTCTATGACTCCCACTGCATCTTGGTGCTGCATGACCACTATTGTGGCCCCTTCACCAATTTCTAATTGCACTTGGAAAGATGTAGCATTCTCTGAGATCTGTTGTGATCAGTGCATTTCCCCTCCTCTTGTTTGAATTGACACCTCACCCCATGTGTGATTGATGGAGACCATCAATTGTATAGTATCATCAATGACCCAAAAGAGATTGGCATCATCACAACTTCCCCAACTAACCATCTCAACAGTGGCCTTGAGATGGCTCATCGACAATTGATAATCATACAGTGGTGGCAGCGATTAGTCTTGCTGGCATGTGCTGGGCCCTACTTCTTATTGTTGACTGGGCCTTGTGCTTGGAAGTTGGCTAGGCCATACAGTTTGAGTTACAGTGGGCCCCACTATTTGTTCTTGTTCTAGCTCTAGTGTCTTACTAGCACTTTTTCTTGGGGCTGGTGGCTTCAACAATTCAATAAACGAAGCATTTTGGGATCTTTTGGGGACACCATTAGTGTACCCCAGAATTGCAACATGTCAACACAGCTTCCTGATGAGACAAGGGAAGGGCAATGTGAACTTCCCTGTCTTTCATTCCTCAAACCGCCTCAAAATCTTCATGAGATACAGATGGGGTAGGTTAGCATTAACCTTATCCATCAATATAGCACTTCCTCTGGCTGCATATGTGAAGATTTTGTTTAATCATTTTGTGGCGAAGATGTGCTAAGTATTGATCTTGAAATAGATCCTCTTCTCCAAGGTCAACTCTCCATACACCTTATCTTCCTTGTTGTATGCCCTTTTCAACCAAATTTTTCGTGCATCAACATCGAAGCGAGTGGGCAGGTGAGCAACGTTTGGCCCTATATTCAGAAGATTTAACACTTATGAAATGGCTTTGGCAGAGAAATCTATAGAAACATCACCAATATCAACTATGGTTCCTTCTTCTTTATTGTGCCAAAATTGGTGCATCTCTCCCAAGTACCAGGCACCACTTTCAAAGAGAATAGGCTATAATGGGGACCCTTTGAGTTGGTCCCTGACTGCTTCATGAGAAAACTCAATGAAAGGTCCAAAGTTGAGTTCCACAATCATGGTTGCTGATGTGGACATTTCGTGGATTGCTTGAACACATTCTAGGGACAATGTGAGATGTTGTACCTGTTCAGGTGCTCTAGCGGCTCCTCTTTCAGCCTATCCCAATTGCATAGTAACAGGAGGCTCTTAATGGATGCTAAATGATTGTGCCTCCTATTTTGTATGTTCCTTGGGAGATTCCTGACCTCTGTCTCTCCTTGGTCATTTGGACACACCTTGAGAGGGTCCTCCTTGCTATCCATGTTTAGGGGCCATCTGCAATCACACAGGGTCGACTATTAGTAAGGTTATTTCCAAAATGTGACTTATACCCTTACTTCTTACCTTTAATGAATTCATTTTTTGTTTCACGTGATCCAGAGTTAGGAAATTTTATGAAAATGTCCCCTAAAAGATTTGATATTAGGCCCAATTTGATTAGGTGGCTCCAAAAATTAATTCTTATGGTATGAGTGAAGAGAGAAAGTTGATTTGGCAACGTGTTTAACAGTTCTATGATCATTTATCCTTCAGGCCATGATAAATTTTGGAAAACTTTTGTGCAAATTGGAGTGTACCCTTCCCCCACGACTAAGTTGAACACTCTAGGTTTAGACAGGTTTAATCAAAATGGGAATCAGAATGTTAACGAGTAAGTTATGGATGTTTGAATGATAGGTATGCAAGCTAGCAAGTTCATGGAAGAAAATTTGAATAACTCCCCTCACATGAATAGTGTAAAATGATGTTGACATGTGTGGGGGCTCCATATATATATTTTTTATGGACAAGATATCCTGTACCTAATAGTGCAGACCTGATATCGCATCTGACTTGATATCGAGTACCTGATATTGAGGCCTATTGAAAATAGGATACTTAGTAAAATTAATGAATTTCTAAATTTCTAAGGCCAAAAATGAAGGATTTGAGGGAATTGAAAAGGTCTAGGGTAACACTGAATAGATGAAGAGGCACAAAAAGCATAATGGGGTAGAATCTGATAATGAAATTCAAGAATAGAATGAGGAAAAATGACATGTTATGGTGCATAGGAATGTTGGAATTAAAAGGATGATAATGAAAAGAATAGATTTGGCAATGTAGTGCTCAAAGGCTATAAAATGATGTGATGATGATGTGCAATGAGTGTAAATTACAAAGGTTACGTAAGTGGGTCCTCCCCAAAGCAAGTTCCAACCTATAATGCCCCTGCGTAACCATGCCTAAAAATGTCTGTAGGCACTAAAAGGGATAAATGTAATCCACATCAGTCCCACAAAACATGCACATGTAGATACCACCATGATGAGATATGAATTCAATGCTACACAAGACACATGTCACAAATACATAAACAGCGAGATGGGATGAATCATAGAAGGGATTGCAAAGATTAAGACATGAGGTAACTGACCCAAGGCACAATGAATCTTGAGTGTAGGATATGATTAATGTGTCACTAGCTCATCACTCCACAATCAAGACCAAGTCCATTCCTTCTATCAGTGACATTGCATTATTTCATCCTATGATGGACAACCATAAGAGCATCATGATAGCAGAGCATACGATCACTTGGCATTTTGTGCAAGGCAAGAGTGATTTAGAATTTCTTTATAGCACACACATTTTTTTCTTGTATTTTGGTTTTGTTTTCATTTTCTTCTTTTTCTTTTTCTAGCCTCTTTGGCACTTAGTTTTTCCCAATAGTGAACCAAAGAAGATGCCAACCTTCAAGCATGGGTGGATGTCTTTCCAGTGTAACCTCTGAAATAGTATTGAGTTTTATTATTGAGTGCGTTCATTACTCTTACTTCCATTTTTCGTTAGATCTACAAGGATCTTAGTATGACTAGGCTGCATGATAGCACCTACAGAAGTCACCAAAGAGAATCCACAAGTCCCCTTGACGTCACACCCTAGCCATTCCTTCTTAGTTCATCATTCTTCACCCTAGCATAATGAACACAAAGTTACTTTAAGTTGTAATGATGTCAAGAATATCATTAGACCCAGAGTAGAACCTCTTATTAATAGAATGGATGGGTGGATGTGATGGGCTCACTGTCCAAGTAATTAGTCACCTAAGACTTGATAACATAGGACAACACCTCAACCATCAAGTCACATAAGTGTTTTATTCATAGATCAGATTACCCATAAAAAGATAAAATGATGAACCAACCAATGAAAAGATAAAAAAAAATTGAAAGATGAAAAATTGAAAAATAAAAAATTGAAAAATTAAAGAAAAGGAAAAACATTTATTAATTTTGTTTGTTAGAATTGGGGATATCCCTCATAACTAAACTTTTTATCATAGCAAGAATTAATAAATGGAAGGGTTGGATCCATGCATTTCAGAAATATTGACCTAGTCATACCTAAACCATTGGGTATCTTTTGATGTGGTGGTTGGAATGTACCCAAATTGGGGTGCACACTGTATTAAAGTTGACATAGTGGGGCAAGTTAGAAGATGTGGTTAATTAATATGAAGTTAACCCACTATGGCACCCTTGACTATAAGATGGTATGCAAGGATCAATATGTCTCCTTACATGGCTATATTCATTAGGCTACATGTTGCGATTAAAAACGTTGACGGCTGGAACATCGAGAGGTTACTGGGTGAAACAATTTAACCCTGGATTCATGCGATCAGACAACCATAGAACCCAAATTCCCTGACGAGCACATTAACATCATCAACTTTGTCCCATTACATTTCAAGGCTACTTTGCATTTCGATAGTGCCTCAACTACGTAAGGTGGTAGTGCAACTACTGTCATTATGTTCCCCTCTAGGGACATTTGATCATTTGCTTATTGTTTCATGTTCCTTTGTATGAAAAACATGGCAGAGTATGAGGGACTCTTTAGGGAACTCTTAGCATCCCAAGATTTAAAAATTCAACACCTGGCAATTCGAGGCAATTCACAACTCGTTGTCAATCAAATCACTGAGGTCTATGCCTACAAAGCTACTCATCTGCAACCCTATTGCGACCTAGCCAAAATTTTGCTCAAAAATTTTGCCACAATAGATGTCCAACACGTGCCACATAATGAGAACACCATAGAAAATGCCTTAGCCATGTTAGCATTAAGTGTGCCACCACACCTGTTCGCGACTTTGCCCACTTCAATAACCAAGTGCACAAAGCCTATCACTTAAGTGGTACATGTCACCTCTGTAAGCACTACCGATACCCAAGAGTGGTATGCCAACATTAAAGTCTATCTACAACATGGCGAACCCCCATGTGGATTAACATCTACCCAAAGGGATGCGATTTGAAAGCATGCTTGGAAATATGTACTTATGGGAGATAATGCCTTATGAAAATGCTCCTTTGATGGGATATTGCTAGCATGCATAAATGAGCAACAAGCACGAAAGATCATTAATGAGGTCCATGAAGGACTATGCAGAGGACACATAGCCCCTAGGGCCATGGGAGCAAAAATCAGATACCTACGGTATTATTGGCCTCATATGGAATGAGATTGCCTTGCCAAAGTTAAGACTTGTGACACATGCCAACAATATGCAAATCTTATACATGTTTCACCTACTTAGTTGCACCCTACACAAATCACATGGCCATTCCAGCAATGGGGACTAGAAATTATAGGACCTATCACACCTAAGTTTTCCATAGGACATAGCTTCATCATCACTACCACTGAGTACTTTACAAAGTGAGCAGAGGCTATCCCCCTTAGGAAGACTACATCCAACAGGTTTGCCACTTTATATTGGATAACATAGTGACAAGGTTTGGGCTTCCCATGACTATTGTGATAGACAACGGGCCATAGTTTAGTAGTGCAAAAACCAAAACCTTTTGTAGCAACCTTGGCATTAAGCAATCCTTTTTCTTGCCATACTACCTACAGGAAAATGAATAGGTAGAAGCTACAAAAAAAGTTGTAATCAACTTGCTCAAGAAGATACTTAGCAATAGCAAGAGACGATGGCACAAGCAAATCCTTTATGTGCTATGGGCTTACAGAATGACATGTAGAATGACAATAGGTAAAACTCCTTATAGCCTTGTTTACGGATCTGAAGCGGTGTTACCTCTTAAGATGTAGATACCGTCACTTCGAATGATCTTGTCAAACATTTTGGACGAAGCCCAGAACAATGAGTCGAGGATCATCAACCTTGACTCCATAAAGGAGGAGCATGCACAGACACTTGGCCGCATCGAGCAATATCAAGACAGGCAATGGAAAAAGCATCATGCAAACCCACATCAACAACCGATAAAAAAGGGGGACCTCATTCTCAAGGTTGTTCGTGAACATGTGAACAAGTGCTCAGCAAATTGGAAAGGTCCATTCATGGTCACAAAAGCCTATAAGAACAGAGCCTTCAAACTAGCAGACATGGATGACAAAGAGCTCACAAATCATGTGAACCACTTGTATCTTAAGCCATACTACATCTGATGCATGAGCAAGGTAAGCAAATAGTCCGCTATGATTATAAATTGCAATAGATGGTCTGCTATGACTATAAACTGGCACAGATAGTCTGCTATGACTATAAATTGGCACAGATAGTCCATTATGACTATAAACTGGCACAAACCATCTACCATGATGTAAAACTAGCAAAGCATGTCTGCTATGACATACAACTAGCATAGGCGGTCTGCTACGACCTTAAACTAGCCCATCCACCATCCACTACGACAATAAACTAGCACAACGGTCTACTAGGACCTTAAACTAGCACACCACGGTCTACTAGGACCTTAAACTAGTACATTTGATGGTCTACTAGGACCTTAAACTGGGTTCGCGGCACAACGTCCTCAACGCGCATCCATGACCCTGCAAGCAAGCAATCGTGCATAGTGCCAACATAGGATGGGACATTGCAATTCCAAAATGCAGTTCACGATGCCAAGAAAATACTCTTTGGAATATATGCAACGCCACTACCCCTGGCATATTGCTAATCCTCCACAGATGTCATCTAACATCTTGCTGACCTTCCGAAGCTACTGTTACCACAACTAGTCAACCTGGTAGTAGCTCTTGTGATCAACACCTACTGCTAGAGTCCTAGCACTATTGTGGCCTAGCCACAAATTTGCTACCCTCTAGCCCCTACTCTTATTCAGGCTCAAAAGATGTTCAACTGTTAAGCTTCTCACCTTACAGCTAAACTACATGATGTTTGCCTTGGGTGGGGATTACTGAACACTTACATCACTGCAACTCCTAGCCTCCTCAATGCCAACCCCTCCACGCTGATGCTGCCAGAACTGCTACTGGCCTTTCTAGTTTGGACGTCGCTTGCCTCAACAACAACATCCATTGCTCCAACAACATCTAAAGCAATCAAGACCTTTGCCTCTATTTTTCTTGATGGTTGTTTCTTCTAGTTTGCTCTCTATTGTGCTTGTAGGGTATGTGCCAGAGGGGTGTCGGTCAGAGGTGCATTTTGCTAAGGTGGAAGGACACTACATCATTCCAAGGTGGTCATCCTGACTAGCTTGGCTACTTGGGAGTACACATCCTATCCTCCCCCTTAACCTCCTTTACCTCATTTCTTACACCCAAAATTCTCCTTCTCACACCTCTTTTTAAGAATTTTTTTGATGCCTGTAAAGCCTTCCCATATGCTCAACCGTAAAATCCATGACACACGTAATGCAACTCGTTGCATGGGAAGCATCTATAGGTAGGTCAAAGCCCCATGCGGATGTAACATAGCTCATCCTATGGAGGAAACACCTATCCTACAACAAGGCTATTTGCAAATGAACATGGAAAAATAGCAAAAGAAAAGCGTAAAAGAGAAAAATCTCAAAAAAAAGATGTCCAAAACAAATGGCATATCAGCTGTTTCACAATGACCATCTCTAAGCATTCCAATGAGAGGTTAGAAGCTGGCAAAAGAAAGATGCCCATGGATACCGACTCCCTCACAAGAACTCCGACAAGGGACCACACTATGCTACATCTTTCCCTTCCTGAAACTATCCTCGTAGATCCACCCTTTTCCCTTTCCCTACATGACTATCCTTGTACTCTCAAGCAAATCCAAGCAACATCTGGACAATTACTAAAGATCAATGCTAGCGTCTTGTCTTTCATGGTGTTTCATATTCTTTATCAGCATCTCTTGGGCCCATCCTCTAGACATCAACAAAGAGGGGCCAATGAAATACCATAAAATTTCAGGACCTCCATGTTTCGACAAGGTTTGGGAATTTAGACAAGGGCTTTGACAAGTGCAGCATCATGATCATTGGGCAATAAAGTGTAGACACCGAAGATAAACTGTGTAGTCTAACAATTTTTCCACTTCCAGGACTAGTAGGCTTGTTGGACTCACCAACCTGCCCAACTGGATAGTTGGCCCAGCTGACAATCTACCCAGAGACCATGCCTGAAGTTGTCGATGGTGTTCAAGATGGACAAAATAGTTCAACAAGTTTTCCAATGGAGAGGTCTGCCACTTTATGCTACACTTCACAGCATAGCAAGCCTTTGAAAAATCAATCAAGTATCCGAATACAAGCTTTGGCAAGATGTTCACGCAAGGCAAAGTCAAAATTCGACCAACACAGGGTGCTACGCTATGCTACGCTATATAGTGTAGCAAGGGAGAAACATGCAAAGACTCCTCTACCAATCCATTTCAGCAAAGGGACTATATCTAACAACATTGTGGCTTCCAAAACTACCCTGTCTCAGTTAGCCCTTGAACCACAAGCAATATTTTCTCGTGAAACCTTGTAATTTTGATAGAAATGCATGTTACAACATAAGATAAAGTGTGGATACCTTTTGAAAACCAAAGTCTCATATTAGTAGTATCTTATAATAAAATATAGAAAAACATTTTCAACATAGATGAAATAATTTTCCTTTGGATGTTTAACACAGATCTTCTTTGGTCATAACTCATTTGTATAATGGCTCCAAACTAAATTATTTTAAAAAATAACTTTTAAAAAAGGTTTGGCCTTTTATGGTAGCTTTATAATCCAATAGGTAATGTAGATCATAATTATATGAGTTGGATCACAAGAAATATATGTTCTATAGCTAAGATATGGCCTTAATAATCAAACTTACTTGATCTTACCTTAAAACACTTTTCTACAACTCATCATCTTGGATGATCAAGATATATTTTCTTTAGTGGCCTAAGTATTCAAAGAACATCTATCCAAAGAATTTCTTATCTACCCAAAAAAAATTTAAAACAAAACTAATCTAAAATAAGTCTATAAAGCAAGGGAATAAAGACTTACCATTACTTACCTTACTTTCTAATATGAACATGATTAGTGGAGTTTGAGATGAGGTCCTCCATGATAGAGTACCTCCTTACCATCCAACTTATCTTTTCTTTTATCAGAACTTTTGTATGTATCCTCAAACTCATGTGAGATTCCTTCTTTGTCATGTTTATGTTCTTCAAGAATGGAGGACTCATAATTTCTAATAGTTATTGGTCTTGATTCCTTCATTTTTTTAGAGGCTACTCCACCTTCCTATTCATTCATCTCCAAGATATTGTACCCTTTAGATACACCTACTAGACTCCTCTTGACAAGATCAAGTAGTCATGTTATTTTGCCCTATATAAGGATAATAATAACCTTGTTCATGACCATATTTTTTACGAAAAAAATAATAAGGTATATCTAATTTGAATGGGATTATTAAACATGCTCTTGTTTGAAATTGAACTAGTACAAGTATTCTTTTGAGAGGTTTCCTTCATATTTTCACTTTTGTGTTGATTTTGAGAGTTCTCCTCATTTTTACTAATGCTTTTCTCTTGTGTGTTCATACACTTCTACTCATCCAAATGGGTTAGTAATTAAACCTTAGCTTTTACATCTAAGAGCTCCCTTTTTAACTTAGAGGATAATGTATAAATTTTAGAGATTTTTCTACGCATATTTTTCTTTTCCTTTTTAAGTAGATGACGTAGAATAAAGATCTCATCATGTAATTCACTATACCTTTCATTGTATTTACCTTTAGATTCATTAGAGACTTCTATAGAATTTTTATTTGTGAGGGTCATGCATATGAGATGTGAGTCCTTTGTAGTATCATCTACCTCTTTCGCACTTTTTTCTTCATCATCCGATCTAGTGTATAATTTTATCTTTTTCAAATTATCTTCATTTTTATCTTTTTGTTGCAACCTACTAGTATTAGGATATTCAAAGGGTACATGACCTCTTCCATCATAAACCCAACACTCTATGGAAAATGCATCAAAATTTGAATTTATAAAATTCTTACCTTTCTCTTTACCTTTGGTATTAGATTGATTGGAGCTTGGTTAATTGAAGCTTCTTCATTTTCTTATAAGAAGTCTTTGAACTCTCTTTGATAGAAGAGCTAGTTCATTTTCACTATTTGTTTCTTGTTTAATTGGCTTGTTCTTCTTTGATCTAGATTTTCACTAAAATTTTTGATTGTTTGATAATAGACATGCCCTCATAAGTTGCCTCTAGAGTTTCCCATATATCCTTAGTGGTTTTACACCTAACTATTCAATTAAAGTTAGATTTATTCAATACACAATATAAACAAATTTTGGCTTTTGAGTCAAACATGAACTTATCTTTTTCTTTAAAAGTCCATTTTCTTTGTGGCTTAAGTGCTATTGTGGTACTATTGATGGGTGGTGTGTCATTGACAAGCTAGAAAAAATTCGATGCTAGATTACCTTAGTGATTATCTTTCATTATAGAGAAGTCACCTCATTTTTCATTGATCCACAATTCATATTTTTAGAGGAATAGTTCAAAATTCAAAAACATCATTAAGACATAAAACAATTAGAAACAAATCCAATCAAATCCCACATTTATGACTATTACAAGTAAAAACATAAATCTTCACCTTAACTTCTAATCTTAAGTTCAAGAGTAGAAATTATGATTAAATCAAAATGAAATCATAAATACAAGAATAGATTATGAGGATTAGAAGCGATACATTACCTAATTAGTGATTCTACCTTGCTATTTCTACAATGCAGCAACCTCAATAACCTAACAATGGACTCAAATGGTCTACACTTGCCACAAAGTTCAATGAATCCTTACTTAACAATTCTTCCAAGGAAATTGATTTTAACTTAACATGGGTTCTCTTGGGTATTAATGTTAGGTATTCTCCTCAGGTATTGAATCCCTTGGGTTCCCTCCCTTGGTGCCCCCCTAGGTTTCCCTTGGGTATCCCCTAGGTTCCACACTCCATTGGGTGTGGTGCTCTCCCTTTTATATTAGAGGAGCTTACATTATTAATAGGAAATATTAATAAAATAGACATATCAACCTCCATTGAGAAAATTGATAAGGATTGATACTATTGTATCAAATTATATCATGCTAGTGATGTTCTTCAACCATAGATTCTAGCCACACCCATAGTAATGATCAATATCTCCATTCCCTTGGTGGTGTAGTTTTCTTATCTGATGTTATTGATCTGTATCACAATCGCTATCTTTATCAATTCTCAATATATATAGTAGCTTCGGTATGGATCAATATCTACATTCCTAGAAGGTCTAGGTAATTTTGATCCAATGATATCAATTTAATTTGATATTAGCTATGTAGATCAATATGGTTTCCTTTAGAACACATTGAAATCCATGATGTTGATCTATATCTTATCAATATCTATTGATTATGGTAGTATCTTGACAAAAGAAAGACTTAATAAATTAATTAGGACTTATTAATAGTTATAGCAAAAATCAATGATCTTTGATAAGGTAAAATAGTAAACAATAAAAAGTTGAGCCTTTTATGAGTTAAAAATTGGAACAATGGGGGATTCATTAGAGTCCCCAACTAGCCTTTGGCCAATGCCTGGCCAACTAAGGTGAAAAATATATAAATTTTCAAATATATATCCATTCTTAACCATCATAACACATAGCTAATAAAGTAACTACAAAAATAATTAAAACTAATATTCAATATACATCAACATCACATTAACTCTTATATTCATATCAAAAGAAATCAAGTTATATTACATTATAATCAGGTGATATATATATATAGGTCACCACCTTGCTGTTACATTTTATTTTTTTCATATTATAACGATATCAATTTTTATCATGAAATTGATAAACACCAATACAAATTGGATTGAACTTCATCACAAAATTGATAAAGATTGATATACATAGTGTTCAGGTTTCTATTATATTGATTTCTATCTTAATCACATTGATAACACATGAGGCACTTGGGAAAATTACAGTCATATTTATCCTCATTGATTTAATCTATATGAATCAATATGTCTAAATAACATATTGAACTATGTTGAAAATATTCTATTCAAACATGAGATATTGAAACAAATTTGTTCTTACTTGATCCATATCAATTTAGTCAATATGAATCAATATCTTAGTTATTTTACATCTTGAATAAAATCAATGAAATTGATAATTAAATTAATAACTTGAATTTTTTTTATGTTATATCAATTCAAATCACTATAATTGATATATATCAAATTCACTCTTAGCAAGGCATCAAACCCATGATGTCTCTCAATATTGACAATTCTAGAAAGTTTAGGTCTATATTATCAATATATATTGATATTAAGGACTTGATATCCTTTGATAAAATAATTTATCCTAATCACCTGACATCACGTGGCTTAGTATAAATTGATAATAGTATAATAATTTTATTTACTTAATAATATACAAAATTTTATTTCTTTTTCACTTTTTAATAAATTATTATTATTTGGGTAGGAGTCCAGATATAAGTTTGTTAGGAGGCCCTTCCTAGGAGTAATTAGGCTAGACATCACCTCACAAGGTTTGCTTTATTTAGTGTAAGAATGTCTTACAAACTCAAGGTCTTGTCCTTTCCTAAGTTTTAAGTATCCAAGATGCATTCCTTACATCNTAATTAAACTAGGATATGTCCCATACCTAGGTTAATTAGTTAAATAATTTTGAAATTAGACCAAAGACTAGCTACAAGAATAGACCAAAAGTAAAAATGTCATGGGTTTTATATATTCTCCCCTATAGATGAGACATAGATAAGATTTGATCTTCCAATCGTTAGTATCCATTGTGCTAGTAGGGATCTGAACCACTAATACCTATGAAATGCATTTTGGGAAAAAAGGAAGGATTAAAGGGTTCTAATTACCAATGAACATGATAGGTGGTAGCTTGGATAAAATAATGGAGGGATTATGAAAAATTAGGAAGTAAAATAGAAATGGAAAATACTTAATGAAAATAAAAAAGAAAAGCTGAAAAACAACAATCCTTTAGGTATGAAGTAGCACAAGCTAAGGAATGAAATAAGCTAAGGAATGGAAATGATTAGAAGTGAGGACATTCATTAAGATACTTACTTTAGATGAGTTAATCCTTTACTTCCCTTGTTATATCCTAGCTCTAAGGTGGTGGCATCATTGTTTTATTGGTGACTACTGCTCCACCCTTAATCACTCAACTCATAGAAAGAGATTCTTATGGGATGCTTGAAATTATGAGCTTTGAGCACTGTCCCAATAGTAAGGTTCTTATGGGACTGTGGCTCTACTCATGATTGAAGGTTCTTGTGGGGCCATTTTTTCCTTCTTTTTCTTATTCTTCTTCTTTTTTATTTATTTACAATATTCATCAAAATGTTTCTACTTTTTTCAACAATTTCTATATTTGGCCAACTTCAATCATGAGGTTCTTATGGGAGCCCAATTCAATTTGTATTTTTTTTAATTGAATGGATTGATCACATGGGCTCTAATCTTTCTTGACATTGTCCTAATATAACACATCCTTTCTACCTTATTGACTTATCCAAGTAGGTAATTAATAGAAACCATACAATTATAAGCATTAGCGTATCTTAGCTATTTCACCCCTTGACCTATGTAACCTTGTACTTAAGGAATATTATTTGGAAAATAATATAGTTTATTATGTGTAATTTAATTATTAATCTAATGGTCACCCTTACTTGGATTTTGGGTTTAAACCAATCTATCTCAAGGTTGGATTTTGGGACATGATGCTACTGAATTTTTTATAGTCCCAACTAACCATAGAATTTCCTATTTTCCTCTACATGTTTCAAGGTGAAATTTGTAGATGATTAGTTTTCCCTTAATTATTTTTCATTTATACGATACGGTATTTAATTAAAATTTATAATAACTTGTGGTATTTGTGTTGGATTTCTATGTTGCTTGGTTGGTTTCATTTAACAAGCACACTCTTTCTTGGCACATTCATGGCAACTAATTCTAAAATTTAAAAAATTAATTTAATTTTCCCTATAATTACTACCTTAATTACAACATTTTTATTACTCATTCTTGGGACTGTACTTTTTTCTTATTTTTAAATTTTTTTTATTTTTCTTCTTATAAGCAAAATAATTAAGGGAGACCATTTCTAACACTACAAAACAAAAGAAAATGAAATGAAATAGAAAGAATGTATACCCTTTCTTGAAGATTTAATTTAAATTTTAAATAGAAATAAAATATACTAAACCCTTGATGATTATTAACTTTTTTGACTGCCCTAACAATAGCACCAAATTTATGAGGTAGGTAAAATTTAGTAATGGATTACCTTAGTGATTATCTTTCATTGTAGATAAGTCAGTCATATCCATGGAGGAACAATTCAAAAGTCAAAAAGATCATTAAGACAAAATAATTAGAATCATATCCCACACTTATGACTATTACTCATAAGCAAAAACATAAATCTTCATTCTAGCTTTTAATCTTAAGTTCAACCATGGAAATTAATCATTAAATCAAATTGAAATCACAAATACAAGCATAGATTATAAGGATTACAATGGAGACTTCACCTAATCCATGATTCTACCTTTCTATTTCTACAATGCAGTAACCTCAATAGCCCGATAGTGGACTCTAATGGTCTATAGTTGCCACAAGGCTCAACAAATCCTCACTTAAGAATTCTTCCAAGGAAATTGATTTTAACTTAACATGGGCTCTCTTTGGTATTGACTCTAGTTATTTCCCTCAAGTATTTAATCCCCTGGGTTTTTCGCTTAATGCCCCCTAGGTTCCCCTTGGGGCATCCTAGGTTGCACACTCCATTGGGTGTGTTGCTCTCCCTTTTATACTGGAGGAGATTACATTATAAATTGGAAAAATAAAAAAAAATAGACATATCAACCTCCATAGAGGGAATTGATAAGTATTGATACTATTGTATCAAACTATATCATGTTGGTGATGTTTTTTAACCATAGATTTTGACCATGCCCATAGTAATGATCAATATCTCCATTCCCTTGGTGGTGTAAGTTTCTTATATGATGTTATTGATTTGTATCGCAATTACTATCTTTATTGATTCTCAATATATATATAGCAACTTTGGTATGGATTGGTATCTACATTCCTACAAGGTCTAGGTAGTTCTAGTCTAATGATATTGATTTAATTTGATATTAGCTATGTAGATCAATATGGTTGCCTTTAGAATGTATCAAAATCTATAATGTTAATCTATATCTTATTGATAATTTTCAATTCTTGTGGTATCCTACAATAATAAAGACTTAATAAATTAATTAGTACTTATCGATATCTATAGTAAAAATTGATGATCTTTGATAAGGTAAACTAGTAAACAATAAAAAGTTAAGCCTTTGATGAGTTAAAAATTGGAACAATGGGGGATTCATCAGTTACCTTCAAGAATTGACTCGTAGACTTCAAATTTCATGAATTCAAAGAATATTTACTTTCTTGATGAGTGGCAAGGTACCCCCTATGTCCAACCATACGAATTACAAGTGTTCACACATGATTTGATTGAATTTTGTGGATGGGACTAGTTGTGCATCTAGATCTTTAAGCATTGATCGTAGTTTGTTGTCTTCTTGCTTGGACTAGTGGTAGCTTTGTCATGTATGGTTTAGTTTAGAGTGAGGCATATGATTCTTGATGTTTTTTTAGCCTTATGCTATTCCTAACTATAATAGAGAAATCAATTACTTAATCTAATTAACAACATAAAGATAAAGTCTAAACTAGCCTATGAGCAATGCATGTCCATTCCCAGCTCACCGTACACATCCTAAACATGTATCCACTACTAGGATTACCAAGTGCCATGCTACATGGAATATAAATTGCATTAAAATTAAATTTAATACAAGTCAAAGTGCTATAATTAATAATAATCAATCTTGATCTTATTGCCATCCATGGAATGTGTCTAGGTACATTGCCACTTGAATAAGACATTGTACAACTAACTTAGATCCAGACTATGGGCACTCACTAACTGTTCTCTAAGACTACAAAATAAAATTGTAGGAGTTTGGCTACTCTATTAACCAAAAATAATTTTCTAGACATGGTGGGTGAGTGTGTATTTATAGACTTTATTGTGGAGTTTCATCGACATGGCCTCATAAATGTAGCAAATGCTATGTCGATGCAACCCTATTAACAAGGAAACACCATGTTGATGGGGGCCTATTGACATGACACTTTGATGCTTCATCAATTCTTAACATCTAATATGTGAATTCAAACCCATAAATCATTGGTGGCTTGTGTAGGATGTCCCCTCCATCATTTCCTTTTGAAATGTGAAACAAAAATTTGAGAGTACCCATCTAATACTACTTGTGGATCAAGAACTTAGAAGGGGAGTTGAATAAGTTCTCTAGTAAAAAGTGCTTCTACCACCAAAATCAAAGATATTTCTTACATGGTTTTCCAACTTGGGTACATTCACACTCAAAGGGTAGAATCATTGCATACCTCTAGAATTTGTTCCTTAAAAATGTGGTTTAGAGGACACCACAACCTTTATAAGATTTGAGCTCTACTCCAAAGTGTTTCATCATTACAAAACCACTTAATCCTGTAAGGTCCAAACAAGATCAAAACATTATTTCAAGGATCCCACAACCCTTACAAACATGAGCTTTGCACTAGAGTGTTTTATTGCTATGAAACCACTCAACCCCATAAGGTCCCAACAAGCTCAAAGAAGCACATCAACATCACAAGGCTATAAAGAAAGAAAAAGATCAAGGATAAATTCCTTACAATGAAAGCTCGTAACATACAAAACATATAAAAGATGAATCAATGAAGACCAAACACAAAATCTCTTGAGTAGTTAAGAATGCATCTTTTAATGATTAGTGTTTGCACAATTCCCAAGAATTTCACTTCTTCTTATACCCTTGGGATTTCTAAAAACTCCTTGGATTTCATGTAATGGCTATTAAATGGCTAGTATATACATCTTCTTTAAGGATGAGATGTCTATCTATGAATAGCTTCAATGTAGGAGAAACATCTACTCAAAAGTTAAGACATGTACAGTGAGACATATACCATAAGAAAACTATTCTTCTAGATAGATGTCTGATGTTTCTATGAGATGTCTACTTTGCTGGAACATATTGAGATCTTGAATAATCCTTTGGAATTTTGGCTTCTTAACAGTCCTTGGAATATCTTCATTTATATTGTAGACTCCATTTTCATCCATGATCTCATCTTGTCTACTTAGTCTTCCTTTTAACATCTCACTGTGGATCTTGTTCTAATTTAGCTCTTATTCTGAAGTCTTAGATCTTCATGTGAAGTCCTTGTTCATTCTTTCATGGTCCTATAAGACTACAATCACATACACATTCTACATTCTCTATTTTATCTAAGGTTTTGACATACTGAAAGGTCAACACTTACATGGTTAACTTTTCTTGCACTAATAACATAGTTGAATACAAGGTCTCTTGCTAGCTTTACAAGATTAGGTTAAAGCTATTACTATTTACGGTGACTCTCAACTCATCATAAACTAGTTTAATGATGACTATGATTGCAAGGCTCTTCACTTTGTTTCTTATATACAAATGGCTAAGGAACTTATCTTTTCCTTCTCTACTCATATCTTTAGCCACATCCTACATTCTAAAAACACATTATTTGATGGCTTGGAAACCTTTTCAATTCATAGTGATCCTTCTACTATGTAAGATCAACTCGTGCAATTATTTTTCTTGATACTTGTCATGCAATCTCCTAAAATCTTGATAAGTTTTTTCAACACAAATGATGATAACTAGTAATATATTAATCTTTTTCATTACCTTACTAATGGAAAAACTCCTAGTCATCTCATACTTGCTCAAAAAGATGCTTTGCATAAATGTAGCCAACATTCTAGATTAGTGAATCACAATATCCTTTATCAAGTTTCTTCTACAAGTGTTCTTCTACATTATATTAGTTTTGTAGTGTCTAAGATAGTTCTTAATTAGGTTAACTCAATATTTATGATAGATGCTTACCTTCACACTTTCTAGCTACTTGTATGATTGCCTTAGGCTATAGGTGGTCAACCTTAGATAAAAATGGTTATCATCTAATCAAAGGTATATGATACTTGCCAAAGAAATGTCTCTCTTATCTACATTTCTTTACAAAAGCTTAATATGTATTAGATTACATGGCCCTTTCAAAAATGGGATTTAAACCTTACTAGTGTAATTAGCTTCCCTTCCTTTGTTTGACATTAGTTTGTTCTAACTACTATGAAATACTGCACTAAGTCAGTAGAGGCTATCCCTTTGCATTCTACCAAGTCCCACTTTATTTGTCATTTCATCCTTGACCACATCATAACCTTCTTTGGTGTACCTCTCCAAATTATAACTGACAATGAACCTTAGTTCAAAAGTAAAGATGTAGCTAATTTTTTTTTCATGTACTATATCATACAATCTTTTTAATCATCATATTATCCTTATTTTAACAATTAGCTTAAGTCCACAAATAAATTCCTAATAATATTTCTTTGTAGCATGGTCATTAAAACTCACTGCAATTGGCACATAGAGCTATCCTATTTCCTTTATGTTTATTATACCACTTTCCATACAACTACTCTTTGTACTTCATACTTTCTAACCTATGGTTCTGAGGTAATCTTACTAGTTGAGCTCTATATCTCATCTCTTCATGTTACTCTACATGATTCATATTTATATTAGGATAACAACAACATGTGATGCATTGAGTTGGATCTTCTTAAAGAATAATGATAAGCAACACTTCAACATCTACATGAATATCAAGTAGATATTTAGTGTCGCTACTCCAAATACATCAGAATTAGGTAGATTCATAAAGGTGATCTACTCCTTCACCATTTTCTAAACTCCGTAGATTCAATGTTCTCTTCTAATTATTAGGATCCTTTCTTGGTGGTTTAGTCTCTACAAATTTTACATCTACATTCAATCTAATTTGGAAGGACATCAATTTCTAGATTTAGTCAACAAAAGCTTCTTCAAGTACTACTATATATAGCCACCTACTTATCTTATAACATTGAACTTACTAATTATTTAGGACTAAATAAGTATTTTCTCAATGGTAGTTTTCTTTTATCAACTTTTTATACTATGTCAAAATAATAGGTTTACTTTAAGTCTTTTTTTATCGCATCATTTTACATGTACATCCCCCATCTTTATCTCATTTCTACTATTTTTCTAGTTGTTTTCTTCATATTTTCCTATGTTATCTATTTCATTCTACTCTATAGTTAACATAATCAGTGAGGTTTTTAAGTAACTGAATATTTTATTATTTCATGTGAGGGTGTGATTGAGTATGTCATTGAGTGGAATAAGGAGATGTTACTTCAACACTATATATGACATCCTTTTCTACCATACAACTTGTAGGATTTAGCCATGTTTCATTTTTGTGGCATAACATCCTTCTCATGATAGGTGTATGGATGATATCCTCTTTTCTCCTTTTGCATTTTTTCTCTTTATTTTCACATACTATCATTTCTACTCTCCTATACTATATTTTTCTCTTCTTCCTCTTATTCCCTTTCTTCATCTATTTCCATTCCTCTCTATTTTCAATATTATTAAGGCCAAACGAGTGTCTCCTCCTTGATGTAGTAAGGAAGTGTTAAGTGTAGAGTAATATAAAAAGTATGAAATCTTTATATGAGTGAGGTAAGGGAGAGGTTGGCTTTAGGGATCTAGCTATGTTGCACTTCCAAGACACAACATCCCACCATTGGTGTATTGGAGATGTCCTAAACTTTCTCTCTTATTATACTAATTTGTTTAATTATCTTGTAGGTAACTACCATCTTGTACCTTTTCGTGATGGATTTTCATTCATCTTTATAATAGTATCTATCAAGAGAGACAATGTTGTACCAAATTTTACTTTTTCTACATAAGTTAAAGTCTTGGATGCATTCTATGGATTTTAGTGGTAAAGCCATTTTCATTAGTCAAGATTCAACATCTTGTGTCATCACTAATGTCATTTTTGGATTTCTATCTCCAACTTCTTAGAAGTGACATCTTGCATGTTTAGCAACATCATTTTAGCTCTTCTTGTACATCTTCCAGTTTTGATGTCTGGCATGAGCTACAATGTCAATTTTTCCCTTAGCTTTTAACATCCAACATTAATCTTAATTTTGATGTCTAATATCAATTTTAGCTTTTTCAGAATATTAGTTTTTTGACATTCAATGTCAACTAGCATTTTAATGTTTGATGTTAATTTTTCTTTTGACATCTGACGTTAATTTTCATATCAACTAATCTACATGTTAATTCTCCTATTCAAAAGCTTCCAAAAACTTTTAGAAGATTCTATGAGTCCCAATGCATCATTTCTGCACAATCTATAAGGCATTTTTGGCCTATAAACAAGAGGATATCCCTAAATAGAAAGGGACTGGTTTTTCAGTTAATTAGCATTTTCTTCATTTGGTTCTTTGAAGATTCACTTAGCATTTTTTAGCTAGATTTGCTACTCAACGATGTTAACACTCTTTTTAATTAGTGATTTAAAAACCCCCTTTCCAAAAACTCTACCTCTCTAAAGAATAAATACTTTTCATCTAGAGATATCATGTTGTCTAATGTCTCTCTCTTTATTTCCTACTGACACATTTGTATCTCTTATGCATTCTCCTCTTGACATAGAGATAATCACTCAAAATTAGGTCAACACATTGATCTGATCCATTCCTCTACTTGGTTAGCTATTAAATCTGAAATTGTTTTTATTATATTTGCATTAGGTGTACATATTAGAGAAATAATTAGGTAGCATAGCTTCTCGTCAAAAACCTCTAATCCTTAGTACATCTCCTAAAACATTCTCAACAAGTTCACATTCTATGATTCCAATTGTAATCTAGGTTTTCCTTTTCCAATTCTTTATTTTAGGATTTATCTAGATTTTTTTAGATATGTTTGTATTATTTTCTTTCAAATTTAATGTTCTAGATTTTTTTTTGCTTTCCATTCTTTTTCAATCATTTTATTGGTAGCCACACATGTACCCTTTTTTGCACTATATAGTGTATTATTTTATTTTTCTCTAGGTCATACATGTTTTTTTTACACATTTTTCTTTTTATTTCTCTCAACTATTCCAAGCAAGCATGTTTCTTTTTCCACTTAATACCTATTAAAGTGTGTCTTAGGTTGTTAGATTTCTTTTCAAAAATCTATAAGTGCCCTTTCAATTTGAGGAAAATTAGTTGAAAAGTTAGTTTTTCTAGCCTATTTGGTGACCACAAGATTACATTGCTTAATTTCCTATTAGTTTGTCTTAGATCTCAAATTATGATTATTCTTACTATAATACCATGTATGTTAGTATTTAATTTGTCTAATGCCACATGTTAATCATCCCATCCTTGGGTCAATCCAAGGTGCCATGTAGCCATTTCTCATGTGTTTGCATCATATGAAGTATATATGTAATACATGTTAGTGAGTTAGAATAACAAGTCTCCTTTCCCTATGATTTTATACATCATTAGGTGAGGTAATTTACAACCATGATAAGAGTTGAGAGTGATCTTAAGCATCCTTTCTATTTATATTTATTCCATGATTTGATAGGTACATCAGAACATGTTTAATAGTCAAGATAAAGTTTGATCATAGGTACACCCAAAACATGACTAATAGTCAACATGAAACCCTAGATTTTCCAAAAACTACTTTGGCATGCATTGTGAGACCAAATTTGAATGTGTTGTTTATAATAATTGATGGATCTAAATATCTAAAAGCATAAGAGCAAATGCAATTTTACAATATAAGTTTCTTGTAATTACAAAATCTATATTAATTAGTGTTTTTACACCTTCATTAATAACAGCTTTTAATGAAGGTTGATTTATCATTGCACATATATAGTGCTCATGAAGGTTAGAAGTCTACTAAGAAGATGATATTTTGACAATAAGCTTTGTCCTCGTCTGTATTCAACATTGCTTCAGTTAACCTAAAATTAAACTAAGTCATTGATGTAATCTCAAATTAAATTGTAGGTCATTTCCAAGGTAAATGATCTATAGTAAGTCCACATGTACAATAGAAGTGACTCCTAAAGATTATATAATGAAATGATAGTAACTAAATTGATTTGAATGAGAAATGGACAAAGACAATAAGGGAATGTTCAAATCATGATTTCTAGTAAAAGAAAATCTACTCTTGATTTTGTAGATAAAATAATTCCATACTATAGAAATAATCCTACTCACCAATTATGTGATAACTATTTTTTATTTGGTAAATAAAAAAATTCTTATTATTTGGAAAGTAAAATAATTTCATACCATAGGAAAAATCCCACATTGAATAGGAGATGACTACTAGCATAATATAAATGAAAGACTTTTTTGCATTCAGAAATGGAATGAGAACTAGATTTTATTAAGCTTCATTTAAATCATGATCTCTAGTAATTTGTGCTACTCTATCTTTATTATGAAAAACTTCAAATCATGATCTCTATTAAGGTATATTTACCCTACCTCTCATCTAAGTCTCATTTCATATTTCATGCATTTCATTTTTATAAACACCAAGAATGAAGTGGGCCACAATTAAGCATCAAAATCATTTTAAGTTAAAAATTAAAAATAATATAAAAAACTACCCTTTTTAACTTTAACATTAGAAAAATAAATTGAATTAAACTCCAACATTTAAGTCACCACATTTATTTCAAGGTCTATCATATGTTAATTGAATCTTTTTTTTAAACCAAAATTTAAATTATATCTATATATGATTCAAGATTCTTTAACAATGAGGAATACTTTGAAAAGAAATCATTGAAAGCATTATATGTAGGCCTTTTTCTTCATAATGCAAGTATTTTTTTTTTCATTTTTTAGATAAAAAATCAATTTCACAAATTTTATCAAGAAGAAAAGTGGATGTAATGTACATGATTTATCCAATAAAATTTGTCCTAGATAACATTATGTACATCCTAAGTTTAGTAATCTTAGGGAATACCTAGCACATATACTATCAACTACCTCAATAAATGCTGAAAATTTTTATCATTAATACACTAAAGATGACAACAAGGTATACCTAAAATCTTATTTGAAAAAATTTCATTATTTTCTAGAACTAGTAAGCATTACATTTTCCAAAATATCATGACTGTAAAATAAGAAAGCACATCTAGACTATGGCCATAAATTTACTTCAAGATAGTGACATGAGAGTAAGTATATAGCCAGAAATATTAGATGTTATTCTAGTCTCTCTTATCATGGAAATGACATTTTCTCTAGTACTTGATTTCAACTAGATGTGTTAAATATCTTTTTATTTACTTCATATATTTTGCAACTAATGTGGATAAATTACAAAAGTCTAAATTTTCTCATTCTTTATCATATTTATTTATGCTTGGTATGATTGATTCATTCATTAGTAGGAATTCCCTAGAAAACAATAATAAATATCTTCATCTATTTCTTCAAATCATATTCAATAAATGAAATGCACACATATGATAGATACTAAGTATTCATGATTACTTACTCCAAAATTTTCTCATTTCTTAGCATATTTATTTCAGTCTTCCTTGTTATGAAAATGACATTTTTTGTACTACTTGATTTATGAAGAATGAGTGTGTTAAATGTCTTTATCTTTACTATCATGATGTTTTTGTACCTATTGATACTCTTTGATGCTACAAATTTAACAAATACTTCATTCACCTCACCACTCATGTATTTATAGTCCAATGCTTTGGAAATATTTTAAGCAACTTTGTTCTTTGATTGCTTTATGGAGTAGGTTTACTCCAATAAAAAATCATCTTCTAATACTAAATCCAAATATTATGTAAGGACAAAACTATTTTCTAGAAAACAAGAAAACTAGATATCTTCGATTAAATTATTTTAATATTACAATATGTTTAACAAAACCCACAACATCCAAAGCTTGTCACACTCAACTAATATTGCAAAGCATGATACTCTACAACTAGACAATGACTGTTCTTAATGCAAGAAACGACTAATAGAAATCTCTCCTACAACCTAAGACTAAGATCTCATCTCACAAGTGAGATACAAGAGATAGAACACATAGATCAACACACCACAACCTAATCTTGGAGCTACAATCACCAATCATAGTCACCTAGTGTGTTTACCTACTCTTTCTTACTTAGCTCCTCATTCTCAAGAGCATTTTTTCTCACTCCTGCCTGTTCAACAATGATGAATACATACATATTTATGTCAAACTAGAAGATAAGAAACCTAGAAAGCTTTCCTCAACTCACCCTAAGGTTTTATAGATGTTTCCAAAGTCTTCTCATCTTTTCCATAGCTATTTCCAACTTTTTCCATCATGTTTCAATTGTTTTCCAAATTGGAATGGGTGTTTTTGGAAGTTTTCCTGTCCATCTAGATCATCTCTAACTTTACTAGGATGTCTCATGCAAAAACCTAGCTCTTGGTTGGGATATCTATATTTTTCTAGGATGTCCCAAATTCTAGTGGGATGTCTCACCTAAGATGTCACATGCATAGTTGGGATGTCTCAATTGGGATGTTCCAATTTTTGGTGGAACGTCCCACCTGTTAGGTTCAAATAAAAAATGCTTATTTTGATGTCTAAAACCTCTGAATGCCTCTAAACAAGTTTCCATAAACCCTAGAATCCCCTAAACTCATCAAAATGAGTCCAAAACATCCTAAAACATGCCAAAACATCTAGGAAACATTGTAAAAAAAATCAACATAAGAAGACACTCATCCATATTTTCTTTAAGCCCAAAACCTACAAAACAGCTTGTAGGAAAAAACACAAGGGAATCAGGAGAGATGTTCCTACACAAGCTCTTCCACCCTTCAAAAAGTGAACTTAGGTGAACAAGAAAGTAGGGGTAAAATTGATTTCCCACTTAATAAGTTTGGTCTCATGGATCCATATAGCGTCATTAGCAAATTGATCCTTCCAATGGATCAAATATTCATGCCTCTTGACTCAAGTGCTAGAAGCTTTCCTCTGATTGAGTATGATTGTCTTCCTCTCCATTGAAGGCTTGGACTAATCAATAGCCCCCTTTAACTCATCAATGCTACCTTGTATAGTCTTCTCATTAGTTGATCCATGAGAGTACACAAGATCTATAAGAGTAAACACAAAAGACATACTAACATAATTTGGTAAATCAATCTCAAAAGCATTATCATAATATTTTAGTCTTGATTTTGAAAGGTCCATCCTCTTGGCTTTTAATTTGGAGAATTTAACATCTCTCAACTACTTCTTCTTCAAGTGCACACAAACTAAGTTACTAATAGAAAAATTAGGCTTCTACTTATCCTTATTTCTCTTGAGGACTCTCTCTTTAGCCTTCTTCTTAAGATTTGATTTTACTTGTGCATGAAGATACCTTATCTCTTACACAAAATCAACACTAATTTGAGCTTCACCATCAAAGCTCTTCAAAGTGTCCACCCGCTTTGGAAAACCCCATAATTCACCTCAAATGGGATTTTTCCAATAGCAACATTAAAAGTATTATTATACAAAAATTCAGCATGAGACAACAAGTTTTCCCACCTATTTGGCTATCCATCACACAAACATCTTAATATGTTTTACAAGGGTCTATTTCCTACCTCTATTTGGCCATAAGATTGTGGATGATATGCACTAGAAAAATTTAATTTTGTCCATAAAATATTCCAAAGGGAACTTCAAAAATGACTTCTGATCTTGGAATGTTTGTTAGTAACAAAATTCAAAGGAATACCATGTAGCTTCATAACATGCTAGAAAAATAAATTTACCACATGAGAAGAATCACTCACCTTCTTACATGGAATAAAATGTGCCATCTTAAAGAATAGTCAACCATAACAAGAATTACATCATTCTCACTTTTGTTCTTTGAAATACCACTCACAAAGTTCATTAACACACTTTTCCATGGACCTTTGGAAATTGGCAAAGGCATATAGTGTCTATCCATAACTTTACCTCCTTTGAACTTCTAACATGTCAAGCACTCCTTCATAGATTTTAAAACTTCTATTGTCATACTAGGCCAAAAATAGTGCCTACCACAAGTTCTAATGTTTTATCCCTACTCATGTGACTTGCCATGCCACTACAATGCTTTTCAAATAAAATATTTTTTGCAAAATCATAATTAGGAACATATACCTTTCTATTCTTAAATAATAGCTCATCTTGAATATGATAGTCCCTCCATTAGTCTTTCCTATTCAGTGATGGCTCTTTGATGCTCCTCCAAACCTATCCAAAATCAATATCATGCTCATACAAAGAAGAAAAATCACCGATACCTTCCACATGAGGTATGCTAAAACTTACCACATGCACCCTAGATGATGCATTAGCCATCACATTGGCTTTTCCACTTTTGTGCTTCAACACAAAATTGAAATCTTGTAACTATGTAACCCACTTCATATGCTTTGTATTCCACTTCTTTTGTAAGTTTAGAAATTGAAGTGCTTTGTGGTCCATCATTAAAGTGAATTCCTTAGGCAACAAGTAATGCCTCCAATGCTTGATTACTTGAAGAATAGCATAAAACTCCTTTTTATATATGCTATAGTTTTGCCTTGACTCATTCAACTTTTTATAAAAAAAAATAAATAGGCCTACCTTCTTATGAAGGTATCCCACTAATGAGAAGTTCACTTGCACCCACCTCCACCTACAAAAGCTTCTAAAAATTCGGAATTGCAAGTATTGGTTCATCGGTAATCTTTACTTTAAACAATTAAAAGCTTACTTGGGTTTCATTATCCAATCTAAATTTCTTATTTTTCTTCAACAAAACAAACATAGGGCATGAAATAAGGCTAAAATGTTTTATGAACCATCAATAAAAACTTGTTAAACTAAGGAATGATCATACCTCCCTAACATTCTTAGGAGTTGGCCAATCCCTTATAGCCTTTACCTTGGTAGCCTTCATCTAAATCTAGTTTTTAGAAACCACATGACCCAAATATATGATTTCCATCTTGAAGAAAGGACTTTTCTTTACATTGATCACCAATTGTGCCTTCTCCAACTCAAGGCATACCATTCTCAAGTGATCCAAGTGCTCTTCCTCATTAGAGCTATACATCAAAGTATCATCAAAAAGATAATACAACACTTACCAATCAAGTGTTTCCATACATCATGCATCAACCTCATGGATGTAGTAGTTGCATTCATGAGATTAAATAACATCACCAACCACTCAAACAATCCATCTAGTGTTTTGAAAGTTATCTTCCACTCCTAACAAGGTTTGATTCTAATTTGATGGTACCACTTTTTAAATCAATTTTACTAAAAATATATGCATTGGTAAGGACATCAAGAATATCATGTATCTTTGAAATAGGAAACCTATACCTCACTACTATCCTACTTACTGACCTAGAATCAATGCATATCCTCTATTCATTGATGTCCTTCTTTGGTACTAGGACCACTAGAACTGCATAAGGCAAAATGGATTCTAATAAGACCATTTTTTCACCAAGTGTGATAACATAACTATAATATCGTAGCTCAAGCTACGTCATCATTGATATGATGTCTTAGAAGATGTGTAGCCTTATAAATACTAATACTTGGGAGCACAAGCAACAATAATTTCCTCTAACCATTATCCAAACTCTTGCAATTTCTTTTCATAATTTTAGAAATAGTATGAATGCTTGCATTATGGTGTTAAGTAGTTGAACAAAATATTTATTCAAGTAAATTGTGCTTGAGAATATTTTATGACTAGAAATAAAGATTAAGACTATTTTGCATTACAACAACATTCCTTAGTTCTTTTGTTCTATTTTTTACTTAGCATAATTTTCTTGTTTTCTTAGTTTAATCATTTACATTCCAAAGTACTTTACTTTTTATGCTCATTAGTTAAGTCGAATGGGTATGACTAGTTTCCAGCATTTAAGTGTAATTTTTTGGTAACCCAATAGTGGTCTCACTTAATCCTAGTGACAATTACATAAGTCTAACACATGATTAATAAACCAGCTAGCACCATTCTCTAGCTACTTCCTCTTCCTCCTCACATTCATTTGTGGAGTCTAATAGAAAGAAACACAAATCAAGAGACCATGATAGAGAAGGACGAACAGATTATGAGAGAGAGGAGTATAGAAGAAGGTATCTTAATGACAAAGAGAATGGATATGAATGATGAAGGGACAAAAACAAGATGAGGACAAAGAGCATTATGAGAATCGAAGAGGGCATCACTACAATAGAGTTTATGAACCTAACAACTATGAAGAACCCCTACTAGCCACTTGAAGTATGATAAATATAAGGGAAGTAGTGTATATTCCAACTAGGCACATAAGGGATAGTTGCATCAAGTAACTCGATATGAACAACATTCCCAAATTTGAAGGTGAATATAATGTAGATCCACAACATCACCTTCAAGCATTCCATGACATCTGTACCCTCCAAAGTATTGAAAGTAACTAGCAAAAATTAAAGTTATTTCTAGAACACTCATCAAGGAGGCACAGAGCTAGTCCAAATCATTAGAACTAGAATCAATTACAAGATGGAGTACCATGATCAAGCTCTTTAACAACAAGTATCAAACTTACTTAAGAGAATCTAACCTAAGAAAGCAATTTAAGGATGGAGGTAAGAGATACATGAATCCCTTGATGTAGCAATGGATAAATATTATTCTCTTTTGTATGGATGCCTAGGCCATGGATTCTCATATAGGAAACAACTCAAACATAGTGTTGATGGTGATGAGCAGTGTGGTACCCCTATGCTCAACCATACAAAGACGAGCATGTATGCGTGATCTAATTAAACTCCGTGGATGGACTAGTTGTGGTAGCTAGATAATTATACGTTGATTGTAGTTCATTATCTTTCCACTTGGACTAGTATTTGCTTTGTCATGTATGGTTTAGTTCAGAGTGAGGTGTATGATGGGATTTCTAATACATGCTACTCCTAAAGATAATGAGAAATATTTGAGTAAACTAATAAGCAATGGGAAGCAAAATCTAAGCTAGCCTAAGTGCAATGAGCATTCGTCCTTAATCATCTGTACACATCTTGGACTTTGTGTACTACTTTTAGGATTACCAAGTGCACATCACTTGAGCACTACTAGATACGCTACTCGGTTATCAAGTAGTTACACTTAAATGTTCATGATTAAGATGTACTCATTCTACATTAGCAACAAGAATAGTAAATGACGATAAAGAAATATAAACTAAGAAAAAAGTAAATAATAATTAACAATTAAACAATTAAAATATTAGTGAATGCTACAATGATGGAGTAATCTCGATCTCTATTGTTGATCGTGTGCATGTCCAAGTACATCACACTCGAACAAAGGTTTCGTACATTTACAAGCATCACACTGCGGGCATGCACTTGGGAAAAGAATCAGAAACTAACTAAAAAATAACTAAAAATTGACAAAAAAAACTCAACCCAAAGACTTACTAGAAAGAGACACCTCCCCATGTGCCTAAGTGCTATATTGATAGGCCAACATGGGAATCATGATATCATGTATATAATATTGTATCTAGGCTAAGATATCACATACCCAATATCATGTACTCGATATCACATACTCGATATTGGGGCCTAGCAAACTACGATTCACCATACCCCCATGACTGAATAAAAACTCATCCTTGAGTCAAACAAAGTGAGGAACAAGTTCATTCGATTACAAACAGTGGATAGGTATGGAATTATTGAATGACCATAGACTGTTTCATGCCATAGTATGGGATTAAACAAAATTTGGACACAGACAAAAAATACAAAAATTGTGGAACTCATGTGGTTTCCGGTGGTGGTGGATTCTCCATGGGTGTCTTTCCTTTGTCCTACACTCCAAGCTTCTAAAATTGATACCTTTGAAAAATGCCTAAAGTTTCTCCTCATTTTTCTAAGGATCATGAGCCGTCCATGTTGATGTTCCAATGTTTGATGGAGTCATCACTTTCCATAGACACGGTAGCTACGGGAACACTTGATTGGCCTTGACAGACCATGCCACAAATAGTCATTGCTCCTAACCTCTCCACCTTTTTCCTGGCCAGATTGTGTAGTGACAGGAGTTTCTTGATGGATGTTGAATGATTGTACCTCCTACTCTACATGTTTTTCATGAGGTCCTTAGCCTCTACCTCCTCTTGGGCATTTAGTTGCACCTTGAGAAGGTCCTCCTTGTTGTCCTCTTTTAGGGGCCATTTGTCATCACACAAGAATTGAGTGTTAGTAAGGTTGTTTAAAGAAATTCAGTTATCTTATACCTTACTTGTTTCCTTTAATAAATTCTTAGTTTGTTACTTAGTGTGATTCTAGAGTTAGAAATTTTTCAAGGAAGTTGCCCTAAAAGTTTAATGTCTGACCTGATCTATTTAGGTGACACATAAAAGGACATCTAATGGTTCTGAGGAACGTTTGATAAAATGATGACAAATAAAAGAATAGATTTAACAAGGGAGTACTCGGAGGGTATAAAATGATGTGATGGTGTGCAACAAGTACAAATTACAAAAGTCATGCAAGTGGGTCCTCCCCAAAGTAAATTCCAACCATAATGCCCTTGTGTAACCACACCTTTAAATGTCTATAGGCACTAGAAGGGTTAAATGCAACCTACACCTATGCAACAAAACACACACATGTTAAGCACCACCGTTATGAGGTATGAATTCTATGCCACACAAGACACAAGTTAGAAGTACTTGGACCATGAAATGAAATGAATTATAGAAGGGATTACAAAGATAGGGATGTGAGGTAACTTACCCTAGGAACAACGAAGCCTTAGTGTTGTGTGTGATTAAAGTACCATTACCCTTTCACTCCAAGACCAAAACCAAGTCCATACCTTTGATTAGTGACATTGCATTGTTTCATCCCAATGATAGATAATCACAAGAGCATCATGACAGCAAGGCGTACGATTAGTTGGCATTTTGCACAAGGGAAGAGTGACTCAAATTTGTTTGTGGTACATTTTTCTTAATCTTTTCTTTTATGCTTCATTTATTATTTTTTCCCTTGGTTTTCTTTTTCTCTCTTTTCTTCCTTGTCTTTTTTTCTTCTTTCGGCTATTTTTTGCACTTTGTCTTTCCCAAAAGTGATTTGGAGAAGTTGCCAACCATCAGGCATGGGTGCATGTCTTTCTAGTCAAACCCTCTAGAATAGCATTGAGTTCCTTTATTGAGTGCCTTTATCACAACTCTTACTCCCATTTTTCATTAGGTCTACAAGGATCTTAGTACAACCAAGCTACATGATAACACCTACAGATGTCACCAAAGAGAATCCACAAGTCCCCTTGATGTCACACCCTTTCCATTCCCTCTTAATTCATCACTTTTCACTCTTGGAATAATGAGTATAAAGTTACTTTAGGTCTTAATGATAAGAAGAATATCATCATACCTAGAGTAGAACCTCTTATTAATAGGATGGGTGGGTGGATGTCGTAGGCTTACTGTTCAAATAATTAGTCCTTTGTAACTCGATAACATAGAAAAACACCTCAACTAATAAGTGAAATGAGTATTTTATTCATAGATGAGATCATCCTAAAAAAGATAAAATAATAAATTGAAAGATGAAAAATTAGAAAATAAAAACTTGTAAAACCAAAGAAAAAGAAAAACATTTACTAATTTTGCTTGTTAGAATGGGGGGTGTCCCCCATGACTAAACCTTTGATTATGGAAAGAATTAATAAATGAAAAGTTTGGATCCATGCATGTTGAAAATATTGGGGTTCGATCATATCCAAACCACTGGGTGCCTTTTGGTGTGGTGGTAGGAATGTATTCAAATTGGGGTTCAAACACTTGATTAAAGTAAGCATAGTGGGGAAGATTATAAGATGTAGTTATGTGATAAGGAGCTAACCCACTATGGCACCTATGACCATAAGATGGTATGTAAGGATCGATATGTCTCCCCACATTGGTATATTCATTGGGCTGCATGGTTGTTGGAGTGTTGATTGGTGGCTTGGATAAGGTAATAAGAGGCATTGAGTTCAAAGAGGAAGGTGCATCATAGTGCTGGGTTTGTGCTGAGTTAGAGGATACAGTGGTTTTGGAATCATGTTGTCTCTTTCTATAGCCATTCCTAAAAAAAAGGACACTTTTGACATTGTGGAGGATTTTCACTACTATTGAAAATAGTAGTAAAAGCAATGTTTGTGGGTTGGTGTTGTGGTGAAAAACCTTCTAGTGTTACTGGTGGTGATGTAGAAGGAGGTAAAGGATGAGAATATGAAGAGTAATGAGAAGTGTAAGGAACATGAGGTGGTGATCCCATAGGAGAGGACATGGGTTGATGATCTGTGGGAGAGTGATAATGGTGAGGTGAAGTAGAGGATGTTGATCTAGTTGGAGAAACGAGGTGTTGACCATAATAAGTGCATGGTTTTGGGTGATACGAAGGGTGTGGCTAGTTTGGAAATGGCCTCCCCCATGACTAGGGGTTTTGCCATTATAGTTGAGCACAATACTAAGGTTGGCAAGAATTTACCCATGGATAGTATGATGAGTTGTGGAATTGCTCATAAAGTTGTGGGACAATAATGTGCCCAACCATGTACTTCTGTAGGAAATTTGGATGTAACATTCTTTTCCAATGCTCATGTAGATGTGACAAGATTGGGCATTGGCCTCTTGGATGATTGTACAAGCAAACATTGCATTGATACTTATGTTTTGCAGTTGAGCACCTATCCTCATTTTCTTCAATCCTTCTTTTTGATTGTTGAATGGTGTTTTGTACTATTTTTAGGTTTGGTATCCTCTGTATATTCTCTACATATTCTCTACATTTTTCATGTACCCACTTCATCATCTTGTTGATCTTTGCCTCGATTTCATCTAGTGATTTTAGTATTAGCAAGTGTAGAAATGGTTTCACCTCCAAGTGACTTGATTTCTCCTATTTATGATTATGGACCTTTGTTACTTCAAGAGTATGGTCCTGTTGAGATTTTTCAACATTCTCCCATTTGGCTATTTCTCCTTCTTCTTTTTCTACTCACTTAATAAGCTCTTTGAATTGATGGGTTCATAGTTCATATAGTTGATCTAGGACATACATCCCTAAGGTCTCCCTTGTTTCATTACTAAGCCCATTCATGATGTGATACATTAGCCTTTCCTCAAAGAACCCATTGCCTAGGCATTTTTTTAACAAAGAGTAGTATCTTTCTAAGGCCATGTTCAAGGTTTCATGTTGCCCGTGTTTCCACTCTTGGATTTGTCTCCTCAAGGTTGAGACTCTTGCATAGGTTTGATATCTTTCATTGAAGCAGTTTACCATTGTAGATCAATGGTGAATTGAATTCAATTTTAAAGACCTGTACCATACTTTAGCTTGGCCAATGAGTGTCATAGGGAAGAGCTTAAGCCTTTACCATCCATTATCAATATTTTTTTATGTGCAAGAATCGTAGAAGGCTTGCTAATGATGTTGTGAATCTAAATCATAGCCTCCTAAAAACTTGGGAAAGTTTTTTAGATCAATCCTAGGTAGATAGCTTTCCTTGCAATGCTTGTGAGATATCCAAATAGCCTCTGTTATATGCATTAGGATTTTAGTGGCCAGTAGGGGTTCATCATCACTAAATAATTTATGAGTTTATGAGTTGGGACGATGTTTTCTTTGTTCATATTGATGTTCTTGATTTTTCCCATGGGTTTAATTTTTATTTCTATGTCGACCCCTTAAGGAATATTCATCCATGTCACAACTCAATGTTGAAAGAGTAGAGAACGAGAGGGAACTGAAAAACTCATCATGAATTTTGTAAGTTTCCCAATCATCCCCTAATGTACTCTCGTTATCCATTGAGAAGAAGGTCCTAGGCCTTACAAGTCTCCTCATTCTAGGGGATGTTCCATCTTCACTAGAGGTTTTTGAGTTGGATGACAAAAGTCCTTGAGTATCATTCGGATGTCTATGAACATATAAAACTCCTGCATAAGATTGAGTACTTCAAACTTTTTCGTTGGTTCTCCAATGATTTGCCTCGTTAGATGTTGCATTATCATTTTCTTGTAAAAGAGACATTTTTGTGAATTGTGTGTGACTTAATTGAATTTAATTTATTTGTCTAAAATATATATCATTAATACTTTATTACAGTGATCTTATATGATATAACTAGTCTAGATAACTAGCATCATCCCTAGCAACAGTGCCAATGATGAGTGGTGAGGTACCCCTACACTTAACCATATCAATACAAGTGTGTACGCATGATTTGGTCAAACTTTGTGGATGGACTAGTTGTGGCACCTAGACAGTTACACATTGATCACAGTTCGCTATCTTACCACCTAGACTAGTATTTTCTTTGTCACATATGGTTTAGTCCAAAGTGAGGTGTATGATGGGATTTCTAATACTATGCTACTCCTAAAGATAATGTGAAATACTTGAGTAAATTAATAAGCAATAGGAAGAAAAATCTAAGCTAGCCTAAGTGCGATGAGCATCCATCCTTAATCATCTATATGCATCTTGGACTTTGTGTACTACTTCTGGGATTAGCAAGTGCACATTACTTGAGCACTACTAGATACACTACTGGGTTACCAAGTAGTTAAACTTAAATATTCATGATTAAGATGTACTCATTCTACATTAGCAAAAAGAATAGTAAATGATGATAAATAAATATAAACTAAGAAAATAATAAATAATAATTAACAATTAAATAATTAAAATCTAAGTGAATGCTGCAATGATGGAGTAATCTTGATCTTTATTGCCAATCATGTGTGTATCCAGGTACATCACACTTGAACAAAGGTTTTGTACATTTACAAGCATCACATTGTAGGCATGCACTTGGGAAAAGAACTGGAAACTAATTGAAAACTAACTAAAAACTGACAAAAAGACTCGACCCAAAGACTTACTGAAAAGAGACTCCTCCCCATGTGCCTAAGTGCAATATTTATATGCCAACATAAGAATCACAATATCGTGTATATGATATTGTATCTAGCCTGAGATATTGCATACTCGGTATCATGTACTTGATATCACATACCTGATACCATGTACTTGATATCACGTACCTGATATCAGGGCCTAGCAAACCACAATTCATTAGATGGGTTGAGAAACGAAACTAGAAAATCCTTGGGGTCTATATAAAAAATGACCATCCATCGAATTCAAAGTTTAATAGATCAATTGAAAAAAGGAGGAGAACTAAAATAGAGAGAATTAGCTAAAGATTATAACCAAGATTCATCAGTAAGAAAACAAGATGTTTGAATGTGCAATGAGTAGGAAGAAGAAACCTTTAAGGATGTAATTCAGAAGAAAACTCTACCAATCTAGAAATTGATTAATGATATAGTAAGATAAGGTAGAGAAAATGTGGAACTTGGTGGATGAGATGTTTGATATAGCTCTTAGGATAGTAGAAGAAAGTACTAAACAAGCATCCAATAAAGAAAAAAATAAGAAGAACAAAAGAGATCATGGAAAAGAAGGATAGAAGTAGAAACGAAAGTTTCTATAGTTGAGAAGTGTACTAATTCTAGTTCAGATGAAGAAGAAGGATGCAAGGTGTGCTAGTATGAACATCCTAAATGATGTTGCCCTATTATGGTCCACTTGCAAGAGTTGGGGGCATACGCACTCAATCTGAGATTTGTTAAAAAGAAAATGCCAAGATGATTATCTTATCCCTAGGGTTATCTACCCTTCTAATCAACTTACTATCCAAGCAGAGCCTACCCTCAACTGCAGGAGTAGTATTAGCAATAGTGGAAATAGCCACAAGCATGAGAAATGCCAACATTAAGGCAACAATATTCATACATGTAGTTGAATTCTTATGGATATCATTTATCATGTCCAATCTTTTCTAGGAATGCTTCCATTCATACTTCTTATTATTATCCACCCAAGTATTATAGACGTACCACTCCAATGATAGATCCCAATCTTTATACACATCATTTAGTACCTGGTCCATCAAACCAACCTTCCTAATTTTTTACTATAAGTGTTACCACCAGGTAAGGTGAGTTTCCATCACAACCATAACAAAAGAATGCAACAAGGGTAGTAAACACGTAGGAGGAGGTAGTAATGAATGAATCATGATCCAAGAAAAATTCATTCTTTCAAACAAGTCAAGAAAGATTTCAAAGGATGGGAACTCCATCTATATCAATCCCATCTACACACAGTCCTCCAAGGAATACCAGGCTTCCATCTTCTACCAATCCAAATATAACTACTATCATGCTTACCCAAACTATTACACATTGAATAAAGATAAAAGAACTTCCCTAGAAAAGAACAGATCTAAGAAGTCCCTTAATATATATCTAAATTGTAGGTCATAAACCATGCAAAGCTTTACTGGATCCTAGGTTAGGAATGAACTTAATTTCATAGGAAATGTACAAGGCTTGAAATCTTCCACCACTAAGAAAAAGAAATATCCAATTAGAGCTTGCAAATTAGTCAATCACCATCCCAATTGAACAAGTGGATGATGTCATCACCACCATCAATGGCTAGTCCCACCTTACCAATTTCCTAGTAATACACATGGGAAAAAACAAGGGAGAATTTCCTATAATAATGGGAAGGGAATGACTTAGCACTATGGATGTTAAGCTTGAAATTAGAGATTTATCCTTGGATATCTCCAAGAAAGATGAAGTTGATGCTATACAAAGATGTTGAGTTCCATGTATCACATACAGTAATAATGGGTGCAACTACATGTGGAGAATTTGGGTTGTTAAACAAAGGAAGAGCACAACATTCAACTAGTGTGCAAAAGAAATGTATGTGCAATAATATTTGTATGTAGTAGCCACTAAAAAATAAGGCACCTAGTGGTTGATTATTGATAAAAAGATAGAATCTAAAATATACTTGAAACCAACTAATCAAATCATAAGTGCCTATATTAAGGAAACAAATAAGTTAGAATAGTTATGAAGAAAACACCCCTATGCTCATTCATACTAGGAAAAAGATATTAAATGGAAATAGTTAGAGATCCCAAACAAGTTTGAGCCAAAACCATTGGAGTTAAAATTCCTATCAGATGTGCTAAAATATGTCTTTCTATGTAACAAAAAATTAGTAATCAATAATGACAACCTTGATCAAAATTAGAAGAAAAAATTATTGAAAGTAGTCAATATATGGCCAATAGCATTCACATGGTCTTATGATGTGATCAAAAGAATTAATCCATGAATATCTTAACATCAAATATATATAGATCTAGTTGTTAAGCCACATCAAGAGAAGGTTGAGTCCTAAGCTCAATGAAGTAGTAAAACATGAATTGGAAAAAGTCATTAAAAGCAAGATTCATCGACCCCCAATGTAGACAATGAATGGGTTAGTCCTTTAGTTATTATTTTGAAGAAGGATGACAAGTGGAGAGTATGTATTGATTTCCAATTGTTGAACTCTGTAATATTCAAGGATCATTTTCCTCTACTATTTGTTGACCAGGTCCTCAATACTATAGTAGGACATCGGTACTATAGCTTTCTTGATAGGTACAATAGATACAACCAAATTTTCATTATACTAGAAGACCAAGAAAAGACTATGTTCACCAATCCATTGAAAACATTTACTTACAAGAAAATGTCTTTCGAATTATACAATGCATCTACTACTTTTTAGAGATTAGAACTATTATCTTTAAGAAAAAAATTGGTGATGACGTAGAAGTACTTATGGATGATTTTTCTACTTACGACCTCACTTTCAAGCAAGGATTAGACCATTTGGAGTAGGTATTGAAAAGATGTGTTGAAACCAACTTAAATCTTAATTGGTAGAAAAGCCATTTAATGATCCAAGATGAGATCGTATTGGGACATAAGGTATTATACAAAGGAATAGAGGTAGACCTAGAAATGATAAGAGTCATGTAGAACATTATCCAAATGCCACAAACCGTTAAAGAGGTTAGATCATTTATAGGCCATATTGGATATTATCATAGATTTATAGAAGATTTTTCCAAAATAGCAAAACCGTTGGTAGAATTAATCAAGAAAGATGCACCATTCCAGTAGACAGAGTAACGTGAGAAGGCATTTGAAACACTAAAATAGAAGTTAATAGAAACACCAATACTTCAAGCTTTGGATTGGTCCAATCCCTTCCACATAATGATAGATGCTTCCAATTATGTACTAGGCATAGTACTAATGCAACTTGATGATCAAAAGAGACCATACTACATACACTATGATAGAAAAAGCATCATTGGGGCACAACTTAATTACACCACTAATGAAAAGGAGCTTATGGTCATTGTCTATGCAAGAAACATTTAGGTATTGTGTGCTCGAGTACCCTATCTATGTCTACATGGACCATAGTACAATCAAATTTCTAAATAATAAACCAGTGGTAAGTCATAGGGTAATAAGGTGGCTCATAATAATACAAGAATTTGACATCACCATGATTGACAAGAATGGAACAAAGAACATCATAGTAGATCACTTATTAAGGCTAAGATGGAAATCATAGGAGCAAGAAGAACCAAACCAATTTCCTAATCAGAATTTATTCATGAAGATGATAATGGCTATCAACTCAATAGAGAAATCATGAATCACTAATTATATGACTTATTTTCTCATACAAGAACTCCTTGTCAAATGAAATAGAAAACAAAAAGAGTCATTCCTCCATAAAGTGAAAAGATATATTGAAATAAATAGAAATCTCTACAAGGTTTATGATGATGGACTAGTAAGATGTATTTTGAAGGAGAACCAATAAGAAATTTTACAAGGTACACATGAAGGACCATGTGGTGGTCATTACGCAGGGTGTAGGATAGCACTCAAGCTAATGATGACAGACTATTTTTGGCCTATCATATTTTGGGATGAACATAATTTCATCTAGTCTTATGAGAGATGTTAGAGTAATAGAGGAATAATGGCTAGGGATGAAGGACCAGAACAATGGATACAACCATTAAAACCATTTGACATATGGGGAATTGATTTCATGGGGCCCATAGCACACTAAATGGGAAAGCATACATCATAGTGATGGTTGATTATTGTACTAAATGGATAGAAGTAGCTTTAGTCAAGGATTTTACAAAAAAAATAGCTACTAAATTCTTTCAATAGCACATGGTAAATAGATTTGGAGTACCACAAATGCTCATATTAAATAATGGAACATAATTCACAGGTTCTACATTCAAAAAGCTCATGCAACAACTTGGAATTAACCATAAGTTGACTACATCATATCATCCCTAAGAGAATGATCATGCAAAAGTGACTAATAGGGAAACCACAAAAATATTAGCTAGAAATATTAGTCGATTTAGAAAATATTGGAACACTAAACTAAATGATGTTCTCTGAGCCTATAGGACCACATGGAAACTTTCCATAGAATATTCATCCTATGAGCTAGTCTATGGAAAACTCCCTACACTACCAATCCAAGAAGAGCTACAAATCTTAGCTACTACTAGCAAACAACCTAGACTTGAGCCTAGCACAAAAAGAACATCTCATGAATCTCAACCTTTTAGAGGAAAACAAACTTGTAGCCCTAATGAGTAATGAAATACATAAGAAGTATTGTAAACACAGGCATGATGCACACATCTGACATGTATCAATCCAACCAGGTAATAAAGTCCTATACTATAATACTAGTCATGTGCCATAGAAGGCTAAGTTCCAGACCTTATGGGAATGACCTTATATCATCCATGTCATATATCCTTCAGGGGCCATGCAAATTTACCACCTAACTTGTTCACACAAACTTCTTTCAATTAATATTCAACAAGTCAAACCAAAAAATGAACATCTCAATTCCTCTATGAATTCTACCTAGCTCATTAAACTGCCTTCTATCCATTTGATCTTCTTGATGACTATTTTCAATGATGGTCATTGGGATATCCTATATGACCCTAGGCACTAAACTGAATCTTTTTCTTTTCTTATTACTTTTTCACATTCTTTAATATCTTCTCATTCTTTTATACTTTTTCATTTCTAATCATTTTATATTCTTTGATATCTTTGAAATTCTTTCTCTATTTTTTTTGTAATTTTCGCCACTTACTTGTACATATTTTTGTTGATTTTTTTCAATAAAGTGTAAGGAATAAAGCAAGATGTAGTCCTTATAAGGTGAAGATTGCCTTATATTATCAAATTATGAAAGGACTTATTTTATATATAGTGAGACTACATCATCCATCCACTCATTTCCAATAATAAAATGTTCCTACCATGGCCATAATGATACTCTTCTCACAATAAAACTGAAATAAACTTGTGATCATTATGCCTAGATAGAAGAGTAAAGAACCAAGTGGAAATGAAAAGGATGTGACATTAAGGGAATTTTTGGATTCTCTAGGACTAATCCATTATTCCATTATTAAGATTTTAGTATTTTCTTAAGTTCTAATGAAAAATGAAAGTAAGAGTATAATAAGTGTTGCCTTACCATGTCACTAGAAAGACATGTTACCCATGTCTGAAGGTAGTCCTCTGGTAAGATTAGCACTATAAAAATATACTAAAATCACATAATAAAATTTCTAGGGGTTTCACTAGAAATACATGTTGCCCATCAAGATAGGTAGCTTCTCAAAAATCTAAGATAAATAAATATGCTATTAATAAACTCCTTCCTTGAACTAAATTGCCAAGTGGTAATAGTTCTTGCAAAAGTGGTAGTCTTGTGGTTGTTAGTCTTGGGGATGATACAATGCGATGTCACTAGAAAGTGAATTGGACTTGGTTTGGATCTTGGAAAAAAAGGCTGATGGTTACTTTAACCACATATTATACATAAGGATCCATTATGCCTATGGTAAGACACCTCATGTCCCAATTTCTACAATCCCTTCTAATCCCATTCCACCTCACTAGTATATTTAATCATAATTCTCTTGTTTTGTATTTTTGTATAATATAGTGTTATTTTTTTTAATTTAGCAATATTAACATGTGTGTTTTTCTAGACAAGCATGTTTTACATTCAACTCCTTCAGTACCTACAGACACTTTTAGGCATGGTTATACAAGGGCACTAAAGGCTGAAGCCTACTTTGAGGAGGACCCACTTGTATAACTCTTATACCTTATAATTGATTACCAATTGCACATCATCTTATTTCTATAGAACATTTTATCACTTAAAAAATTCACTTCCCACAAGTTTTATAATTTTTCCATATGTTAATAATCCTCAATCAATCTCATATATACCAAATAAACTTTCATTGCTTGAGATTCCTTCCTTATGACTTTTGAACATCAAATTTTTGAAATCCAAGCATCATCTATGATTTAAGACCATTTTGATAGCTTCTATGTCTTCCAAATCATCCAATTGACTCAGTTTTTTCATGAAAATTCATCAAAAATTCAAAAAATTTCAATGGTGACATCATAACTACTTTGTCAAATGATCTATGATGTCAAAGATACAATGTCCTATTAATGATGTCATGCATATAAAAATAGTATATATATGTGTAGAAGTTGGAAAAATTTTAAATTCTACCTTTTCATAGCAAGAAGAGTTTTTTGTAGTGTTTTTGAGCTCTAGCAACCAAACTTCCTAATGCCATACCTTTCTCACTATAACTTTGATTTGAGAAATTCTTGAATCTTGTTGATCCTAGAGCGCTTAACTTAGTTATGGGGGTTTATTACATGTAGCTAAAAAAATTGAGCCAAAATTTCCCAACATACAGAAGGTAATTTAAAATGTAAGTATAATGATATAATAAGAATATTACAACTAACCAATCAAATTGAAGCCAAAGGACTTAACCAATTTTCTCAACTAACGATATCAGCCATTTAAGGGTACAAGAAAAGAGGAAATGATAAATGTAAAAAGGTCATAATAATCAAAAAAATATAATAATCAGGGGCTTCTTTTTGAAATCTCTCTAACTTTGCAATCATAATAAGACCCTAACTGATAAAAAAGATAAGAACTTGATCAAACCAAAAATACAAGAAAGGATTATGAACCATTAAGATCCCATTTGAATATCTTGGTAACCTTAAATTCTAATGATTGCAAATGGCTCCAAGGAGACTTATAGCAGAGGTAATCACTGACCATATCAAAGATTCATTCAATATTTTTGTTGTGCGATTGGCCGATATTTCCAGAGCTAGAGATGCTCAAATGCTAATTGATACCTCTATGACACCTAAAAAACATGAGGATGTACTTGATAGACTACTACAAATGGGCCAAGTCATGGAAAATCTCTTTGATATCCCTAATGATATCATTGTAGTGAAGTTTGATCTAATAGCCACCAAAGGAAAGCTAGTAATGATAGAAGCAAGGACATAGCATGCTGAACATAAAGTGCATAGGCTACAAAACGAATTGGTAGCTCTAAGAGTAGAACTAAGTGACCCTACATGATTTTTTACCCTAGACTAGCTTGAGCAATACAAGACTAATCAAGTAAGGCAGCTAATTTCTAAATATATACAAGTGGAGATGGAAAGAGTGAAGGTTATGTGGAATGCCTTAATAGTAGAAGCCAAAACCTATGCACATGCCAAAGCTCTTACCATCCTCGAGGAGAAAATAAAAAACTTACTATCGATAATACCAAGTTGATTAATATTAAGAAGCAAAATAATGTTCTCAAGGAAAGCATCCATCAAATAAGAAGCCAAAACCTATGCACATGCCAAAGCTCTCACCATCCTTGAGGAGAAAATACAAAACTTACTGTCGATAATACCAGGTTGATTAATATTAAGAAGCAAAAGAATGTTCTCAAAGAAAGAATCCATCAAATGAGAGAATAATTCATTTGAGTCAACTAAGACATGAATAGATTAGCTCGTGAAAATAGAATCCTATCAATGGAAGAAGTACATGTCATCTAACAAAAGTTAGCTATTGAAATAAGTGCATTGTAGAACAAGGCCAAGAAACATGAAAAGCTCAAGGAGCATTTCAAGGACCAAGTGGAAATATATAAATAGATGAATGAAAAGGAAATCTAGATGGAAAAGGTAAAAATTAATTCCATCACTACCCAAATAGCATACTAGTAGCCCATCCTAGAAATCCCAGCCCATGTCCACCAAGCGAGATAAAGAATGAAAACCTAAAAATTGAAGTCTTAATAGAATACATGGGGTTAGCTAACCTTCAGTATGCTAACTCGGCCATGTCGATAGCAAGATGGCCTTAGGATGAGCTTGAGCAACAAGCAATAGTTGTGTATGTCATGTATGAGAAGCAGTTTACTAATCAAAAGGATGCCTTGTGGAAGTTACATGTGGAAAACTCATAGCTTAAAATTGTTAAGGCTAGCTACCAAGGACAAAAGGATGTTGCAGTGAACCTAGCATGCTAGATGATAGATTACCAAGAATTAATAAAGGTGGCCAAGGCATTTAAAGAAGAATAACGACAATTTGTAGCATGGTACATCAAAGCCAATAAAATGTTCCTACAACTATCATGTCTATGGGATGTACTAACTCCATCCAACATTTTACAATCCACATAGATAGTACATGATCCCAATATGGAGTAAGAAAAGCTTCAAGAACTCCTAAATAGCTATCAATTTTAGAAGCCTGATGATAAGGGGAAGAAGCCAAAGAAGGAGCCCCCATCACCTGGAACTTAAGACCTACATCAAGGTACTTTAGTTTTTATTTTTTGTATTATTTGCAAATGTCAATTGTGTTCAATTTTTATAAAAACACCAATATGATATTGAGAGTTATGTAAATAGTTAAGTCATATCAAGTCAAATGTACCTTCCAATTTTGTAAGGGACTCTATCCTCATTTTGTTTTCACTCACAACTGAGTTTCTAGTCAATCATGGGTTATGATAAAAACATTTTTTCACCAAGTGCAATATTGTAACTATGATATTGTAACTATGATATCATAGCTTAAGCTACATCATCATTAATATGTCTTAGGAGCTATGCAGCCCTATAAATACTAACACTTGGATGTACAAGTAGCAATAATTTTCTCTAATCCTTACCCAAACTCTTGTAGTTTCATTTCATAGTTTTAGTGATAGTGTGAATGCCCATAGTGTGGTGTTAAGTAGTTGAACAAAGTCTTTATTTGAGTAAATTGTACTTGGACATAGTTTATGATCAATAATAAAGATCAAGACTATTTCACATCATTGCAACATTCCTCTTTTTTTTTCTATTGTTTACTTAGCATAATTTTCCTATTTTCTCAATTTAATCATTTACATTCCAAAGTATTTTATGTTTTATGCTCATTAGTTAAAAGAAATTGGTACACTTGGTTTTGAATGTTTAAGTGTAATTGCTTGATAACCTAGCACTGGTCTCACTTGATTCATTCAGGAGTGATTCCACTTGGTAATTCTAGTGATAATTACATAAGCCCAAGACATGATTAGTAAACCAAGACTAAATACTCATCGCTACTAGGATAGAATATATTTACATTTTTATGTTACTTAGACTTGGACTTTAATTCCATTTTCAATAATATTCATCACTAGGAGTAATTAGAGACTTACAACATCATCTATCATATTTCTCATTGTGAGTTAAATGATATAGCTAGATTTGACTAACTCAAAGTGAGAAGATAATGATCGTGAACTTAACATAAACTCCTAGCATAATTACATTATGCATCCATGAATTACAATCTAGTTTCATGTGAACACTTGTGAATTATATGGTAGACTATTAGGATATGCCACCATTCATCAGATTACCTTATGAAGCCATTTGCAAGTAATCCCTCTACTTGCCTTTGCAATTCGACTCTCTAATTTGGTTCCATCTAGTAATATCTCTCATTTGGAATGTTAGCACTAGGAATAAAGCTAATTTGATGCTATACATTCCTCATCAATGACAGTCCATCCAATTCCCTTTTAAACACCTTGGGAAAATTCTACTTCAAACCTAGCACACATGTAGGAAGTTCAACCTACACATCATCATGGTTAGTAACAACTATTGTTATAACAATAAAACCAAAACAAGTTTCATCATGTTCCTTAATATATTTCCTCTCTCCTAGAAGGATTAAGGAAGCATTAAGTGAGCTTTACTACCTCACTTGTTTAGTTGTCATAGGAACCAAATCATGGATTCCATTAGGTCTTGCTACACTTCACAAATTTCTTGCTCCATCAAACTAAGCACCATTATCAAAATTCCAAGGTTTATCAAGAATTACATTAGTAAAATATATTATAAGTACATCACACTTCACAACATCATGAAAACTTCCAATTTTAAGTTTTAAAGTGCATTGTCCCCTTACCTCTTGGAAAAAAATATTTAGACAACTAATGCATCTTATAGGGTCTTGAATAAGGATTAGTTACCAAACATAATCTAGCAATTTCACTAGAAGAAATAACATTTTCTTGGCCTTCCCCATTAATTAAAACATGAATCTATTCCCCAGTAAGAAAATAACTAACCCTAATTTAAAACAACAATTTCCTATTAAGATGATCTCTTCAATTAACATTCCCCATGAATGCACAAGAATTTAATTTAGAAACATCCTTTATTTACACGTCTCCTCCACCTCCTTGGTTTGCACATCTTTATCCTTGCCTACCATATGAAGTGGACATTCCCATTTCTTATGTCCCTATTCTCCACATTTAAAGCACTATAGTTTTTATGTGCTACTACTTTGTTTAGGAACACCTCTTCTGATTTTCTTGTGCTTTTTCCTATAAGTTTTTTTTTTTGCAAGTTTTACACCTGAAGAAGACTTGGATGAGTGTGACCTATTTTTGTATGTCTTCTTGTATTAATTATTTTGATAATGATTCTTGGATGTTTTGGCATGTTTTAAGGTGTTTTGAACTCATTTTGATAAGTCTAGGGGGTTCTAGGATCTATAAGGTCTTGTTTGGAGGCATTTAGAGGTTCTGGGCATCAAAATGAGCGTTTTTGTATTTGACACCTATAGGTGAGACGTCTCACTAGAACTTGAGATGTCTCATATTAGACATCTTCATTGTGCATGAAATGTCTTGGAACCAGATGAGACATCCTAGAAAAATAGTAGACATCTCACCTAAGAGCTAGGGTTTTATAGTAGATTTCCAAAAAATCTAAAGATGTCCTAGACAATGAGAAAAAAGCTCCAACATGGCAATTTTGATAGGGAAACATTCAAAAGACTCTAATTCCTTGTGGAAAACATCTAGGAGGATAAATAGAAGGATTCCTAGGGTTTTGGATCTCTATAATATGTATGTATCCATCCATGAAGAAGGAGGAGAGTGCATCTATGCATGAAGATGAGAGAAAAATCTTGCAAGAGTGGATAGTTAAGTAAGAAAGATTAGGTGAGCACATTAGATGAGTACAATTGGTGATTACAACTCCAAGATTAGCTTGTGGTATGTTTGTCTATTTATTCTATCCTCTGGTATCTCACTTATGAGTTGAAATCTTAGTTCTAGGTTGGAAGGATTTCTATTGTTTATGTCTTGCATTGAGAACAACCATTGTGTGGTTGTAGAGCCTCATTCTCTGCAATATCAGTTAAGTGTGATAGGTTTTGAAAGCTTGTGGGTTTTGTGAATCCTGTTGTAAACTTATAATAATTTAATTTAAGATGTTTGGTTTTCTTGTTTTCTAGAAAAAATTTTTGTCTTTGCATAATATTTGAATTTAGTATATTGAAGATGATTTAATTATTGAAGTGAACCTGCTCCAGCATTATTGGTATCAAAGCTTACTTTTATTGTTGCTTGGATTTTGGTTGAGAATTTTGTCAATTTCATATGGCACCTAATAAGAAATAGGTGCAAGCTCTGAATCAAGACATGTAGAACATGAAGTATACCTTCCAGATGATGGTTTCTCAATTAGATGAAATTAATGTGAAGGTAGATAGCCATGCTAGTCCTAGCCATATCCAGAACCAAGGAGATGAAAAGCATGTATGTTCAAATGAAGAAGTTTCACAACCAAGTGCA
>MNCI01005152.1:96530-108345 GCA_015680685.1 Gnetum montanum | reverse complement strand
GTTAAGTGCAAAGCACATGAAGTGGGTTGCATAGTTACAAGAGTTCAATTTTGTGTTGAAGCACAAAAGTGGGAAAGCTAATGTGGTGGCTAATGCATTATACAGGGTGCATGTGGTGAATTTTAGCATACCTCATGTGGAAGGTATGGGTGATTTTACTTCCTTGTATAAGCATGATGTTGATTTTGGGTAGGTTTGAAGGAGCCTCAAACAACCATTGATGAATAGGATAGACCAATGGAGGGACTATCATATTCAAGATAAACTATTATTTAAGAATGGAAAGGTATGTGCTCCTAATCGTGTATTTAGAAAAAATATTTTATGAAAAGAATTATAGTGGCATGGTAGGTCACATGGGTTAGGATAAAACATTGGAAGTTATGGGTAGGTACTATTTTTGACTTGGTATGGCAACATAAGTTTCAAAATTTTTGTAGGACTACTTAACATGTCAAAAGTTCAAAGGAGGTAAAAATGTGGATGGATACTATATTCCTTTTGGAAATTCCCAAAGGTCCATGGAAAATGTGCCAATGGACTTTGTGAGTAGTATTCCAACGATCAAGAGTGGAAAAAATGTAATTTTTATTATTGTGGACAAGTTCCTCAAGATGGAACATTTTATTCCATGCAAGAAGGTGAGTGATGCTTCTCATGTTGCAAATTTATTTTTCTAGCATGTTGTGAAGTTGCATGATATTCCTTTGAATATTGTTAGTGATAGAGACTTCACATTCATAAGCTATTTTTGGAAGATTTTAAGGACAAAACTGAATTGTTCCAGTGCATATCATCCACAATATGATGGCTAAATGGAGGTGGTAAATAAATCCTTGTTGAACATATTGAGATTTTTATGTGATGGATAGTCAAATAGGTGAGAAAACTTATTGTGTCATGTTGAATTTTCATATAATAATGCTTTTCATGTTGCTATTGGAAAAAGCCCATTTAAGGTAAATTATGGGTTTTGTCCAAAGATGGTGGACACTTTGAAAAGCTTTAATGGTGAAGCTTAACTTAGTGCTAATTTTGCTCAAGAGATGAGGGATCTCCATGCATAACTAAAATCAAATCTTGAGAAGAAGATAGAAGAGAGAGTCCTCAAGAGGAATGAGGGCAAGCAAAAGCCTAACTCTATTATTGGTAACTTGATTTGGATTCACTTAAAGAAGAAGAAATTGAAAGGTATTAACTTCTCCAAATTGAAAGCTAAGGCCTTTCAAAATCAAGGCTAAAATTAATGATAATGCTTTTGAGATTGATTTACTAAACAATGTTGGTATGTCTTTTGTGTTTAATGTTTCAGATCTTGTGCACTATCATGGACCAGCTAATGAGGAGACCATACAGGGTAGCATCAATGAGTTGAAGGGGGCTATTGATTAATCCAAGTCTTTAATGGAAAGAAAGGCAATTGTACTCAAGTGAAGGGAAGCTTCTAATACTTCGAGATTCAAGAGGCATGAATACTTAATCCATTGGGAGGATCAATCTACTAATGATGTTGTATGAGTCCATGAGACCAAACTTGTTGAGTGGAAGATCATTTCAACCCCTACTCCATTGTTCACATGAATTCACTTTTTGAAGGATGGTAGAGCTAGTATAGAAACATCCTTTTCAATTCCCTTATGTTTTTTCCTACAAGTTCTTTTTGCAAGTTCCATGCTTGAAGAAGACCTAGATAAGTGTGTCTTGTTTTTGTATGTCTTCTTATGTTGATTTTATTAATAATGATTCTTGGATTTTTTGGCATGTTTCAAAATGTTTTGGATTCATTTTAATGAGTCGTTTGGAGGCATCCAGAGGTTCCAAACATCCAAATGGGCATTTTTGTATTTGGCTCCTGTATGTGAGCTATCTTACTAGAATTTGAGATGTCTTAGATAGACATCTCTGTTATGCACAAGACATCTTAGGCCCAAATGAGACATCAAAAACATAGTAGACATCTCACCCCAAGACTTGGGTTTTTGTAGTAGACATTCTAGCAAAGCCAAAGATATCCCATATGAGGAGGAAAAATCTCTAATGTGATGGTTTCAATAAGGAAACATCTGAAAGACTTCAAATCCTTGTGGAAAACATCTAGGAAGTCAAATAGAAGGATATCTAGGGTTTTGGATCTCTATAATATGTATATATCCATCCATAAAGAAGAAGGAGAATGCATCTATGCATGAAGGTGAAAGAAAAAGCTTTCAATAGTGGATAATTGAGCAATAGAGATTGGATGAGTACATTGGGTAAGTGAAATTGGTAATTACAACTCCAAATCTTATGGTGTGTTTGTCTATGTGTTCTATTATCTTCAATCTCACTTGTGAGTTAAAATCTCAATCCTAGGTAGTGGAAGGAATTTATATTGGTTGTGTCTTGCCTTAAGAATAGCCATTGTGTGGTTGTATAGCCTCATGCTTTGCAATATTGATTGAGTGTGATAAGTTTTTTATGCTTGTGGGTTTTGTGAATCCTATTGAAATCTTCTAATAATTTAATTGAAGATAGATAGTTTTCTTTATTTTCTAGCAAAAATTTATCTTTTCATAATATCTAGATTTAGTGCATTGAAGGTGATTTAATTATTGAAGTGAACCTACTCCATGCCTTGACCCTTGCCTCCCTTTCCTTGGTCCTTCTTAGCTTTGCCCTTCTCAACACCTCATTCAATCTTCTTATCTTAGCTATCCTTCTTGTCTTCAAATTTAGACTTGAATCCTTTATTAGATCTAGATCCCTTCTCCTTCCCCTTGGATGTGTGCTTGCTTCTATTTTTAAATCCTTCTAATTTCCTCTCAACCTTGAGTGTCAAATCATAAGCTTCATCAAGTGTTTATGGCTCATAAAAGGACAACTCTTACTAGTACCATTTTAAGACCTCCTAAAAAGTCTAAAGCTTGTTCATACTCCTCCTAGTTTATCTTAGCCTGATGAAATAGATTATAAAATTTAATGTAGAATTCTTTGACATCCTTGTTACCTTTTCCATAGGAATTTTAACTTCATAATGGTTTCTTGTCTTGTTTTTAGACTATTAAAATTTTTCTTTTTAGCCTGTATTTCATTAGATCCCAATCTTTGATAAGTTTGACCATTTCATCTTTCAAAATCTTAGGACCTATTTTCCCACAAAGTAGAAGTCCCACCTTCTAATCTAGATTAAGTAATAGGTACCCTTACCTCTTCCAATTGAAAAATGCTTCTCAAGTGCTTTCATCCAACTTGAAAAAGCATTGGTGTCATCTATATCATTGAAATTCTTCAACTCTACATATGGAAGTCTTCAAGCTTTTTTGAATGCTCTTACAAGTCTTCCCTCATCTTCCTCTTCAACCTCACTTGAAGAATTATTGAACACCATTAGAGCCCTTAGAGCTCTCATTTGAGGAATAGGATTCCCTTCCATTGGAATTCTTGGTTGATGGTTTCCTACACTTCCATAGTTGGATTGTCCTTCCTATTTCTCCACTTCATCTCCACCTAGTTGTGAAACTTCTTCATCTAAACATACCTGTTCTTCATCTCTATAAGTCTAGTATGGCTAAGACTGGCATTTTGGTCTACCTTCATATTAATTTTATCCAATTGGGAGACCATCATCTAAAAGTTAGACTTCATTCTCTTCATGTCTTAATTTAGAGCTTGCACCTATTTCTTCTTGGGTGCCATCTGAAAATATCAAAATCCTCAACCAATTTCCAAGCAACAATAAAACTAGTCTCTAATACCAAAAATGCTGGAGCAAGTTCACTCCAATAATAAATCACCTTCCAATACTAAATCTAGATATTATGCAAAGATACAACTATTTGTTAAAAAATAGGAAAACTAGATATCTTTAATTAATTTATTAAAAGATTATATTAGGATGCACAGAACCCACAACATCCAAAACCTATCACAGTTAACCAATATTGTAGAGCATGAGACTCTACAACCACACAATGGCTATTCTCAATGGAAGACACAACCAATAAAATTTTTTCTCATAATTTGAGACCGAGATCTCAACTCACAAGTGATATACAAGAGATAGAACACATAGAAAAACACACCACAAGTTTATCTTGGAGTTGCAATCACCAATCACAATCACCCAATGTGCTCATCTACTCTCTCTTGCTTAACTCTCCATTGTTAAGATAATTTTATCTAAAGCATGCCTAGCCAAAAATGATGAATACATATATATTTATGTCAAACCAAAAGATAAGAAACCTATAAATGTTTCCTCAACTCACTCTGAGGTTTTCTAGATGTTTCCCAAGTCTTATCATCTTCTCCTCAGATGTTTCCATCTTTTTTTCATCATGTTTTAGTTGTTTCTAGAATTGGGATAGGTGTTTTCAAAAAGTTTCCCCATTCATTTAGGTCATCTCTAACTTTGTTGGGATGTATCGTATGAAAAACCAACTCTCAGTTGGGATGTTTGCTATTTTTCTAGGACATTCAATGTGGTCGTAGGATGTTCCAAATTCTAGTGGAACATCTCACTCAAGATGGTGTATGCACAGTTGGGACATCTTAGCTGGGATGTTCCAATTTCTAGTGGGACATCCCACTTGCTAAGGTCAAATACAAAAATGTTTTTTTTGATATTTAAAACCTCTAGATAACTTCAAACAAGTTCCCACAAATCCTAGAACCCCCTAAACTCATCAAAATGAGTCTAATGCATCCTAAAACATGTCAAAACATCTAGGAAACATCATCAACAATATCAATACAAGAAGACACGCATGTCCATATCTTCAAGCCCAAAACCTACAAAACAACTTGTAGGACAAAGTATAATGGAATTAGGAGAGGTGTTCCTACACCACTTTAATTTTAGAAATGATTAGGTTGATTACATTTTCTATTAATAGTTGCATGTTTTAGCATTCATGTAATGTTTTTTTAATTCTATATAGTTCATATAATATGATTGATTCATTCATTAGTAGTAAATCCTTGGAAAATAATAATAAATCTCTTCACTTATCACCATAAATCATATTTACCAAAGGAAATGCACAAATAAAATAAATTCTAAGGATATTCATGCTTACTTAATTTAAAATTTTTTGGTTTCTTAGCACATTTTTTCTAGTCTACATTATTATGGAAATGCCATTTTTCTACTACTTAATTTATGAGAATGATTTTGTTAAATATCTTTATCTTTACTATCATGATGTTTTTGTACCTATCTGTGCTCCTTAATCCTAGAAATTTAACAACATTTCATTCACCTCACCACTAACATAGTTACGTTCCAATACTTCAAAAATATCCTTAGCAATTTGGTTCTTGCATTACTTTAATTTTAGGAATAAATAAGTTAGTTACATTTTCTATTAATTATTGTAAGTTTCAATAATTTATATAATGTTTTTTTATTCTATACAGCTAGTACAGTTTTCATAAAGAACCATTTTTTCATAGCATGATGCCACTATGAGGATTGATATAGGATATTTGAAACCTATAGTTTTGTAAGCTCTAATTTTGATTATCTGATGGTCGTGCAATAAGTAACTTGAATACTTTGTCATAACAATTCCAAAGCCATTTCCTCATAGTATGATGATGCTAGAAGAATTAATATATGATATTCAAAACCCATAGTTATGTAAGTAATTACTTTACTCATATGATGGTACATGCTATGAATAACTTGAATATCATATCATAATCATTCTAGAGTCATTTCCTCATAGCATGAAAACACTATGAGAATCAATATATGACATTCAAAACTTGTAGTTTTGTAAGCTACAACTTTGCTCATATGACAATCGTGCTATGAGTAACTTGGATACTTTATCATAACAATCATAATTTTGGTTAAACTAAAAACTTATTTATATGAGACCATACAATGTGATGAGTGGTAAGTGGACCCTATGCCCAACCATACGAATCACTAAGTGTTCATACACAATTTGGTAAAATTTTGTAGACTTTTATGTATACTAGTCTCTAGGAAGTGAAACTAACCATTGCAATTGTTGTCTTCCCAATTACACTTATGAAATGAAAAGGTATGATTAAGTGTAATTGAGGCATATGATTTTTATCATTTTTATGTTTTATGTTTTAGGTTTCCTAAGAATAAAGAATAATAAACACAATAATTTAATTGCTAATTTAATTTAACTAGCTAACATTTAACTAATCCTAGCATAAGCATCTATTACCACTTGTTGTGCACATCCTGAACATGTTTAACACTACTGGGTTACCAAACGTTAAGCATTATTAGGATCACCAAGCATCAAGCATATGCTCAAAGTGGTCATACTTGTTTACTTAATTAATCACTATTTAATATAGCTTAATTAATTACTTAATTACTTAAAGGAAATTGCTTAAAATATTAAATGCATAAAGGGAATAATTAATCTATTTCAAAGTGCTACAAGGTTTATCAGAAAGATTTTCTTTATTAGTATGCACACTACCGTGCTCAAATAGAACAATGCTTGAATAAAGATCCATACACTCTTTGAATCCTACTATGAGCACTTAGAAAAATATTCTAACTTCCAAATGACAAAACTACAAGATCTTTGCTACAACTATGAGACTTCTTCCCTAAATGTGGCTAGTGAGTGTGTATTTACAAGCAAAAATAGACACTCTATCGATGGGGCCACATCAACGTATCAAATCCCATGTCAACATGGTTGCATCAACAAGTTTGCATCAATAAAATTATGTCAACTAGATTGTTGATGTAACCCAAAAAAACATGACTCATCATACCCCCATGACTAAATGAAAACTCATCCTTGAGTGGACAAAAAGAAAAAACAATCTTTCTACAAAATTTTGGGAAGGTATGGAATTATTGACTAACTACTGACACACACAAACACAACACATACATGAATAAAAACTAAGTGCCTGAGTGTACATATTTACAATCATTACAAAATTTTGGTGTTCAAGACAAAAAAATTAAATACTAGGACAAAAATGACAAACATAATTCCTTTGATGATGAAAAGATGAGGAAGAAGTTCAAATGGTCTCAGTGGTGGATGTTCCTAAGGCTCCGAAGGACCTTCTCCTACTTCAAGTGCATGCAGTAGTTAAGGTGATTGTGGTTGACTTGTGGCAACTACAACTTTTAGTGAAAGGCTAAAGGCATCCAACAATGCATTCATCTTCTCATACTTACTCTTGGGATCATTCATGGTTCACGTCACATCATGAATGTGGGTTGGTATGGGAACATCCCAAGGATAGGGCATTGTTGGGAATAGCTGCTTTGTACTTATGAACCAAGAAGTGAAAAATTTGCATTCAACATCAAATGCCTTTACTACATTCTATAACTCTTGGTAGTCTCTCATTCTCTTTGTTAGGTTCTTAGCTGTAGACTATTGATCGATGAAGTGTTACCTGAGAACATCGAGTTTTGCATTTTCCACCTTAATCTTTTTCTTGATATCTTTGTTATGCTTGAACTCTACTTTGTACAAAAAGTATGAACTAACCACCTATTTCTCCAATTCAAACCATGGTCGTCTGATAGTCAGTATTTCCAAATTTGCATAATGGAGATTGGCAAGCTTCATGTACTTTGTCATCTCCTCAATCTACAACACCTTTAGGTGAACCTCTACCTTGTTATAATCATTAAACGTAGCAAAGATAGGATGCTAAACATCACCTCCTTCCTTGAGCTGCTAAAGGGCCTCATTAACTTTTTCATTGCCATATAAATATGTTTCTTCTTAATTTCTTTTTGTAGATCAACCTAATCTCTATAGTGATTTTTAACTTTCTCAAACTTGAGAGCCTCATTTTCTAGATGGTTATCTTTATTGTAGATTTCTGGCAAAGGACCCAGACTTCCTCCATGAAGAGATTTCTATTTTTGGTTGTCAATATCCTTAGTTCATTATTCACTCTGGCTAGCTACTCTTACTATTGATGGATGAAATCTTGCATTTTTTGCTTCTGCACATCAACATTTCATAGGCAATGATTTTAATATTAGTCAAAGTTACATTCTCCTAACAAGTCTGGTCCAAGGCCTTTTGGATATTGTGCATGATGGCATTGGCCAAGAACTAATCAATGACCATTGTCTCCTTAGTGTTCTCAGCATTTTTAAGCTTGTCTTAAAGCTATTTGAAAGATTCATCATGTCTTAATGTTAGGTTGAGAAATGCGAGATCAACAAGATGCGCTCTTAATTCAACAACCTTCGTAGCCAAGTGGTGGTTATGAGCGCAAGCTATTTTGAATTACTTCTCCATGATAATGCATTTTTCCCTTGCTTCCAATAGCTATGACTAGGTTGTAGTGATTGTATTTGAAAGGTCAAAGACATTTAGAATCAGTTGCTCAATTCCCACCAATCGGTCTTGCAACTCCTTGTGTTGGGTTGTGCTCAGTCTGCTACTAACTACTCCTACAAACATTTGCACATCTTTGAGTGTAAAAACATCTAGTACAAATGTTGTAGGTGTGTTTAATGCCTCAAAAATTCTATCAGCAATCATCTTTACTTCTTCATCACTAAGATAGTTGCTCCCTTACCCTCCTCTAGATGCAATAAGAAAGTAGTAGCATTCTGAAAGATTTTCAAAAATTACTATTATTGTGAGAGAGATACCATTACCTCCCAAACACTAAGATTCAATCTCATAGGTAGCTACATTCTTTGGGATGATCTCCATCTAGCTGATGGTTCAAACCACTTCATTGAGATGGCTCATCATTGGGCAATACCTTGATGGATCACCACCACTCATTCATGCTTGCCACTCCTACTCATGTAACAGCTGCTCATGGATCTCAAGCATTCATTCAAGGGTAGCATGGAACTCTAGCATTGATTCGTGAGTGGGTAGTGAAGTTGGCGATTACTGCTTCTCTTCCTTGGTTGTGGGAGGGATCTTGTCTTTCATCATTTTTTCCCAAGAGGTAAAATGAGCATGCCTAATTGCATTGTTGGCATAGTGAACTATTCCTACTATTTTGCATAGTTTTTTAATGACGCAGGAAAAGGGCAGCGCCTAGAAGCTTCATTCCAAGTAGTTCATCTATCATGCATACATAGATAAGAAATTGTAGTGATACCAAATTTTCTCGAAGTGATACAAAATTTAGTTAGATAAATTAGTAGCCCAAACTTCTTGAAAGAAAGCCACTATGGGTTGATTTGTTTAAGCATATATTTTGAAACTATAATATGATTATGATTCTAATATTTACTAAGCTTCCTTCCACATTTTTTTCCTTGAATCACTTATCTATCTTCAAATAGAGAAGTTGTGGAAGGTTCACAAGGAATTTTTCACTCATAACAATACATGCATGGATAGAAAAGAAAGTTACCTTAGTATGCCTCATCATTGGATTGAGGTGATAGGCCACTATCTTGAAATATATGTGCCCTACTAGCGTGAGTGCACCGTACTCCTTGTAGCCCACTTCATAACACCACTAGGTCCACTCCTTCTTTATCTTCAAGTCTTCTTGTATGAAGATCTCTGCTAAATTTGTTCTAATATCAAGTAACCCAAGGGCCTACGTAATGGCCTCCACTGAGTAGAACATCTAAATGTCCTTGATATTCACAGTGGCTCCTACCTACCTATCATTCCAAAAGAGATATGTCTCTCCCATGTACCATTCACCATTAGAAGTGATGACTGGCCACATAGAAGGGTTTAGGGTTTAGGGTTCATGGTTCCCACAGTTGATTAATGATTATGAAAAGTTAAGGACCAAATATAGAAGAATCCATCTAACAATTTTAACACATCAACCTAAGACATTGATCAAAACATGAAAACTAGTAGTGAGGTAAGTTATGGAAAGCATTGATGGATGAGAGAGGAAGTGGAATAGAATTTCTAATCATGGTCACATGAAGTCCCTTGTGGATTCTATGGTTAAATGACCTAATAAAGTCCATCCTTAGTCTAGATCAAAACTAACCACCTTCAATGACTTTGCATTTCTACTCTAAGATTAGACCATTCCCTAAAAACACAAGAATGCTCCCATACATCAAACATCATTCCTTAGTAGAGAAGAAAAAGGAAGTAGAAAGTGAGAAAGGGCCTTAGTTAGAGAGCACCTTTAGGCATGGGTAACATGTCTTTCTATTCCCCCAACTAGTGTTTTATTTTGTCTAAGGTATGTGCTTTGAATTTTCATCATGTTTCTTTTAATGGATTTTTGGATAGAAACCACACCATGTAAAGACTTATTTAACTTCATGTTATTGGTTAACATAGAATGATAAGAAATCCATGAAAACACTCATGTGCCTAAGTGAGTAGAGAGGCACAAAGTGTACTAAATCCCCTTGAAGTCACACCCTATTCAAACCTTTGAATCCTTTTCAAGTTTGGAAACCACAAGTTCATTAAAGTTTCATTAATGGAGAGGGGCCTCATATTTCCAAAATAAGGAAAATCATAGAGTTTGTGGATGGGTGGATGACATGGACTCAGTATGTGTTCCATAAAAAAAACTTTTTCTTAGTCATCAATCATCAAAATTCAAAAATAGAAACCAAACATTAGCAATCCAAAACATTAGGTATAAACCACCATTAGCAAACAACTATAGCATCATTGTGTCCCATATAGAAAATAAAGAAAATTCACACAAAAATAAAGAAAAATATAAAAGAAATTGTAAAATATTCAAAAAAAATAAAACATACTAACAATGTTGTAAAACAAAAATTTGGAAAAATAATAAAGTGTAGAACAAAAAGGTATAAAAACAAAGAAAAGTATAAAAAAAAGGTGTAAAGAAAAAAGTACAAAAACTAAAAGGCCATTTTAATGATTGCATGGATGGTCATCTTCTCCACAACTAAGTTAAAAGGAGGATATCCAAAAAATTGAGTGAGGTCATCCATCCAAGGAGGCATTAATTTCACTAGCTTGCTCGGACTCATGGAAAGGTTTTAGTTGTTGCATGTTGACTAGTTGTTTCTTATTTGGACTCTCAAGTTTTTAGATCAACATGGCCCTAGAAGGGAAGGTTTCATAAATAATGTAAGCTCCTTCCCACAACATTTGAAACTTAGTTTGTTGAGGTATGTATGTGGGGTTTCAATAGAGGACCTTGTCTCCAAGTTAAAATTTTACCTTCTATATTCTAAGGTCATGACATTTTTTGTTGAATGCCTTATGCACTTTCATGAGCAACAAGTATATCCTATGTCCAACCATACAAATTACAAGTGTTCATTTGCAATCCAATCAAATTCTACAGATCTTAAGTTCCTAACTACACTAGTTCTAGGAAGTGAAATCTAAACGTGATAATTGTTGTCTTCGCAACTACAATTCTGAAGCTTACTTGTATGGTTAAGTGTAATTAGGCCACATGTTTTTTTATTATTTAATATTTTATTCACCTACAATTGGTAACAAGTTAAAACTTAATTTATTAACCAATTTAACTAATTTGATTGCTAATTAATAACAAATTATCCTAACCTAAGCATCTGGTCTCACTTTCCGTATACATCTTAAATGCATACAATACTGTTGGATTACCAAGCGTTAAGCACTACTGAGATTATTAACTATATGTTATGCTCGAAGCGGTCATACTTATGTGTTTAATGTATTTAGATTAATTAGTTAATTAATTAAAGTCTTACTTATTGATGAGTGGCTAGGTACCCCTACACTCAACCATACGAATATGAGTGTGTACACACGATCCGGTCGAACTTCACAGATGGACTAGTTATGGCATCTAGATAGTTACACATTGATCATAGTTCANTGGACTAGTTATGGCATCTAGATAGTTACACATTGATCATAGTTCA
>MNCI01005152.1:79884-96510 GCA_015680685.1 Gnetum montanum | reverse complement strand
AGTGCTACTCCTAGAGACAATGGAAAATAATCTTGATTTAAGCTAATAGGCAATAAGAACCAAAATCTAAACTAGCCTAAGTGCGATGAGCATCTGTCCCTAATCATCCATATGCATCTTGGACCTTGTGTACTATTTCTATTATTACCAAGTGCACATTACTTAAGTACTACTAGTTATGCTACTGGGTTACCAAGTAGTTACACATAAATGTTCATGATTAACTCGTACTCATTCCGCGTTAAACAATAGAAAGTGTAAATGACAATAAAGGAAATATGAACTAAAAAGGCAATAATAAATAATCAACAATTAAATTAAAAGCTAAGTGAATGCTACAATGATGGAGTAATCTCGATCTTTATTGTCGATTGTGTGTGTGTCCAAGTACATCACACTTGAACAAAGGTTCTATACAATTAGAATCATCACACTACGAGCATGCACTTAGAAAGGAACTAAAAACTGACAAAATGACTCTACCCAAAGACCTACCAAAGAATCTCTTTCCTTTGTGATTGGATGCTATATTTATAGACCTACTTAGGAATCATGATATCATGTATTTGATATCATTATCTAGGCTGCGACATTGCGTAAGATATTTAGGATCCTATATTAGGGCCTAGCAAACCATGATTCATCATACCCCCATGACTAAATAACAACTCATCCTCAAGTCAAACAAAATGAGAACAAGTTTAATTAATTACACAGTGGATAGATATGGAATTATTAACTAACTAGAAATTACTCATGTCGTAGTATGGGATTAAACAAAACAAAAATGGGACACAGACACAGAATTACAAAAGACAAAATTGTTAGAACTCATGTGGTTCCTAGCGGTGGTGGCTCCTCCATGGGCCTCTTCCCCTTATCTTCTACTCTAAGCTTTGGAAATGGATGTCTCTAGAGGAGTGTGTGAAGCTTTTCTTCTTTAATTTGGGGGTCCTATGTCGTCCATGCTGATGCTCCAATGTTTGATGGAGTGAGCACCTTCCATGGGCATGGTAGTTGTGGGAACATTTGATTGGCCTTAATGTACCAAGCTGCAAACAACTGTCATTCCTCTTCATAGGCTCTGGCTTTGTCTTTGCATTCTTGATAATCCACGAGTTACCAAGCCAAATATGCTACAACATTTTTTATTCTTGGTAGCTGGTCTTAACCACCTCTAATTTAGAATTTGCTACCTCTAATCTCTACAATGTCTTCTTGTGTTCAACAAATTCTACCTCATATTTAGCATAAGTGATTGCTACCTATTTCTTTAATTCTGTCCTCGAGCATCCTACTATCAACATGGACAAGTTGGCATACCATAGGTTTTCCAACTCCATGTACTCTATGAGATCTTGTATCTGTAGGTCTTGGCTTTTTAGTTTTGCTTGGTGAAAGAAGGCATAAGTATCCAATATGGCCCACCAATTAGTGTTCTGAGCATTGAGAGTGTTGATATGGGCTTTGGCCATATGGATTTCTTTCTCAATAACCTACTTGTACATTCCCACTTGATCTCTAAAATGTTCCTTGAGCTTCTCATGTTGCTTGGCCTCATTCTGCCATGCACTTATTTCAGTTATCATCTTCTAATGGATTGTGTGTACCTCCTCCATTGAGAGAGTTCTATTTTCTCTAGACAAGCGAGTCATATCCTAGTTGACCCTTATTAATTTTTCTTGCAATTATTGAAAATTTTCCTTGAGAACATTCTTTTGTTTTTCTACTATGGTCAATTGGAGATTTTTGGTAGCAAGTTGTTTATTTTCTTCTTGTAAGGCCTTGAGTGCTTTAGCATGTGCATACATTTGAGCTTATGCCTTGGAAGCATCCTAATCAGCCTTCTCTTTTGTCTTTGCTACTCTTTTATTCTCTTCCAACAATTTAGTTAGCTACTTTGTCCAAAAGGACTCTAGCTGGTCTGCAGCGATGAATTAAGATGGATCCCATTATGCAACTTACAAGGTAACAAAATTCTCTTTTTCAACTCCTCCTTTGCATGTTTAGCCCTGATCTCTATCATGACCAACTTCCCTTTTGTAGAGATGGTGTTTGACTATGTTGTTGTGACATATTGAGGGATGTCGAACAAGGATGTCATCACTTGTCCTATCTGTAGCAATCAATCCAAAACATCCTCATGATCTATAAGAGTCATTGAGGGACTGGCCAAGGCTTGGGCATCACATACTTCTATAAAATCTACTGGTGGCACAACAAGGACACTAAATAATTCTTTGATGTGGTCTACAACCACTTCTGCTGCTCCCACTACATCCTAGTGTTGCATGACCTCTATTTTGATGCCTTCACCAATTTCTAATTACACTTGAAAAGATGCAGCATTTCCAAAGATTTGTTATTACCAGTGCGATTCCCCTCCTCCTTTTCGTATGGACACCTCACCCCCTATGTGATCAATTGAGACTATGGATTGTACAGCATCATTAATGACCTTGAAGAGATTTATCTCATCATGACTTCCCCAACTGATCAATTTAGCGATGGCCTTAAGATGGCTTATCGATGGTCAATAGTCCTATGGTGGGGGTGGCAATTGGTCTTACTAACTTGTGGGTTGTGTGCTAGGCCCTAATTCTTATTGTTGACTGGGCCTTATGTCCAGAAGTTGGCTAGGCCTAGTTGTTTGAGGTGCAGTGGTTCAAACTATCTATTCTAGCTCAAGCTTGAGTGTTTCACTTGCATCTTTCCTTGGTGTTAGTGGCTTTAGTAATTTGGCGAATGAAGCATTTTGAGCCCTTCTAGAGATGTCATTAGTGTGCCCCAAAATTTTAGCACGTCAGCACAGCTTCCTGATTAGGCAGGTAAAAGGTAATGCAAACATTCATATCTTACATTCTTCAAACCGCCTTAAAATTTTTGTGAGATATAGATGGGGTAGGGTGGCATCAACCTTACCCATCAAAATGGTACTTCCTCTAGCTACATAGGTGAAAATCCTGTTTAGTTCTTTTGTTAAGAAAATATGATATGTGCCAATTTTAAAATAGATCCTCTCTTCAAGTGTGAGCTCTCCATATGTTTTATCCTCCTTGCCATACATCCTTTTTAACCATAGTTTTAGCACATCTGCATCAAAGCAAGTGGATAGGTAAGCAACCTTGGGCCTTGTGTTCGGAAGGTTCAAAACTTTCGAAATGGCCTTAATAGAGAAATCAACAAAAATCCCACCAATATCGATGGTGGTGCCTTCTTCCTTGTTGTGCCAATATTGGTACATCTCCCCCAGGTACTAATCACCACTCTTTGATAGAACAGGCTACAATGAAGATTCTTTAAGTTGATCTCTAATGGACTCAAGGGAAAATTTAGTAAAAGGTCCAAAATTAAGTTTCACAATCATAATTGCTGACGTAGACCTTTCATAAATTACCTGAACTCATTTTAGAGACAACGTGAGATGTTGTCCCTATTCAAGTGCCCTACCTTCTCCACCTTCATCATGCCAAAATTGTGCAATGACGAGAGGTTCTTGATGAATGTTGAATGATTATGCCTCCTGCTCTACATGTTCTTTGGAAGGTTCTTGGCCTCTACCTCTCCTTAGCCATTTGGATGCACCTTGAGAGGGTCCTCCTTGTTTTCCTTATTTAGGGGCCATTTGCAATCACATGGGACCAACTATTAGTAAGGCCATTTACAAAATTTGATTTATACCTTACTACTTGCCCTTAATAGATTCATTTCTTGCCTAGTGTGATTCAAAGTTAGAAATTTTCACAAAAATTCTTCTAAAAGTTTTGATATTGGGCCCAATTTGATTAGATAACTTCAGAACATAAGTTTCATGGTCTGGGTGAAGAAATAAAATTAACTTGGCAAACATTTTTAGCATTTTTAAGGTCACTTACCCTTTATGATATCCTTTGGACAATAATGAATTTTGAAAAAACTACATGCAACTTAGAGCATACCCTTCCCCCATGACTAAGCTAAACACTCTAGGTTTAAGCAGGTTCAATCGGAATGAGAATTTGAGCATTAATGAGCAAGATATTAATGTTTGAATGATAGGTGTGCAAGCTTGAAAATTCATGGAAGAAAATTGCAACAACTCCTCTTGCATCAATAGTGAAAAATGATGTTGACATGCATGACAGGGTCCATATATATAGTTTTTGTAAACATGATATTGCATACCCACTAACACAGACTCAATATTGTGTCAGACCCAATACCAGGTACCCGATATCGCATCCCTTCTAAAATAGGGTACTTGGCAAAATTGATAAAGTTTAGAATTTCCAAGGCCAAAAATAAAGAATTTAAAGTTAATTTGAAAGATCTAGGGTAATGTTGAAGAGACCAAAAGGCACCAAAAGTGTAATGAAGTGGAATTTTACAATGAAGGTCGTGAATGGAGGGAGAAAAAAGGACATGTAGTAGTACATAGGAAAAGTTTCAATTAAAATGATGATAAAGGAAAGGATAATTGTAGCAATGCAATACTTGGAGGGTATAAGATGATCTGGTGATCTGCAATGAGTACAAATTACAAAAGTTACACAAGTGAATCCTCCCCTAAGCAGGTTCCTACTTATCATGCCCTTATGTAACCATACCCTAAAATGTCTGTAGGCACTAAAAGGGTTAAATGTAATTCGCACCAATGCAACAAAACACACACATGTAAATACCATCATGATGAGGTATGAATTCTATGCTACACAAGACACAAGTCAAAAATACATGGACAACGAGATGAGACAAATCGTAGAATGGATTGTAGAGATTAGGATGTGAGGTAACTGACCCTAGGCATAATGAATCTTGAGTGTGGGGTATGATTAATGTATCATTAGCCCTTCACTCCAAAATCAAGACCTAGTCCATACCTCGAATCAGTGACATCGCATTATTTCATCAATGATAGACAACCATAATAGCATCATGATAGCAAGGTGTATGATCACTTGACATTTTGTCCAAGAAAGGAGTGCTTTAATTTTTTCTATGGCATGTTCTTCTTTGATCTTTTCTTTGCTATTTTTCTTTTTTCTTTGTTGCTTTCTTCTTCTAGTTGCTTTGGCACTTGTCCTTTCCAACAGTGAATCAAAGAAGCCACCAACCTTCAGGCATGGGTACATGTCTTTCCAGTGGGATCTCTAGAATAGCATTGAGGTTCTTTATTGAGTGCCTTTATTACTCTTACTCTCATTTTTAGTCAAATCTACAAGGATTTTAGTACAACCAAGCTACATGATAGCACATACAGATGTCACCAAAGAGAATCCACAAGTCCCTTTGATGTCACACCCTGGCCATTCCATCTTAGTCCATTATTCTTCACTCTAGGCATAATGAGTACAAAATTACTTTAAGTTTTAATGATGAAAAGAATATCATCATACCCAGAGTAGAACCTCTTAGTAATAGAATGGGTGGGTGGATGTTGTGGGCTCACTATTCAAAGAATTAGTCACCTGAGACTCAATAGCATAGAAAAACACCTCAACTAACAAGTCACATGAGTACTTTATTCATCGATGAGATTATTCTCAAGAAGATAAAACAGCAAATTGAAAATGAAAAACTGAAAAATAAAAAATTATAAAATCAAATAAAAGGAAAAACATTTACTAATTCTGCTTGTTAGGATGGAGGATATCCCCCATGACTAAACTTTTGAGCATGGCTAGAATTAACGAATGGAAAATGTAGATCCATGCATGTTGGAAATATTGGAGTCTAATCATAGCCAAACCACTGGGTGTCTTTTGATGTGGTAGCAGGAATGTACCCAAACTGGGGTTCACCCACTTGATTAAAGTAGGCATAGTCAGGCAAATTATAAGATGTGGTCATGTGATAAGGAGTTGACCCACTATAGCACCTGTGACCGTAAGATGGTATGCAAGCATCAATATGTCTCCCTACGTGGTTATATTCATTGGGCCACAAGGTTGTTAGAGTGTTAATTGGTGGCCCGAATAAGGTAACTAGAGGCATTGAGTTCAAGGAGGAAGATGCATCACAATGTTGGGCTTGTGCTGAGTTGGAGGATGCAGTGGTTTTGGAACCATGTTGTCTCTTTCTATGGTCATGCCTAAAGAAAGGACACTTTCAACATTGTGAAGACCTCCACTATTGTTGATAGTAGCAACATAAGTAACATTCATGGGTTGATGTTGTGGTGCAAAACCCTCAAGTACTAGTGGTGGCAATGCAGAAGTAGGCAAAGGATGAGAATATTAAGGGTGAGGAGAAGTGTAAGAAACATGAGGTGGTGATCTTGTTGGAGAGGACATGGGTTGATAGTACTCAAGAGAATGATAACGATGAGGTGAAGTAAAGGATGCTAATCCAGTTGAGGAAACAAGATGCTAAACATAATAAGTGCTTGGGTTTGGATGATATGAAGGGTGTGACCAATTTGACAGTGGCCTTCCCCACAACTAGGGGTTTTGCCACTATGGTTGAACATGGTATTTTTGTATGAAATCTGGATGTAACATCCCTCTCCAATGCTCATGTAAATGTGACAATATTGAGCGTTGGCCTTTGGGATGATCGTATAGGCAAACGTCACATTGATATGTATGATTTGCAATTGAGCTCCTATCCTTATTTTCTTCAATCCTTCTTTCCGATTGTTGAGTGGTGTTCTGTCTGGTTTCTCAGTTTGGCATCCTTTTCTTGTTTAGGGTGTCAGAGTGATCATGTGTGGTTCCACCTCTAATAATGTTGGCATATTCTCTACATTTTCCATGTACCCATTCCATTATCTTATTGATATTTGCCTCAATTTCATCTAGTGATTGTAGTATTGGCAAAGATGGAGATTCCACCTTCTTAAGGTGAGTTAATTTCTCCTCTTCAAGATTATGGAACTTTGCTATATTGGAATTTTATTCTTGTTGAGAACTTTCAAAATTCTCTTATTTAGCTATTTCTCCTTCTTCCTTTGCTACCTGCTTAATAAGATCTTGAAATTGATGGGTTTGTAGCTCAAATAGTTGACCTAGGGCATACATCCCTAGGGTCTCCCTTATTTCATTATGAAGCCCATCCATGATGTGATACATTAGCCTTTCCTCAAAGAATGCATGGCCTGGGCAATTTTTTAACAACGAATAATATCTTTCTAAGGCCATGTCCAAGGGTTCATGTTGCCCTTATTTCCACTCTTGGATTTCTCTCCTCAAGTTTGACACTCTTGCATAGGTCTGATATTTACGTTGAAGAGGTCTACCATGGTCGGCCAACAGTGAATTGATTGTGATTTTAACAACCTATACCATACTTTTACTTGGCTGATGAGTGTCATAGGGAAGAGATTAAGTCTTTGTCCTCCAGTATCAATATTGTTCCATGCATAAGCATCATAGAAGGCTTGTAAATGGTGTTGTCGATCTAAATCATAGCCTCCTAAAAACTTAGAAAAGTTGTTTAAATCAAGCCTAGGTAGATAGCTTTCCTTACGATGCTTGCAAGATATTTAAATAGCCTCTTGTATATGCATTAGACTCTTAGTGACCAACAGCGTTCATCATCACTAAGTAAGTTATGAGTTTGGGAACTACNTATACCCTTGGTAATCCCAGAGGTAGTACATGAGGTCCAAGATTTGTACAGATGATTAAGGACATATAATCATCACACTTAGGCTAGCTTAGATTCTCTTCTCCCATTCCCTATTAGCTTAAACAAGGCTACTTCCATTATCTCTAGGAGTAGCACTAGTTTAGGAACACATCATACACCTCACTCTAGACTAAATCATACATGACAAAGAAAATACTAATCCAGGTGGGAAGACAGTGAGCTATGATCAATGTGTAACTATCTAGATACCACAACTAGCCCTTCTATGGAGTTCGACTAAATCGTGCATGAACACTCGTATTCGTATGGTTGAGTGTAGAGGTACCTAGCCACTCATCATTGGCACCATTGCCAGGAATGGTGCTAGTTATTTAGATTAGTTACATCATTCAAGATCACTATAATGAAGCCCTGATGATATTTCTCTTAGAAAAGAGCTTAATTTTAATTAAGTCACACACAAATTCACAATAATGTCTCTCTCACAAGACTATGATAATGCAACAACTAGTAAGGTAATTCATTGGAGAACCAATGAATTATATGATGATGAAGATGAAGTTTGGAGTACTCAATCTGATGCAGGGGTCTCCNTGCTACTCCTAGAGATGATGGAAAATAATCTTGATTTAAGCTAATAGGCAATAAGAAGAAAAATCTAAACTAGCCTAAGTGTCATGAGCATCTATCCTTAATTATCCATACGCATCTTGGACCTCGTGTGCTACTTCTCGGATTACCAAGAACACATTACTTGAGCACTACTAGATATGCTACTAGGTTACCAAGTAGTTATACTTAAATGTTTGTGATTAAGTCGTACTCATTCTACGTTAATCAACAAAAAGTGTAAATGAAAATAAAGGAAATATGAACTAAAAAAAAACAATAAATAATCAACAATTAAAGTAATTAAAATCTAAGTGAATGCTACAATGATGGAGTAATCTCGATCTTTATTGTTGATCGTGTGCATGTCCAAGTATATCATACTTGAACAAAGGTTCCATACAATTACGATCATCACACTGTGGGCATGCACTTGGAAAGGAACTGAAAACTAACTAAAAACTAACAAAACGACTCTACCCTAAGACCTACCAAAGACTCCCTTTCTTATGCACCTGAATGCTATATTTATAGGCCTACATAGGAATCATGATATTGTGTATTTAATATCATTATCTAGGCTACAATATTGTGTACCCAATATCGAGGATCTGATATCGGGGCCTGGAAAACCATGATTCATCACTTATCTTAATTAATCATGTAATTAATGAAAATAGTAAATATAGAAATAAATTATTAATCTATTCCAAGTGCTACAAGGTTTGATCAAAAGGCTTGTATTTATTGCCATTCACACTAGTGTGGTTAGGTACGTTAGTGCTTGAATAAAAATCTATACACTTTTTGACTCCTACTACAAGCACTCAGAAAAATATTTTAACTTTCAAATGATAAGACTACAAGAGCTCTACTACAATTTTTGTCAATACATGTTATAAACATGGTAGGTAAGCACTTATTTATTAGCTTTATTATGGAGCTATGTCAATGGGGTCCCATAAACATACCAAATGCTATGTCAAAATGGCCCCATTGATGGGGTTGCATTGACAAGGGCCCATCAATGCAACACTTTGATGCTTCATCATACCCCCACAATTGAATGAAAAATCATCCTCAAGTACCCTTAAGAAATTGAGAAGGTATGGAATTATTGATTAACACTTAACACAACAAAACTAAGTGCTTGAGTGTATCGATTAACATCATTACAAAATTTGTGATGTTCATTATACAAAATTGAACATGATGACATGACTACTCAAACTAAACAACACATCATCTAACAATATGAAGATGGTTGAGAAGATCAAATAGTCCTGGGAAGTGGAGATTCCCAAGGTTTTGAAGGACCTTTACCATCTTTACACATGTGTAGTGGCTGAGGAGGCTATGGTTGTCCTGCTACAACTACTAACTCTAGTGGAAGGCAAAAGGCATCCAGTAATCCCTTCATCTTCTCATATTTTCACCTCATATTTTCAAAATGAGGAAAACCATAGATTTTTGTGGATGGGTGGATGTCATGGACTTGCTTCCTATTCCATGAAAAAGAAACCATGCCTTATCCATCGGTACAAAAATTCAAAAATAGAAACCAAACATTAGCAAATAAAAACATTAAGCACAAACCATCATTAGCAACAGTTACAACACCATAGTGTCCTATTGGCATAAAACATGTTTATTAACCAAAATTAGAAAATCATACTAAAATAAAGTAAAATATATAACAAGGTGTAAAATACTCAAGAAAATTTAAATGTACTAATGATAATGTAAAATAAAAAATGGCATAAAATAGGAAAAATTTTTAAAATCAAAATGGTATAAAATAAACAATTTGTAAAGAAAAATAAAAATGTGTAAAACAAAAAAATTAGAAAAACTAAGGAGCCATGTATATGGTTAGCATGGATGGCCATCTTCCGTAAAACTAAGTTGGAAGGAGGAGATTTGAAAAATTGAGTGTGATTGTCCATTTGTTAAGGTATTTTTTACCCTAGCTTACTTAGGCTTGTAGAAAGGCTCTACCTATTGGATGTTAACCAACTACTTCTTATTTGAACTTTCAGGTTTGTATATGATCATGGCACTAGAAGGAAAGGTTTCATGAATTATATAAGACCCCTCCCATAATGTCTAGAACTTAGTTTATTTAGGTACGTGTATGAGGTTCCAGTAGAGAACCTTATCTCATGATTGAAGTTTGATCCTTCTGATTCTTAGGTCATGTTGTTGTTTGTTGAATGCCTTGTGCACTTCATTCAAGGATAGGGCTACCAATCAATTTTTTCCTAGCACATTTAGGCTGATTAGTCTTTTTTCTTATGCCAGACTTAGGTCTAGGTCTAGGTCATAGGCTATTAAGAGTGTACGAAGCTTGAACTGAATTGGAAGCATTGAAAGTTTTCCGTACACCAACTCATAGGAAGAGTAGCCAATAGGGAGTTTCCATGTTAAGTGGTACGCCTAAAGGACATCATTGAGTATTGTGCTCCTATATTTTCTAATAGTTCTTATTAGAATCTTTGTGATCTTCTTATTAGCAACCTCTTCTTGACCGTTGGTTTAGGGATGGTAGGGTTTTGTTAATTTATATTCAACCCCTAAGTGTTTCATGAGTTTATGAAAATTAGCACCTATGAAATAGGTTCTGTTGTTAGAAATTAGTGTAGATGGCACCACAGACCTATTCACAACATTTTATTATACAAACCACGTAGTAGTGGATGATGTATAGTCGATGATGGTTGCTACTTCTATCCATTTTTTGCAATAATCAACAATTATGATTATATATGCCTTTCCATTTGACATGGGTGTGATGGAATCCACAAAGTTGATGTTCCATATGTTGAAATATTTTAGTGATTAAATCCACTAATGAGGATCCTCCATTCATGTGATCATCCCACCATCTCATTGATAGCATTCATAGGATCCAATAAACTAATGAGCATCCCTAAATATTATGGGCCAATAGTATCCTATCATCATGATTTTTATGGTGATGCATCTCCCTACATAGTGGCCTCCAAAAAGACCCTCATGAGCATTCTAGAGAACACACAATTGATCAACATTAGGTACACACCAACGAGCTAGGCCATCAGCACACACCTTGTAAAGGTATCCATTAATTTCCATGAAGAATTTGTCCTAATGAAGAAACTATTGTTTCTTCCTGTAGTCCAAATCTTATGGCATCTCCTGAGTGAGAAGATAAGTGAGGATGCCATCATACCATTTTAGTTTTATGGGCACTTGTTCATTTATTGCACAAGCAAAGAGGAGTTCATCTGGGAATTGGTCAGAGAGTGGGCTCTCCTTCTCTTTATCATTTCATTATAACCAAGATAAGTGATAAGAAACCGCATTCTTAGTCCACTTTTGATCTACCATCATAAGATCGAATTCCTGCAAAATAGCCAATCACCATATGACACAAGGGCTCACCATTGGCTTGTGCATCAAGAAGTCGATGGCACTATGGTCAGTGTGCACAAATGCTTTATTTCGAAGCACATAGTACATAAACTTGTCCAAAGCATACATCACCATCATCAATTATTTTTATAAAGTGGTGTAATTGTGTTGCACACTCACAATGCTTCAACTTGCATAGTGGATATAATATGAATGTTTTCAATTGTATAACTATATAAGCATAGCTGCCAAGGCATAATTAGATGTATTTGTGATGATATGAAATATTCTAGACTAGTCAACTGCTCTTGGAATTGGAGTCTCTATGAGCTTCTACTTGAGGCTCTAGAATGCCTTTCTACATTTCTCGATCTAGATGAATGAAGAATATTTCTTTATTAGCTCAACCAACAATTTTGCAATCTTAGAGAAATTATCTATGAATCGTCAGTAGTAGCTAATGTATCCAAGGAATGATTAAACATCTTTAATAATTTCCATCTCAATCCCTACTTGAGAAATTCTATGTATTACACCTGATCAATGAATGGCAATAGAAAATTATCTTTGAATGTTATTATGTTTAATAGCCTAAATTCGATACAAACCTACCATTTTCCACCTCTCTTTGGCACTCTCATAAGTGGGATAACCCACTTGCTATCTATAATGGCGTAGATGAACCCTACCTTAAGGAGTTTCTCAATCTCCTCCTTGACAATTTGCTTCAATTTTGGATTCAACCATTGTTGTGGTTGTCTTCTTAGCTTTATGGATGAATTATTATAAATGCGGTGTTGGCATGTCCATGGATCAATTTTAGTGAGTTCCAAATATGACCAAGAAAAGGCTATTGTCCATCTATTAACTACTTTTAATAGTTTATATTTCTTCTCTAAAGTAGGCTTGACATTAAGTATGACTGGCTTATCATTTTTCAAGAATGCATATTTCAGGCTGGTAGGTAGAGTTTATACCTCTAGGTGTTGTCATTTGAAGTTCTCCGGGATCTCCAACTCTTCCCAATTAGTATCATCATTTTCATTATCAAAGAGTTGGTGATGGACTTTCTCTAGTTTATCCATGCCTTCAACATAGGCACATCTTAAGCTCTAAGCAAGTTCCAACAAAGTGTGTTGCTTCCAAGATCAGCTCCCTCTTGTTTTGTGACTACTGTGTATAGGCACCTTTGAACATTAGATTCATTTGCACACTATCTGTATGCTTTAATGGATGTTCTCTTGATAGAACAAAGTTTCTACACACAATTGCACCTAGTATTGTTGTATGTGATGCATGGAACTCTCTTCTTCTTGATTTTTACAAATTCATTCTCCTTGAAAATTTCTAAGGAAAGGTCTTTAATGCCCATTCTTACATAAACAATTCTTATTCATGCCCTTTCCATAATGATTAGGAAATTCCCCCTTATAGTACTCAACCTTGATTACTAGGAAATTAGTAGGATAAGACCAGCCACAAATAATGATCACAATGTCTTCTACTAGTCCCAATGGAATAGTGTTATATTGGTATGCCAATTCTAATTGACTATTGCTCTTCTTAAGAGGTAGTACGTTCCAAGCAATATACATCTCATGAGAAATCAAGTTAACACTAGAACCTAAATTAAGAAGAGCTTTACATGGTTCATTACCAGCAATCTATAAATAGATAAGAGGACTTGCATGATCAACTAATTTCCTGGGAAGGTTGCCAACCTAATTCTAATCATATATAGCATGAGTGAGCATAACAATATGGATTTTAGATGGTATTTTCTTTGAAGGGCTCCCAATGATATGGTTTGTAAAGGATGAGGTAGGATCAAGGTGAACATCCACCTAAGTCTATGAAGGCTTAGTAGGGTTGTTGGGTCAAAAAATGATATTTTACATGTATGAGATTCAAAACCAATCAATTGATTAGCCAATTTTTGATTGGTGGCCCTGGTAGCATTGCATTGTTGTGGCTAGGTTGGAAGTTCATCCTACATGGATGGAGTAGGCAGTAGCTACATTGAGGATGGAGGAACAGGTGCAGGAATAGGAGGATAAGGATGAAATGTTGTATCCTTCCTAGAATGTGGAGAATGAGTTCTATAGTATTCAAGAGGATAGTAGTGATGTTGGGAAGGAGAAATGTGACTAGAAGAGTCACATAGAGAAGGGGGTTACCGAACGTAATATCCATATAGATCTGATTATCTATAAGGGTACTGTTATCTTGGGGGTCACATCCCCCATGATTGTATGTAATGTTATAAAGGCATTTCATAGACCAAATGGCATCTTACAATATGCAAAAGTCTGCTAGGAACTTGTGAATGTTGTTTTGTCCTAATCCTCAAGCATAATTTGAATTTGGTTATAGCCATTATAACCATCTAGAAAGCTATTAAAGTAATGCATATAAATAGTGTCCAAAACCTAGTTCACAAATGACACTGAAAAATGATCTTTGAACATTGTCATGTTCAAAAAACTAAAATCAATATAGACTCACCACTTGCAACCTTTCTTTGGCACAATTACAAGTGGGCTAACTCACTTGTTATTCCTAATTGCATAGATAAACCTTGCCTTGAGGAGTTGTTTAATTTCCTCTTTGACGATATACTTTAATTTGGGGTTTAACCACCACTGCAACTACCTCTTTAGCTTCATGGTTGGATCAATATAAATGTGATACTATCATATTTGAGGATCAATCCCTATGAGTTTAGGATATGACCAAGCAAAGACTATTGGCCATTTGTTGACCACCTTAAATAGCATTCTTTCTTCTCATGAGCAAGGGTAGCATTGATTATCATCAACTTGCCATTTTTCAAAAATGAATATTCTATGCCAATAGGTAGAGTTTTTAACTCTAAGGGCTTATGTTTAAAATTTTTAGGGATTTCCAACTCTTCCCAATTGATATCATTAGGTTCATCATCAAAGAGTTGGCAACGAACTTGCTCTAGTTCATACATGCCTTTAACATAGGCATAAGTTTAACTCTTAGTTCATTCCATGCAAAGTGTGCTACTTTTAGAATTAATTGTTAGCCACTGAGTGCCCTCCTATTTTGTGGTTGCTGTGTATAGGAACTTTTGGATTTCATATTTATCTACACACTATTTACATGCTTTAATTACAGTGGTTTTTATAGGTCATAACTTCTGCACATATTTGCACCTTGTATCACTGTATGTGATGCATGGAACTCTCTTCTTCTTAATGTTTCCAAATGCATTTTCCTTGAAAATCTCTAGGGAAAGATCTTTGATTACCATTCATGCATCAAAAGTGCTCAACCAAGCTCTTCCCATAATGATTGAGAAGTCCCCCTTGCAATTGTTAACCATGATTACCAAAAAAATAGACAAGATACAATCATCCACATGCAGTGGGACAATTTCCTTCACTAATCCCAAGGGAATAGTGATGGACTAATCCATTAATTCTAAATGAATGTTGCTCTTCTTGAGAGGAGGCAGGTTCTAGGCATTGTACATTTCATGGAAAATCAAGTTAACACCAAAACCTAAATCAAGAAGAGCCTTGTATAGCTTGTTTTCAACAATCTACAAGTAGATGAGAGGACTTCTAGGATCAACTCTTTTCTTGGGAAGGTTGCCAACCTTGATCCAATCAGATACAATGTTAGTTAACATAATTATGTAGATCTTGGGAGGTATTTAGTTTGAAAGGAATTAATGCAAAGAATGAAGGAGACACAAGATGACTGTTGCAACTAAAAACCTCAATTGCTAAAATGAAAAGTAAGGATCCTTAGTGCAAATAGTTCCTCAACCATGAATCCCCAAGGCCATGGGATTTGAGGCACCCTAGCTAGTCTAGCAAACCAACCAAGGACTTATGAGATGAAAAATATGAGAATATAAACATATCCAAATAATGCATGAATAATAAATTTATTTTTGAACACAAAACTCAAAACTTAAAACTTTATTAAGAAAAGAATAAAGAATAAGTTAGAGAAATGTATACAAATGGTGCCTAGATGAGCAAAAAAAGGGGGGGTTCACTTATGCAAGACTTTAGAGCCCATTAAAGCCAAGGTGAACTACTCCATGATCCAGGTGCTAAGCCACTCTTGATGTTATTGAACCTTTCTTTGATACTACAACAGTGGATCTGTTAGTTGGGTTATTGCTGGGGGATGAGAAAGGTGGAATATTTGGATGCCAAGTTGCTCCATGATAGGTTTGGAATCCTAAAAGTGTCATGTTAACATTAAAAATCCACCAAATCTCAAGACCTCACTACTTCCACGTTGGGGTCCAAGAGAATATAAGTATGGGAACTTACAAAATCCCTTGAGTACCTAAAAATTCCCCAAGTGTACAATGCCAAAAATGCTAAGCTTTGTCAAAATGTGAAACCTTATGGGTGTAGAATATTATCAAAAATGCTAAACCTTTTCAAAAATTGTTGGAACTTGTAACTGGTGTTTAAGTTTGGCTTTTATAGGATCTTTGGGCCACGAATGGGTTGCAAATTAGCTATGATTCGGCTACAAATTTGATGTAATTTTGCTGTAAATTGTCTGTCAAATTTAGGAAAAATGGATGCCTAAATTTTGGGGTTACTATTCATAGTAAGTGCTTCACCTCATGACCATTTTTTTTACTATAAATAATAACCAGGGCACACCTTTCATGCTAGAGATGAATCTTTCACATTGAGCTCTCCATCATGCTTATTGAAGTGCATTACTTGATGAATTTTGCTCCAGACTAGGGGATTGAATTTTCCATGCTAGGGGAAAACTTTCCAGGCTAGGGGATTGAATTTTCCATGCTAGGGGAAAACTTTCTAGGATGGTGGGAAAATTTTCCAAGCTGGTGTGGAGGGAGGGGAGTTTTCAACTTGTGCCTTTGGTCTCCATGTCGAAGGAGGAAAAGTTTCCAAACACCCCACCCTTCCATGCTGGGGATAGGTGAGATCTACACCCCCCCACCCCCCCACAGGTGTTTCCAACATACAAAAATGCATACCCCCATAAAACTCATAAAATTTCCTTTTTTATCATTCTAAAAGGAAT
>MNCI01005152.1:29435-71705 GCA_015680685.1 Gnetum montanum | reverse complement strand
AATTAAGCATTTGACCACTTATGAGGCATTTTTTAGCACCAAAAGTATAAAGTATGTGAAATTGCCCATTGTGAATCACAATTTTCACACTTATAATGAAATTTTGCCTCAGGTTTCATGGGGTGAACCCTACATGATGAAGATTGATTATAACATGCAAAATTTTGTGGTGTTTCAAAAACTAGCCACATAAGTCAATGAGGGCTTTATAGTGCTATTAATTAGGAAGAATGGTCTGTTATAGGATTTGGGTTCTGAACCACTCAATTGAGAAACCAATTGTAAGATAATAGCCCTAGTAGCATTACTTTACTACAACTACATAGGAATCTCATCCTACATGAATGGAGTAGGTTGTAACTGGGTTGAGGATGGAGGAAAATGTGCTAAAGAATGAGGAGGATAATAAGGGTATGAAAATTCCCTTCTGGAATATGGAGAATGAATTTTGTAATACACTAGAGGGTAGTAGTAATGCTGAAAGGAAGCATGATTAGAAGAGTCCTGCAGAGACGTGGGTTGCTAAACATAGTATCCATATGGATCTAGCTACCTATAAGGGTACTACTACCTTGATGGTGTCATCTCCCACAAATATGGATGCTATAACTTATGGTACTACTCGTATGATTATGGTGGAGCTCCACTTGGATAATAAGCTTGTTGTTGTTGGTGGAACTACCTTAGGTTGCCTTGAGGATCAGGAAAACTTCTAGGTTCTTGCCTTCATTTCAATCTAGGATTCATAGCATACACCCCAAATTCCTATAAGTGTGACACAATAGGGCAACAATCCTTGGGATGGTCATATTGGTAGACGTCAGACCCACCATTATCATATAATTCTAACTCTACAACCTCTTCTACTGTAGCAGCTTTGCCCTTATCCCTTTGATAGGCACATTCAACTTCCTTTCTTCTTCTATAGTCATAATCACCACCTTGCTCTTTGGATTCTTTTGCAATTTTCAAAGCAATTTGAAATTTTTCATCTAATGATTCCCACATTTTTTCAACCTTAGCTGAAATTTCAAACATAGATTTTTGAATTGGCAAAATTTTTCACTACACCACTTCATCAAGTGATGCCTCCCCCTCACTATCATAGAATCAAACCTCCCTTTTTCTGATGAAAGGATCCTGATTATACTCCCCAACACTTTTCTATTTTCTCAACTCACCTTCTTCTTTTGTAGCCTACTCAATCAACCTTTGAATATGATAAGCTCTTAGTTTTGATAGTCTCTCTTAGGCATAGACCCCAAGAGTTCTTCTCATTTCTAATTGGAGTCCATCTATGATATGGTGAAGCTTCTCCCACTGTGAATAACCATGGCTTGGACATCTATGCAGAAGGGAATAATACCTATCCATGGAAACATCCAAGGGCTCATGTGTTTCTTATCACTAGCCTTGGATTTTCTTTCTCAAATTAGACACTTTGTGGTATGTCTAATATTTGGCATTGAACAACTCAAGCATTGTACTCCATCTATGAATTGATTCCATCTCCAAGGAGCAGTACCAACTTTTTGCTTCTTTTATGAGTATCCTAGGGAACAACTTAAGTTTTTTCTCATCATTTTCTATGATTTTCAAGGCACAGGCATCATGAAAGGCTTGAAGATCGGTCTATGAATCTAAGTTATATCCCCCTTCAATCTTGGGATATTATTCATATCCAACCTCTTGATTCTACTATCTTTCACATGCCAAGTTGGAATTCTAACTACCTATGCAATGTTCAACATGCTTCAAGTTTCCAATAAAGGTTCATCATTATTATGATTTTGATGATACCTATGATGTCCTTTGCTATCCCTTCATTCATGGCAGGGCCTACGATCATTGTCCCACTGTTTACCTCCATCACAGTTTCGTCATCTACGATGTTAATCAAATTTAAAGGAGAAAGAAGAAGATGCAAATGAAGAGGATGAAGAGGGAGGAGGACTGCTACCTTCATGGTGCCTTCCACCTCCTCTTTACTTGTCAAGGCCATGATCATCAAGTTTATTTTCATCATGATGCTTGCTTGAGCTGCTGCCTTAACTTCCACTTTTGCCTAAGCCTATATTGTTGATAGTAAATTAGAAGTATGGATTCAAGCCCCTTTCACCAAAGTCAAGGGGAGGAGAATCTTCATCATGGGAACCCCCAAATGGAGGATCTTCTTTATCATTTTGGTTTAGCAAGAACAAGGGGTTAGTGGACCATTTCCCCTTCATAGCTTCATGGTGCTTCTCCTAGTGATAATCTTATTTGAGTTGTGGTTCTGTGGGATAGTAGTCCTAATAGTCATGGTCCTACACAACATATTTATCATGGATATCTTGGATGCCCAACCTCTTAAGAGTTTGGAGCAACATTCCAAAAATAGATTGATCAGGATGCAACACAACATTGCACTCCATATCTCTCCACTACAGTTGTTCATCTTGATGCAAGATGAAGGTGAAATCATATACAAACTCATCTAGATGAGTGTACACCACTTTGAATTCTTGAAGCACTGGCAATTTTTATTCATCATGCCTGTGATAAGAAGATACTTTAAATTAAATAAAAATTCACTGTTCTTAAATTATAATTATTATTATTATTATTTTGAATGATTGTGATCTTAGGGATCATTCCAATGATCTTAAATAATATTCACTAAGTCCTAAATAGTGCACATATCAAACTACAAGTCCTCAGCAACAATGCCAATGATGAGCAACAAGTAGACCCTACACCCAATCATACGAAACACTAAACATTCATGTGAAATCCAATTGAATTCTATGACCTTATGGCCTTCTAAGTACACTGGTCTCTAGAAAGTAAAACTAACCATTACAATTGTTGTCTTTCCAATTACACTTTTGAAATGTAAAGGTATGGTTAAGAGCAATTGAGGTATATGGTTTTTATTATTTTTACATTTTATGTTTCAGGTTACCTAAGAATAAAGAATAATGAATACAATAGTTTAATTGCTAATTTGATCTAACTAGCTAATATTTAGCTAATCCTAGCATAAGCATTTTTTCCCACTTGTTGTACACATCCTAAACATGTTTAACACTACTGGGTTACCAAATGTTAAGTGTTACTTAGATCACTAAATGTCAAGCGTATGCACAAATTGGTCGTACTTATGTACTTAATTAATCACTATATAATTGAGCTTAATTTAGCTTAATTAATTACTTAAAGCATTAAAGGAAATTGCTCAAAATATTAAATGCATAAAGGAAATAATTAATCTATTTCAAAGTGTTGCAAGATTTATCAGAAAGCTCATCTTTATTACCATAGACATTGTCATGCATAAGTAAAACAATGCTTAAATAAAGATCCATACACTCTTTGACTCCTACTATTGGCACTTCGAAAAATATTCTAACTTCTGAATGAAAAAACTGCAAGAGCTTCGCTACAACTATGAGAATTGTCCCCTAAATGCGACTAGTGAGCACTTATTTATAGGCAAAAATAGACATTACATCGAGAGGGCCACATCAATGCATCAAATCCCACATCCATGTCATCGCATCGATGGGGTCACATCAATGAGGCCTCATTGAAATAACCTAAGAAAATGCAACTCATCACAATGGATGAGCATTATGCTAAAATGAAATCATCTCCATGATCTTTTGTCTTATGGATAGAGCCTTTCCCTCATACCATGATGATTCTATAAGAATTTACATGTTATCTTTAAAATCTATAATCTTATAATTGCTAACTTATCTTAATCAAAAGTGTTGCTACAATTAATTTGTACAATATGTCTTAATAATTATAATTTTTAGGAGATCATATAAGGAATTTTAATAGAACATGCATTTTATTAGCATTATGATAAATCCAAATTGTCTTTGATGAGTCATGAATTTGCTGGCTGTGATATCACAGCCGTGATATCACAGCCCTGTTGTATCAGTAGCCGGGATATCGCATATCACGTACGCGATATCGCAGTGCACCTCCATATCTATAAATAAGAGGTGGCTCTCCCTTGTTTCTAATCCGAGTTTTAGAGTAGCAAAGCTCTGGCAGTTTGATCCCTCCAGAGTTAGATTTTTTCCCATGTCTTCCCGCAGTGTGGTGAATGTAATTGTATGGTGTCTTTATTCGAGTGTGCCGTACTTGGACATGCACATGACCAGCAATAAAGATCGAGATTACTTCATCATTGCAGCATTCACTTTGTTATTTATTTCTCTGTTTATTTATTTAATGTTATTTAATGTTTCTCTCTCTTACCCTTAAACTCCTAGAACGCGGAACGAGTACGACTTGATTACGAGCATTTAAGTGTGACTGCTTGGTAGCCCAGTGGTGTAGCTAGGATCTATGCTTGGTAACCCAGTGGCGTATTTGGGATCTGTGCTTGGTAATCCCAGTGGCATACCTAGGATCTACGCTTGGTAGTCCCAATGGTAGTCGTGCACGAGGTCCAAGATGTGTACGGTTGATCAAGGAATCGGTTGCTCGTCGCACTTAGGCTAGATTAGACTTTCTTACCCTTTTCCTCCTAGCTTAGCTTAGTTAATATTCTTTTCCATTGTCTTCAGGAGTAGCATAGATTAGGAACACATGATATACCTCATCCTGGACTAAACCATACATTACAAATATAATACTAGTCCAGGTGGAAAGACAATGAACTGCAACCTAAGGATGACTGTCTAGGTGCCATAACTAGTCCATCTACGGAGTTTGACCGGATCACGCGTGCGACGCTCGTTTCGTATGGTTGAGTCTAGGGGTACCTTGCCACTCATCATTGGTGCCATTGCTAGGGACGGTGCTAATTATCTAGATTAGTTATATCATACAAGGTCGCTATAAAGAACTTAACAATATATCTCTTAGAAAGAAGAAATAATTATTAAAAAGTCACATAAATTCACACACAACAATGTCTCTCCTACAAGATGATAATAATGTCACACTTAGTGAGGAAGTTCATTGGAGAACCAATGAACTATATGACGATGAAGATTGGAGTATACAACCTGAAGTGGGAGTTTCTTATAAACATGAACAAAAACAACGTCATCACAACACACGAAAGCCTAACTTATCCAATGACGATGAACCCCCACTGGTCACTACAAGCCTAACGCAAATACAAGAGGTTGTTCGAATCTCACGTAGGCATTGTAAAGAGAGTCGACTACCGAGGCTTGACTTAAACAACTTTTCCAAATTTTCAAGAGGCTACGACTTAGATCTGCGTCAACACTTATTAGCCTTCTACGATGCCTACACATGGAATAACATTGATAACAGTTGGCAAAAACTTAAGCTCTTTCCTATGACACTCGTTGACAAAGCTAAAGTATGGTATAGATCGTTAAAACCAAATTCAATACGACGCTGGTCAACAATGGTAGAAGTTTTTAACGAAAAATACCAAACCTACGCAAGAGTGTCAACCTTGAGGAAACAAATCCAAGGATGGAAACAAGAAAAACATGAACCCTTGGACATGGCCTTAGAAAGATATTATGCATTGTTAAACAACTGTCCAGGCCATGGGTTTTCCGAGGAAAGGCTAATGTACCATATTATTGATGGGCTACATAATGAAACAAGAGAGACCTTAGGAACGTATGCCCGAGGTCAACTATACAACCTACGAACCCATCAAATCCAAGAGCTTATTAAGTAGGTAGCAAAAGAAGAAGGAGAATTAGCTAGATGGGAGATTGTTAAAAACATCAATGGGACCAAAATACTAACTTAACAAAGGGCCCTGATCATAACAAGGGGAAACCAACCAATCTCAAGGTGGAAACATCATCTTTGTCAATACAACAATCATTAGAAGAAGCCGAGGCAAAGATCAATAAGATGTTGGAATGGATGAATCAAAAGTGTGGGGAATATATCAACACCATTGGGGAAAGAGTTTTGACAACCCAAGAATTAGGCCAAAATAGTAAACATTCAGAAAAAAGAATGAAGGGAATAAGCACTCAACTGCCAATTCTACGTATGAATGCAACCTATGCCTATACGATCACCCCAAGCATCAATGCCCAATATTGTTACATCTACATGAGCATTGGGGAAATACATTACATCCAGATTTCGTACCGAGATACTGTGTTCGACCACAGTGGCAACAATCCCAGTCATGGGGGAATCCACCCTTAGACTGGAGGCACCCTTCACATTTTCTGAATCCAAATGCTTATCACGTCCAACATCCTGTTTCTCCATTTGGACCACTATACTCTATCTCACCACAATACCATTCTCCACAATACCATTCTCCATAATACGATCAACCCATACCTCCAACGCAACCACCACCTTGTGCACCTTATATTCCTCCTAACTTTCCACATTCTCATCCTTTTCCTCCTTCCACAATGCCACCAACTGTCCTAAGGTGTTTGTACCACCGCAATGCAAGAAAAACACTTGTGCTGCTGCTAACAGCAGTGAAGAGCCTCCTCAACATCAAAAGTGTCCTTTCTTTAAACACGGCTATAGGAAGGGACAACATAACTCTGAGGCCACTACATCTTCCAACCCAGCACAAGTCCAACCCTGTGGTGCACCCTTACCTTCAAACCCAACGCCTCATGTAACTTCATCAGGACCACCAACTAACGCTCCAACAACCATAAGGCCCAATGAACACAACCATGTGAGGCATCATCCTAATCCTTGCATACCATCTAACGGTCACCAACATCATAGTAGGTCAACTTATTATCCGAGAACTACATCGTATGAAGTGCCCCACTATGCTTCTTATGAAGTGTGTGAAATCTAGGGGGATAAGTATGGACCGATTTCAATATTTTCAATATGCAAGGATCCTCATTTCCCATTTATTAATCCTTGCCATACTCAACCATTTAGTTATGGGGGATATCCCCCATTTCAATAACAAGAAGGATTAATAAATATTTTTCAATTTCTTTAATGTTACAGCTTTTTGTTTTTCAGTTTTTCATTTTTCATCTTTTTGTTTTATCTTTGTGTGTGTTTGTATTTTCATGTTTGTGTAAGTAATCTCATCTACGAATAAAACGCTCATGTGGATCGTTGGTTGAGGTGTGTTTTATGTTATCAAGTCATGAGTGATCAATTATGTGAAACAGTGAGCCCACTACATCCACTCATCCACTCTATAAATAAGAGGGTCTGTTTGAAGGTACAGTGATATTCTTGAAATTTCTAAACTTAAAATTAATTTTGTGTTCATTGTACCCAGAATGAAGAAGGATGGACCAAGAGGGAATGATTAGGGTGTGATGTCAAGGGGACCTGTGGATTCTGTTTGGTGACATCTATGGGAGTTATCATGCAATGCGGTTGTACTAAGATCCTTGTAGGTCTAATGAAAAATGGAAGTAAGAGTAATCAAAAGGACACTAAAAAATCAAACACTATTCTAGGGGGTCCCACTGGAAAGACATGCACCCATGCCTGAAGGTTGGCGATTTCTCTGGATTCAGTAAAGTGAAAAAAAAAAGAAGAAAGAGAAAAGAAAAAGGAAGTGCCATAAAAAAAAAATCACTCCTCCCTTGTACTAAACGCCAAGTGATCGTACGCCTTGTTGTTATGGTACTCTCATAGTTGCTCATCATGGGATGAAACAATGCGATGTCACTGTTTAGAAGGAAGGACTTGGTCCTGATCTTGGAACGATGGGTTAATGACACATTAATCATGCTTTACACGTAGGATTCATTGTGCCCTCGGTCAGTTACCTCATGTTTCAATCTCTACGATCCCTTCTCCACTTCATCTCATCTCACTGTTCGTGTAATTGTAGCTCGTGTCCTATGTAGCATAGAATTTTCATCTCATTTCGGTGATATTTACATGTGTGTGTTTTGTGGAGTTAGTGCAAATTACAATTAACCCTTCTAGTGCCCACAGACACTTTAAGTGTGATTACACAAGGGCATAATAGGTTGAAACCTTCTTTGGGGAGGACCCACTTGTGTAATTTCGTTGTAATATTCACTAATTCTCTAGTTCAAACACACAGCATTTATTACCCTCAGTGTATTGTTCACAATTTTCTTTCCCTTATTACCATCACATAGCCTTTTTCTCTACCATCTGAGGTCCTTATTGATAAATTCCACACCATCCTAATTTTCGTGCCTTTAGAACTAGTTGAATTACCGTGGACCCTTTAACAATCATCCAGATGTCCTTAGTTTACATCAATTAATTTCAAAAGAAATATTAAAAATTCGGTACATTCTCTAAGTACCCTAACTTTGATGAAAATATATATATGTGACCTCCCCATAACACTTACCATTCATTCTCCATTATTCACGTGGGGGAGTTTTTCAAATTTCTCTCTATAACTTGCGATTGCGCGTCCCTTGCTTTCATATCCACAACTCGCTTACTGGTACTCCGATTTTCATTCCGTTTGAACCTACTTGAACCTGGAGTGTTCAGCTTAGTCATGGGGGAGGGGCACATGCCAAATGCTGAATAGCGTATAATTTTTTTGAAATTCATCATTGCCCGAAGGACATCTTTAAGCGTAATTAGTTCTAAAATTAAGAGTAGAATGTGTCAAAAACAATTTCATCCCCTTAGCTATACCAAAAAATTAAATTTGGAAACCACCTAAGCAAAGACGACTCAGCATTATAATATTTTAGGGACATGTTCTTCCAATAATTAACATCACATGGAAATAAAGTAAATCTATTAAGGCATGCAATAAGGTATAACCTAACTTTGGTAACAACCTTACTAAAAATTGGTCCCGTGTGATTGCAAATGGCTCTGAAACGCAGAAAACAGGAAGGTCCTGCTCAAGGTGCAATTGAATGATCTCAGAGAGGTGGAAGACGTGATCCTACCGGACAACATGCAGAATAGGATGAACAATCATTTAGCATTCATCAAGAAGATCCTCCTACCGTACGGTCCGGGCACGCAGAAGCAGGAAATACCCTCTCTGAAAGTGGTGCCTAGTACTCAGGGGAAACATACCAATTTTGGCACAATAAATCAGAAGGCACCATGGTTAACATTTGTGGTGTGACTATTGATTTCTCTATTCAAGCCATTTCGAAAGTATTAAACCTTTCGAATACAGGGCCAAAGGTTGTTCAGAACCGAGCAACTTAATAAACTGTTGACAGAAAATAAAAGGGTGGCAAAAGAAAAAGAGAAGGCTGACTGGGCTACCTCTATGGCACAAGTGCAAACTTACACACACACCAAGGCACTCAAGGCCTTACAAGAGGAGAAACTCCAGGCCATACTTCAACGCTATCAAATCCCAAGACCTAGAGTGCAAGAAAAGGAAAAGACACCTATGGAGGAGTCACCACCACCAGGAACTACATGAGTTCCAAATTTTTATAAATATTCTATGTGTTGTGTCTTTGTTTTGTTTTCTCTCCACACTACAGCATGAATCCATTCTAGTCAGTCAATAATCCCATACCTATCCACTGTAATCAATGGAGCTTGTTCTCTCTGGGGGTATGATGAGTCATGAATTTGCTGGCTATGATATCACAGCCGTGATATCATAGCCATGATCTCACAGCCCTGTTGTATCAGTAGCCACGATATCGCATGGGCCGCGATATCGCGTACGTGATATCGCATGGGCCGCGATATCGCGTACGTGATATCGCAACCGACGCGATATCGCATCCCCCGCGATATCGCGTTGTCCCCTGCGATATCGCGTACGCGATATTGTAGTGTGCTGCCATATCTATAAATAAGAGGTGGCTCTCCCTTGTTTCTAATCCCAATTTTAGAGTAGCGAAGCTCTAGCAATTTGATCCCTGCAGAGTTAGATTTTTTCCCGTGTCTTCACGCAGTGTGGTGAATGTAATTGTATGGTGTCTTTATTCGAGTGTGCCGTACTTGGACACGCACATGACCGGTAATAAAGATCAAGATTACTTCATCATTGTAGCATTCACTTTGTTATTTATTTCTCTGTTTATTTATTTAATGTTATTTACTGTTTCTCTCTCTTACCCTTAAACTCCTAGAACGCGGTACAAGTACGACTTGATTACAAGCATTTAAGTGTGACTGCTTGGTAGCCCAGTGGTGTAGCTAGGATCTACGCTCAGTGGCGTATTTGGGATCTACGCTTGGTAATCCTAGTGGCGTACCTAGGATCTATGCTTAGTAGTCCCAGTGGTAGTCATGCATGAGGTCCAAGATGTGTACAGTTGATCAAGGAATCGGTTGCTCGTCGCACTTAGGCTAGATTAGACTTTCTTGCCCTTTTCCTCCTAGCTTAGCTTAGTGAATATTCTTTTCCATTGTCTTTAGGAGTAACATAGATTAGGAACACATCATACATCTCATCCTGGACTAAACCATACGTGAAAAATATAATACTAGTCTAGGTGGGAAGATAGCGAACTGTGACCTAAGGATAACTGTCTAGGTGCCACAACTAGTCCATCTACGGAGTTCGACCGGATCATGTGTGCGACGCTCGTTTCGTATGGTTGAGTGTAGGGGTACCTCTCCACTCATCAGTATCCATGTCATTCTATCATTTGGATAGAGATTTTTTCTGATAAGATGGTGAGGCTATTAGAATTTATATGTCAACTTTGAAAATAGTAGCTTAGAATTTATATATCATGAATCATCCATGAGCTTCAAACATTATTTTTATCGATGATTGTTGTATGAAGTTGTAAGATTCAATCTTTGATGAGTCATGATTTTCCTAACTTTGATATCAAATATCGAATATTGGAGCCTTGATATTGGATACCTGATATCAGGGGTCAAGATGTGATGTCGGATATCTTATATTGCGGCATATGTGCTAGCCTATAAATATAGCACTTGGGCACATGGTTTGGATATAGTTTTTCATAGGTTTTTTTAGTAGAGTAGCCAAACTCTTGTAGTTTTATTCTATAATCTTAGAGAACAATTAGTGTTCTTACAAAGTGGATCTAAGTCAACTGTATGAAGTCTTATTCAAGTGGCAATGTACCTGGACACATTCCATGAACAACAATAAGATTGAAATTGATTCTTATTCATTGCAACACTTTGACTTAGATTAGATTTTCTTTCCATGTAATTTACTTTTCATGTACTTAGTTAATATTTACATTTCCATGCATATTAATTAAGCACATAAGTACAACCACTTCGCGCATGAGTATGACTCTTGATAATTCTAGCAACGCTTAACATTTGGTAACCCAATAGCATTATACATGTTTAGGATGTATGCAGAAAGTGGAATTGGATACTTATGTTAGGGTAGTTGATTATTAATTAGCAATTAGATTAGTTGAATTGATTATAAATTAAGTTTTAACATATTGCTAATCATAAAAAAATAAAATATAAAATAATAAAAATCATATGCCTCACTTTTGACTAAACCATATGTGACAAAGCTACCTATTGGTCATAGTCATGACGACAACGATAGAAGTTTTCGTCACCTATCAAAAATTTTAATGAAAAGTGATATATGTAATCTACCATAACTTATAAATATGTATCATATAGTAAATTATGATAGTTCATAGATTTATAGTTCTTACTTTATAAAGAATGTTTATGACTTCAAAAGTTATTTGAAAGATTATATTTTAGATTTAATTAAACACTTGATTAGGACACAAAGCATCAATTATATAAGATTTTATGTCATTGATGGAATGCCAATAATGTCATGGAAAAGAAATATTAGGAAGAAAATTTTCTTTGATACAATTGATCTTTGGACAAGGAAGGATGGTCAGCCATATCTTCCTATGGAAGATCCACCAATGCTATCACATTCAAGTATAGATGAAAGGGAATTAGAAAATATTATAGAGAGAATTTCAAGATATATTACATTACAAGATGATGAGATTAGAAGAAATCTTCAAAATAATGATAACAATAGTATGGGAAAAAATAATTAAACATTGACAAAAAATTATCGTACAGTTGGATTATTTTAAAAAACAACATTTTTTTTAATTTAAATTTGGGGTTTTAACCTAGAACATAGTTGACACCATTTTTTTGAAACAAGGCTGGGATGATGATGATGATGATTTTGACCTAGAACAAAGAAAAATGTCTCTAAAATAGGTACAAAGGAATAAGAAATATATAATATCATTGAGTAGGAATTAGGATATGATTGATGACTCATGATTATTTCAACCCCGGTATTGGATATTTGATATTGAAGCTCCAATATTGGATACACAATATCAGGTCCCAAGAAATGATGTTCAATATCTGATATCATCTCCTCCATGCTAGCCTATAAATACAACACTTGGGTGCATGGTTGGGGGAAAGTTTAGTTTCAGTTTTCAATTAGCCTTTTCATATATTGTTGATTTCTAGTTTTGTTATTTCCAATGCATGCTCATAGTGTGATGTTTGTGATTGTACGACATTCTTATTTGAGTATGACATACTTGGATACGTTACATGGCTAGAAATAAAGATTGCGATTACTTCTATCATTGCAACATCCACTTAGATTTATTATTGATTTAATTATTTAATTATTTACTATTTTATTTAATTAATTTTTCCATTTATTGCTATTTACTATTCCTATCATTAAGTGGAATGAGTACGACTTAATCACGAGCACTTAAGTGTAAGTACTAGGTAACCCAATAATGTATTGTTTGGTAATCTGAGTGATGTACGCTTGGTAATCCTAAAGGTAGTCTCACAAAGTCCAAGGCATGTGTGGGCAATTAAGAATTGATACTCATCACACGTAGGCTAGTTTGGATTTTACTTTCTATTATTTAGTAGCTTAATTAATTTATCTCTTTATTATCATTAGGAGCAGCATAGTATTAGACAACATCATATGCCTCACTTTGGACTAAACCATACATGAAAGAGTTACCACTAGTCCAAGTGGGAAGATAGTGAACTACGATCAAAGCATAACAATTTAGATGCACAACTAGTTCCATCCATGAAATTCAACCAGATCATGCATGAACGCTTGTGATTCGTATGGTTGGAAGTAGGGGTACCTCACCACTCATCATTGGCATTGTTATTGGAAATGGTGCTAGTTATCTAGATTAGGTATATTATACACAATTACTATAAATGCATTTATGATATATCTTTCAAAAAATATTAAGTTGCACACATCATAAACCAACAACAATGTCTCTTTCACAAGGAAGCGATAACGCACTTTGTAATGAAAACATTCATTGGAGAACTAACAAAATATATGTTGAAGAAATTTGGAGTGACCAACCTTATGCAAGGGTTTCATATGTTCATGACCGCCCTAATGACACTCAAAGACCACAGTCACCTAAGATAGACAACCCTAAAGAAGATGAAGTAAGTCCTAGACTAGAAGAGGCCCTAAGGCCTAGGGCCTCCTCAAAATCTAGAAAGGATAAATCAAGGGACCTTAGGGAACACTATAAAAGCCATGGCAATCCTTCAAGTTCCTCATCTTCCTCTTCCTTTTCAACATCTAGTTCTAACAAAGATGAATGTAGGTATAGAAACCAAGCTCATCATTAGCATCAAAATAAAAATGAAAATAAAAATCAAACCCACAATTGAAATCAAAGATGTCAAAATGAACATAGACAAAATCATCACAATCAAATGGATAAAAATAGAACTTTTCATCACAACATGTCTAATGACAATGAACCCTTATTGGCCACTAAGAGCCTAATGTAGATCATAGAAGCAGTTAAGATCTATTGTAGGCATCGCAAAGAAAGTTACCTACCTATGATTGATATGAATAATATCCCTAAGTTTGCAAAAGGCTATGATTTAGATCCACAACATGATTTACAAGCCTTCCATGATGCTTGTGTCTCATACAACATTGACAGCGGGTATCAAAAGCTTAAGCTCTTTCCTAGGACACTAATTGATAGAGCTGAAGTGTGGTATAGATCATTGAAACCAAATTCAATTTGATGATGGTCCACAATGTTGGAACTCTTCAACAAGAAATACTAGACCTATGCAAGGGTGTCCAACCTAAGGAAACAAATCCAAGGATGAAGACAAGAACAACATGAACCCTTGGACATGGCCCTAGATATATATTATTCTCTACTAAATAGATGCCTAGGACATGGTTTCTCTAAGGAAAGGCAACTTTTCCACATCATACATGGGCTTCATAATGAAATAAGAGAAACCCTTGGGATGTATGCCCCAAGCCAATTATATGAGTTATGAACCCATCAAATATGAGAGCTAATTAAGCATGTGGAAAAAGAAAAAGGAGAGCTATGTAAATGGAATAATGTTAAGAAAAATCACTGGGATCCAACTCTTCAAACAAAGGAGGTCCATATCTATGGTAAGGAAAAAGAGATAGCTCTCGATAAGGTGATTCCACAACAAACCTTGCTAATGCAAAAGTCTATTGATGAACTTGAAGTAAAGTTTAACAAGATGTCAAAGCAGATATATGAAAATGTTACAACTCTTATTGAGATAGTCAAGGAGAAGATCATGCAAAAAAAACTATGCAATCACAATAAACAAAGGATACATAACCATGAAATAGCTAGGAACACTGTTTAGCAAACACGAAAAGTGGCTAAAGAAAGTGAGGCTATAGAATCAACCATAGATGAAGATAATGGATGTGACATCTACATATATGACCATCCAAAGGGCCATTGTCCAATCTTGTTACATCTACATGAGCATTGACCAGGTGCATTAAACCAAAAGTTTGTATAGAAGCACATGTTTGGGAGATTTCCTTTCCCACACGGTAATTATAGACAACCCCACAACCAACCATACTATCCTAGGAGGAGTTGGTAGCAACCTCAACACTGTCATGAACCATAGTGGCAACAGCCATAGTCATGGGAGAGGCCACCACCAAATTATTCCTATCCTTCCTATTCACTGAAACCTTACAAATATCATGCTCAACACCTTGTTTCTCCAACTAGTTCTACATCCTCTACTTTAAATCGCCACTATCACTCTCCTAAGTACCATCAACACATGACATTCCCTAAAGGATCACCATCTAATGCCTCTTACCATCCATCCTACCCTCGATATTCTCATACTCCACCTCATCACACACCACTGCCAATGACATAGGAAGGTTTAGCACTACACTATCCACAAACCAATGTCACTTGTGTTGCGAATGTGCATAGAAATGCTAATACCAATAAGTTCCAACTGCAAACTCAAAAATGTCCTTTCTTTAGGAATGGTTTTAGGAAAAAGAAAAACACTCATAGATCAACCACATCATATAAACCAGTGTAATGCCAATCTGGTGTAATGCCTCCCTTTTCATCACCACCATCCTCTAATCCTACACAAGGGTCATTATCCATTGTTACTCTAATTCCAAATCAAAGCAATGAATCTACAAGCATGTTAATACCAACAAATCCATGCATACCATATCATGATCAATGATGCAATCATGGATCAAACATCTGCAACATTACCACACATCATTTGACAAAAGTTTACAATTAAAATAAGTGTGTGGTAGAATGAGGCTAAGAACCATGAAAAGCTAAAAGAACACTTCCAAGACCACATAGGCATGTATAGGTAGATAAATGAAAAAGAAATACAGATGGCTAAAGCCCATATTAGGTCCATGTCAACACAGAATCCTAATTGATAGCTAATTCTGGATAGTTATGCACTAGTTCATCAAGTGGAAGTGAAGAACAAAGACCTATAGATTGAGGATTTGAAAGAATACATGGAATTGGGTAACCTCAGATATGTCAACCTTGCCATGTTAATAGCAGGTCAGCATAGAAGCAAGCTGGAGAAATAGGTAGCAACCACTTATGCATTATATGAGAAAGAGTTTGCAAATCCAAAAGCTAGTTTGTAGAAATTTCACATTGCAAACTTAGAACTTCAAGTGGTTAAAGCCCACTACCATGGATAGAAAGATGTCACTTCAAACCTAGCCAAGAAACTTACAAATTATCATGAGTTCAAAGAAAAGGCCAAGGCATTTGAAGAGGAGGGACAGCAGTTTTTAGCCTAGTATGTGAAGGCCAACAAAATGTTTCCACAACTAGCATACCCTTAGGATGTACCAACACCAACACATATCGATTCAGCAACCTGGATGGTACATGACCCAAGGATGAAAGAAGAGAAGTTGCAGAAACTGCTTAATCACTACAACATTCAAAAGCCTAGCAATAAAGGGAAGCGATTGATGGAGGAGCCACCACCTCCAAGAACTACATGAGCTTTCCATTTTTTATGTCTTGTAATGTTGTATCTACAATTTTTTGTAAAACACCACTGTGGCATGTAGAAGTCCATTTGCTTGTTTGATTATTTGAGTTAGTCAATAATTCCATGCCTTCCCAACATTTTATAAAGAACTTGTTCTTCATCTTGTTTAACTCGAGGATGAGTTTTCATTCAGTCATGGGGGTATGATGAGTCATGAGTATGTTAGCCTCGATATCGAATTGAGGATGAGTTTTCATTCAATCATGGGGCTATGATGAGTCATGAGTATGTTAGCCTTGATATCGAATTGAGGATGAGTTTTCATTCAGTCATGGGGCTATGATGAGTCATGAGTATGTCAGCCTTAATATCGAATATCTGATATTGAGGCTCTGATATTAGATATGTGATATCAGGTTCTAAGAAACAATGTCAGATATCCAATATCATCTCCTTTGTGCTAGCCTATAAATACAACACTTGGATGCACAATTGGGAGAGTTTAGTTTCATTTTTCTAGTTAGCTTTTTCATAGATTATTGATTTTCAGTTTTGTTATTCCAAGTGCATGCTTGCAATGTCATGTTTGTCATTGTATGGAATTCTTATTTGAGTGTGAAGTACTTGGACACATTACATGATTGGAAATAAAGATCATGATTACTTCCATCATTGTAGCATTTACTTAGATTTATTATTGATTTAATTATTTTAATTATTTATTATTTTCTTTAGTTAATGTTTCCATTTATTACTATCTACTATTCCTATCATTAAGCAAAATGAGTATAACTTAATCATGAGCACTTAAGTGTAAGTACTTGGTAACCCAATAGTGTATCATTTGGTGAGCCCAATGACATATGCTTGGTAATCCCAAAGGTAGTCTCAGAAAGTTCAAGGCATGTGTGGGCAATTAAGAATGGATACTCATCGCACGTAGGCCAGTTTAGATTTTACTTTCCATTGTTTAGAAGCTTAATTAATTTATCTTTTTACTATCATTAGGAGTAGCATATAATTAGACAACATCATATGTCTCACTTTGGACTAAACCATACATGACAAAGTTACCACTTGTCCAAGTGGGAAGATAGTGAACTACAATCAAAGCATCAAAATTTAGATGCACAACTAGTTTCATCCATGAAATTTGACTGGATCATGCATGAATGCTTGTGATTCTTATGGTTGGGCATAGGGGTACCTCACCACTAATCAATGATAGACATTAGAAAAATAAGCCAAAAGCATCTTTCAATCCCTTTATAAATATCCATGTAGGAATGATGCTTCTAGTATGAATAGGAAATGATCAAGATATTATATGGGTTGGCTAATGTGTAGAGTTGCAAGTTGATAAACATGATAGGAAGTTAACTAAGATGCATGTTAAATGGTATAAGCCACAAGAAAAATCAAAAAAAAAAATTGATTAAAATAGATTAATATGTAAATTTGGTAAATCTAGGATAAACATGTCTAAATCAAAAGAATATAATATATGGATGAATATCAAAATTAGAAAACATCATAAAGGTTAAGATAAAAAAAATGCTAGAGAGGCAATAGAAGATCTACTAAAGAAAATTTCAAGTGATAAAAATTAGTAACCTTAGAAAAATGGAATATTTTATGCTAAAGAGGCAATATATGGATGAATATTAAAATTAGAAGACGTCAGGAAGGTTAAGATAAAAAAAAAGCTAGAGAGGCAATAGAAGATGTACTAAAGAAAATTTCAAGTGATAACAATTAGTAACCTTAGAAAAATGGAATATTTAATGCTATTTAAAATTTTGTTATATTATTGGATAGACTATATAAATGAATGTTAATTATAGAAATTGTAGTCATATCTCAATAGAATTGTAATTTTATATGAAGACTTAAAATTTTTTTAATGTCTATAATCAAATGCTAAATCAAATTTATTTAAATATGATTTCAACTATATTTTTAGCTAAAGTTAAAAAATGTTATTTCTATTCATAGAGATTAAAAGATAACAATAAATTAATGAAAGTAAAACAATACTACTACTTGATTAAAATATAGATTTACCAATTAAATAAATTTTCATAAATTAATCTTTGATAAATCCTTATTTTCATTAATACAATACCAAGTTTTATAACACCATTCAAAAAATTACAAATTTCTAAGGATATACAACACCTTAAATTTTTCAAAATTAATAGAAAATTTTAAATTTAGTGAAAAATATCCTTTTATCTTATAGACAAAATGTTCTCAAGCGCATGCATAAAACAAATGAGGTTACATAACCCCATTTCTGTTACCTCTCATCCCCAATATAACCTCTAAGATTATACTTTCTCTTTTCAAGTTTTTTCTTGTTTATTTTCATTACTTTCTCATTACAAAACTTGCTCATATTATACTCTATTACATCTAATTTAGGAATACAATTTATCTTTCTATTTTTAGGTTAAATGTTTGTTGCATTGCTAAATTTGTTGTATCTATGCTTTACCACATGATACGCTAAGAAACAAATTTCTTTTCTTTTCCAAAATTTTTATCTCACTTGCTAGAAACAANGCTAAGAAACAAATTTCTTTTCTTTTCCAAAATTTTTATCTCACTTGCTAGAAACAGGAATAACTTATTTGAATTTTCATTTAAATTCCTAGCAATTGATAATATCACATCCTGTCATTATCATTTTATTTCTCAATCTGTGTTTCATGCAAACATAGCTTGGCTTGCTAGTTTTTAAATGATTTAGAAATCCCTATTAAATTTCGAAGACATGTCTTCAAACTATTTGGTGATTATAAAATGCCTAGCTCATTTTATATAAGGTTGTTACAAATATGATTTACAATGATTTTCACCTTAACAAGTTCAACATTATAATGATAAATAAGTAGGAATCTAAAATTGTTATTACATATCATCTTTCTAGATTAAGATGGAATAATAATGTTGATGAAGAGCCTTTGTTCGATCAATTTCCCAATGAATCTTTATTTGTAAAAGCTACTATAGTATCTTTAGTAATAAATATTCCTTGATTCAATGACTATCTTATATACATGAAAGAGCAAACGGTCTCTTCTAAATCTCATATGTAAAGGGTCTAATAATTCCTACATCAAGTTAAATACTTTATGGAAATAGAGGGAGACCTCTACAAAATCTATATTGATGGCTTCTTGTGACAATTTTTTTTAAGGAGAACCAACTAAGAGTTTGCTAAGATGTATACATAGGACTATGTGGTGGGTGCTACATAAGTAGAATAATGATAATCAAAATTCTCATTGCTAGATATTTTGGGCCAAATCTCTTTTTCAATGTTCATTAATTCACTAAGTCCTATGAGTGATATCAAAGAGATGGTAAGGTATCAACATGGTCTGAAGGACCACATTGGTGGATACAACCACTAGAGCTTTTTAATATTTAGAGGATTGATTTCATGGGTTTCATCACCACGATTGAAAATCCTACATCATAGTGATCATAGAATATTACACAAAGTGAAATGAAGCAATTGTAGTAATGGATTATGCAACATTAATACCCACAACATTATTATAGAAATAAGTGATAAATAGAAATAGTTTTCCAAGGACATTTTTTCCTAATAATGGTACCCAAATAATAAATGATCCTTTAAAAAGCTAATGAGACAGTTATGGGTGTAATACAAACTTACTATACGTTACCATTTCTAAGCCAATGGCTAAGTCAAAGTAACAAACATGAAGATTTAGTAGGTATAGGAAACACTTGAGCATGAAACTTTATAATGCGTGTGAACTAATCCACCCACTTGAAAAATTCCTATAGGCTACTTTCCTTATGAAATAGAATACAATAATTTATGATAGATTCCAATCCAAATGATATTATGTACACTAAATTGACTTGTGAGCTTGACCTTGATGTCAACCTATCCCATAAAGAATGTCATCTAAACCTCAATGAACTAGATGAAAATTGTAGGATAGCACTCATGAAGAATGAGATTCACAAGACATATACAAATAACATCATGACACTAGGATCTAATAAGTGAAATTCTAATTAGGATACAAGGTTCTCTACTAGTATATCACACATGTGCCACAATGTACTAAATTTCAAACATTGTGGAAAGGACATTGCATTATATATTCTACATTTAGATTTGGCTCCATGCAAATATACCATCCTAACAACCCACAAAAGCTTTTTCTGGTCAACATCCAACAAATTAAGCCATTTCAGAAATCCTATGGAGTCAATGTATTAAGCACTCTTAACATTGCTACTACAAGATCCATTTTTTACATCTCTCCTTTGAAACTCAGTCATGAAGGAGATCTTTTGGATTAAGTTGAGTGCATGTTCATCTTTTTGTTTCATGATTTTTAATAGTTTTCTAATTTCTTAAATATTTTTCTTTATTTTGAATTTTCTAATCCTTCCTATGTTTTCCATTTCTTATAAATTCTTACCTTATTTGAGTTATTTTTCTCTTTCTTTAAGTCATTCTTTTCCTATAATTAAAATAAAATTTAATAGATCACATCAATTTTTTCACCACCACATTCATTGCTATGACCCTTGTGAATTGTTGTTAATAAAATTTTTCACTTTCGTATAGAGGCCATCCTTGTTGTTTGAACTATGTCCCATGTTATCAACATGTTGGGTAAAAAATTATATAAAATTAGTGAGACAATTTCATTCATCCCTCCAGTTTCTATAAATAAGAGGTTGTTATCATGGAAGTAATGTGGTTCTTATTACATGAAACCTAAAATTAACTCATGATCATTATGCCTTGAAAAAAAGGAAAAGAACCAAGAAGGATTAGAAAGGATATGATATTAAGGGCATTTGTTAAATCTCTAGACTTCCTGTATGGATTCCACCACTTCACATGCTTTTACCATTACTCATGTTTTAATTTCGATGGAAGTAACTTCTTTTTTAACAGTTGTTACTGTACTATGGTACTAAAAGAACATGTGAGCCATGCCTTAACATAGGCTACTTTCAAAAATCTTAAGATCCCTTAAACTAGTTTTATCACGTGACTAGAAAGACATGTGACTCATGCTTGAAGATGCACCACTAATAGGATTAGCATTTGCTATGGGCCTAGAAAGACATGTGAAACATGTCTAAAGGCACCCTTCTAACCAATGATCAAGATCATTAAACTAGACTCTTATAATTAATTAATTAATTATCACATGGATCTAATATATGCTTTCTAGGTTTTTCTTTAAGCAGTATGATATTTTGTGTTGTTGTGATGGGTTTCATGATGATGCATTTGAGATGATGTAATTTAATATCACTAGCAAAGGTATGGACTTGGTTTGGAACCTAGATAAATAGGTATGATGGTCATTCTAACCAAGCTCAATACAAGAACATGTTGTGAAAATAATCAGGTACCTAACGTCCAATATCTACAATCCTTTCTCATTTCATTCCACTTCACTACTACATGAAATTATGGGTTTAATGGTTTTATTTAGTAAAGTGTAGGATTCTAACAACAATACTTGTGTTATTGTTAAAACATAGACCTAATCGATATTCAATCTCTAAAGTATCCACCAAGGATAAAAATTGATGGGTACCCACTATTTTCATGTGAAGGATGATTTGGAAGTTACCCTTTTTGAGTGCAAGGCAATTTTTAAGTTACCCTTTTTTCTACAAAGTAAATTTTTGTTATTCCTTCCAGTAATAGGCTTTAGATTTTAAAAGCATGATTAATAAAACATTCTAATGCGGAAAAAAATTTTAAAAAAACTTCATACATATTTAACTTTAAAACACAAAAATTATCAAATTTAGCTTAACACATTAATTCATTAGAAAAGGTATTTCAATTTGCAATAAAATAATTCATGTAATTATTAATTACTAACATTGAAATACTAATATAAAAAATTATAGTTAGATGTGCTAAATTCTATCATAAAAAATAATTTTTTGTTGTTTCATACATGCTCTAGACACTTTACAGTTGATACAAAATTCTTGGAAGAAGTAATCACAAGACTCAAGACTTTTCATAGTTTTGAAATATATATGACCTTTTAAATTTCCACCTTCCAACTCCATATTTTTAATTTTCACTTTCCAATTCCATCTTATAAAATCACTTTTCAATAACCTTCAATGCTATATCTACTAAAAAAATATAAAATAAAAAGTTCACTTAGAATTCATTAAATAAAAATCACACATTTGAAAAATATTTAATATTAATAAATATAGTAACCTACCAGAGTTAAAAATCTATCATTACCATCTATGGATAAATATGTTCAAGATTTAGACTATTTCATACATATACTTGATATGTTAAAATAAATTTTATGATAATATGTATTATAAAAATTGTATCGTATTTCTTTAATTGCATCCAACTTCATAATCTACTTCAAAACCTAAAACACCAAGAGAAAAATAAAAATAACTATATTACAAATGTATAATTCAAATAAAAAATGTTTTATAAAACTTGAAGAAAACTTAACATACCTTCTATGTTGTCTAAGCTCATCGGTCTACAAATTTTAAATGACCTTCATATTTCAAAAATTTCATTCTATTCTACATCTTTCAATTCTTCTGGTGCTACAACGATATAAACATCAACATATCTAATGCTCAATTGATAAATTTGACCTACAACTATGCTTTTATCATATTTGACTTGGAAAATCCTCTTTCACATATCATTGTGCTTGCTAGAATTGTCAAAATAATTTTCCAATGTTTCATTAAATTTGGAAAAGTTTCAATCCATTCACATTGTCCACCACAATGTGGCCAAGCTAATATCATATTTTTATTTGCAAGTGCACTATAAGCTATAATGATAAACATTTCCATTTCATCCATGCATTTATTAGAATCAATAATTGGATTGGTTCCAACATCAATTTTTTGATAACGACATGTTAACCATTCATGCATTTCATCATCTCGTATATTTTCATCATCATTCTAACAATGAAGACTAAAGAATTTTACTACATTAAATACAAATAAATCCATGAACCTTTCTCTCAAACAAGTGATTACCTTCTCAACAAATGCATAAGCTAAATTAACACAATTATTTTCTAATGTTTGAAGCATAGGCTGAAACTTTAAATAATGTCTGTGAACATTTTCAAACTTATCAATATAGAATAAATAATCATCCTTTGTGCTAACTAGAAATTTAGGCACATAATAAGCTCCTCTACTAAAATTTTCTCCTGAAAATCCTCTTTGTAATATCTCAATTATTAAGAAAACATCTTAACCAATTGAAGTTATGTCAATCTCATTTTTTAAAAAATTTCATATTTAATCTATTAATTTCATGTAGAACATCAACAAATAAATTTATACAAATTTTTACTTAATACAATGTTGCCAAATCATAAATTTGATATCTTTTGATTTCCACTCTTGAACCAAAGCAGACATTACTTTTACAAGTCTTTCCATAAATTGTCTTCTAGAAAGCCAATAGACAGAATGAATTTGAAGTACTAAAATATTTTTTAAATCAAATACATTTAATAAGTCTTGAAACTCAACTTTCCTCTTAGCTAATCTTCCTAACCAAGAATATATTTTCTTTGTAAATTTTTCAATAACTTTAAATTTTAGAAGTGCATTAGTTGCATCAAATATAGCTAGTGTCTCCATATGCATAATAAAATGAATGGAAATAAGATGTGGAATATTATTAAGTAAATTATCAACCAATCCTTCAATCAAACCTCTTACCAAAGATGCCCCATCTGAGCCTAAACCAATCATTTCTTGCTTTGGTAATTGCATTTCCACTAATAAATCATCTATTGCATCAAACATAGCTTGAGCAGTTCCATTCTTTACTTTGAGAACTTTGACAAATTTAGTAACTAGAAGCTCTTTTCCACCATCATGTAAATATGTTATATAAATAATTAAGTGGTGCTCCAAAGTCTTATCTATACTTTCATCAAGTAAAATTAACTAAAATGGACTTTATCTAATTTCTAATTTTAGCTTTTCCCAATAAATTTGCCTTGAAGCAAATAAAACTTTTCCTCCTGAAGTAACATGAGTCTATGCAAAATATTCATTTGTTGATGGCATATTTGGGGTTCCTTTATATCTAAGAAAATCACATAAGTATTTGAATAAATCAAGAGGAACATTTTTGATTACTATGAAATACATATTTTCCATTACACTAATTATCCTTGATTTTTCTACATCTTCCATTAACTTAATATGCTTTGTTATTGGAACACAAGTTTTATCTCACTACTTTGACAAGAATATTGAATGTCTATGTGAATCAGAGTTAACATGATTAACTAGAACACTTAATTGTATTGTGACACATCCTCCATTAGCAAATGGTGTATTTTTTATGTATAATTTATACTTGGTACATAGCAAGCATTTAATTCTCTCTTCTGAACCCAAACAACGAATAATATATGCTTGACTATGCTGAAATTTCTATGAAGGTTTAAATGACCATTTTGGTTTCAATTTCTTTTCTTTCTTTAAATTACTTCTATCTACTATTTCACTATCTATATCATTTTCTTCTTCTATATTGGTTTCTATTGTTTTCAATTTTAAACATTTTTTAATATTCAATTTCCTTTTATCTTTTTTTAGTCTACCAATTGGAGGAATAGTAAAAACTTTTTAATTCATCATGAATCTAACATTAGTTATTTTCTTTGATAAAATATCACACATAAGAAAGAAATAAAAATTGAAACAAAAAAATTAGTAGAAAATAGTCAAGAGAATGGAAACAAACTATTTTCTTTAAGTTAACTATGAGACTTCTAAAATAGAAAACAACAAATACATCAGAAACATGTTGTTTTAGAAACTAAACTAAGGAAATTCTCGTTATGGCCTCCCTAATAAATTTAACAAAGAGGCCATAACATAAACCCCAAAGTTTCTAGATAAGAATATTATCAATTACAACTATCTCTGAGACTTGGAAGTAAGTATGCCAACAACATTGAGAGTTGACTTCCTTAAAACTCTTCTTTTTCATTTTTTGCAATAATATCATCATTAAAAATTAATTTATTAAAATATTAAGAAATACATATATAAGAAAACGGGTTTCAAAATTTGTAATAAAAATTGTACTTTTACATATGCCACATAAAACCCTCAAAAATTGTACAGATTTTAATCAACTTCAACTACAAAGATTTATTGTAACAAAGAACCATCCTTTTCCCTCCTTTGTAACAATACCACCAAAAAACATTTTAAGATTTGTAACAAAAAAATCATACTATTTCATAGGTTAAATAAAATCCTGAGGAGGGAAATTACAGTTGATGAGGGGCAAGGTACCCCTATGCTCAATAATACGAATACGAGTGTTATGTGTGATCTAGTCGAACTCCAAGGACTAAGTGCTTATGCACCTTCACAGAATAAGGATGGGTTAGGCAATAGTTGTCTTCCCAAGCTTACTCATATCGCATGATTGTATGGTTAAGTAAACTTGAGGTATATGATTTTTATGCATTTTATGTTTATGTCTTAGTACTAAAAGGGAGAAGTGAAATAATTAAGTAAGTAATTTAATTTAACTAATCCGCTAGGTTCTAACTAGTCCTAACACCAACATCCATTCCCACTCTTCGTACACATCCTAAACCATTGTAACACTACTGGGATTACCAAATGCTAATCATTACTAGGTTACCAAGTGTTCCACGTATGCTTGAAGTGATCATACTGAGTGTACTTACATGTGAAAATTAACGAATCAATAAAAGCAACATCAATTAACTAATGAAAGCATTAAATAACTATAAATAACATTAAATGCAATAAATAAGCTATTCTAAATGCTGCAAGGTTTATCACAAAGTTTGTCTTTATTTCTAGACACAAGGTGTGCTCAGGTACACAATGCACGAATAAAGATCCGTTCACTTTATGACTCTTACTACGGGCACTTAGAAATAATTCTAACTCTAGAAAGAAAAAACTACAAGATTTCAAGTAAGGGACTAAGAAACTAATTGCCAAACCAAGTGCACCTACCTCTCATTTATAGTTGATGAGGCAAGTTCTGATATCGAATATCCGATATCGCATGGTAGGCTCTGATATCGTGGACTTAATATCATGGTCTCAATATCGTGGCTTATCATACCTCCACAACTAAATGAAAACTCATCCTCAAGTTCCTTACAAAATATTGGGAAGGTATGTGATTATTGACATGGAGTGATAGACTCTAAGTTCTCGGTGAACGAATCGACAAACATATTACAACATTGGTGTTCATACCAATTGTGGTGAACACCAAACATAAATGACATCCAGACCTTTATTTGATAGCTTGGAGAGAGAGAGAGAGAGAAAAAAGAAAATGAGGCACATTGCTACTGATGTCAAAACTATACACATCATTGTTCATCCATAGCTACATGACCCAGCTTGTTCCTTGCATGAATGCTTTTTCTTCAGTCCATCCTGAGTGCTCCTTCCATCCCAGTCCAGTATTCATGTAATCACTATCTGCACATACAACATAATCACTAATAAGAAAGGATATATAAAACCTAATGCAGTTGATACCTTGCCTCAATATAAAGCACATTGGCTAGTTTGTGGGTATGGCAGATACTGGGTTGGAGGTTTATGGCTAATTATTACCCAAGGTGTGGGGGTAAGATAAGTATGGAATGGAAAAATTTGTAATAGGGCCCCCATGACTAAGAGCAAGCCTCCAGTAGTAATAAGATGGAAAAATTTAAAGAACAAGAAAGATAAGAGAAATAACAATGGTGAAGCCCATAAAGCAAAAACAAATATGGATGTTGTTGATGGGGTGAAACGAAAAATAGTTTATTGCAGGAAATGTTTAAAGGAAACGAATCGTAGAAATGCCGAAAACCTTTAACCTTTGTTCTTTTCAATGCAAAGCTTGTGAACTTGTTGATCCTACACTTTGAGATGCCTTTTATCACCCCACAGAGTTGCTACACTGTGCTACGCTATGTAGCATAGCGTAGCGTGGTAGCCAACATGGCCTGATTTTCGCTAAGTTTGTCATTTTCTGGTCGCAAGAGCAGTTGCTGAAGGACATGGGGTCAGGCAAACGAATCTAGCTATCTAACCTCATGATATGGATAATCACAATTGTACATTTACATTTTGAGGAATGTATTGGACATCTACTATTGCAAACTACTCAAGCAAGTGCTTGGCCAAGTCACAGTAAGGTTGTAAATGTTTATCCTTGAACAATTGCACCATAAAGGAATGCCAGTGGGTCCTCCCCAAAAAAGGCTCATGCCCTTTATGCTCTAACAAACCCACAAACCAAAGAGTCTGTAGGCTCTAGGAATAACATATGGAAATAATGGTTAAGAACTTACCCACAAGAGTTTACCCAAGAATAATAATGCGGTAACCAAGGTATAGACTGATCATAAAACTGGTAATGAGATGGAATATGGAAAGAAATTTGGAAGAGAAGAGAGAATGGAATGGAATCCTAAGATCAAAGTTGTGTAAAGTCCCTTGTGTATTATGTGGTTAAGGTCACTTAATAGAATCCATTCCAAATCTAAATCAAAACCAACCACATCCAGTGACCCCGCATCAACACACTTGATCAACCCAGCCTTCTGAAGTAACAAGAATGCATGCACAGAGCCACTACCGTTTCAACAAGAGAAAGATAGAGAAGCAGGAAGCAAGAAAGGGCCTTAGAGGGAACCTTCAGGCATGGATAACATGTCTTTCTAGTGCCATAACCAATGGTTGTGTCCCATGTTTCTTATTATTTCTAAGGGGTGTGCTTTGAATTCTTACTAGTTGTTTTTTCTTCTTCTTTTTTCTTGTGAGAACCACACCATGCAAAGACGTTTTTGATTTAGTCAACTTCCTGATATTGGTCAATAGCAGAATGGCAAAAAACTTATGAAAAACATCCAAGTACCCAAGAGAGTAGCCAGCACAAATGCATCGAATCCCCTTGAGGTCACATCCTTTTCAATCCATTTGAACCTTTCCTTGGTTTGAAAAATACCAAGCCACCAATTCATTAATAATTTTACTTATAAAAAGGGACAATACAGTTCCAAGATCAAGGGAGACCATAGAGTTGAATGGATGAATGGATGATGTAGACTCATTGCCTTTTTTATCAAAAGAAACCATATCTTAGTATCAACATTAAAAGTCAAATGTAAAAGCCAAACATTAGCAATCAACACCGTTATAGTATTCTCCACCATCATGAGCACTTATTATGTGACGCGTAAGAATAAATCAAACAAAGAAATAGTAAAAATGTTAATGATGGTGTAAAAAAAATAAGTAAAGATGAAAGATGTGTAAAACAAAAATACAAAAGGAACTGAGGGCTTAGAATGGTTAGCATTGGTGGCCATCTCCCCCACGACTGAGTTGAAAGGAGGAGATCCAAAATAATGAGCAAGGTTGTTCATTAATAGAGGTAGTGTTAGTACTAGCCATTTTAAGCTCATGGAAGGGTTTGGTTTACTGGATGTTGACCAATAATTTCTTATTCAGGTTTTCAGGTTTATAGATCATCATGGCCCCTGAAGGGAAAGTTTCATGAATGATATAAGGTCTTTCTCATAGCATTTGAAATTTAGTTCCTTGTGGCACATGTGTGGGATTCTAATACAAAACCTTATCTCCTAGTTAGTATTTGACTTTCCTAATTCTTAGGTCATGACATTGCTTGTTGAAGGCCTTGTACAGTCCATTGGATGACAGGGTGACTAATCGATTTTCATCTAGCAAGTTAAGGTTCATTAACCATTCTTTTTGTGCTAGGCCAAAGTCAAAGCTGAGGTCACATGTTGTAGATAGTGTACGGATCTCAGCTTGGATGGGAATTGTGGAAAGTTTACCGTACACTAACTCATAGGGAGACTAGCCTATAGGGAGTTTCCACGTGGAGTGGTATGCCCAAAGAGGATCATTTAGCTTGGTGGTTCAATCTAGCCTATATTTTCTAATGGTTCATGTTAATATTTTTGTGATCTCCCTATTGGTGACCTCAACTTGACCATTCGCTTGAGGGTGTTATGGTGCAGTCAGTTTGTGCTCAACTCTTAAGCATTTCATCATCTTTCGAAAAGTCTCACCTATAAAATGTGTACCATTGTTAGAAATAAGTGCATGAGGCACACCAAACTTGTTTACAATTTGTTATTGAAAAAATCGTGAAGTAGTAGATGATGTATAGTCTGTAACAGCAGTTGTTTCTACCCACTTTGTAAAATAGTCAACAGNACAACTTTATAAAGTATGTTTCGATGGATTGGTCCGATAGTGTGTTCCCGATGTAGATCAATTGCGAGTTCTCCAAGATGCTCATGAGGGCCCTTGTGGGGGTCATTACATTGGGAGATGAACAACCATTAAAATCTTGCTTGTATGATATTATTGGCCTACATTGTTTTGGGATTCTCATCGCTTCANATGACCCCCACAAGGGCCCTCATGAGCATCTTGGAGAACTCGCAATTGATCTACATCGGGAACACACTATCGGACCAATCCATCGAAACATACTTTATAAAGTTGTTAATTAATTTCCATGAAATATTTGTCCTGGTGAAGAAACTTTTGTTTCTTTTTAACGTCTAACTTTTGTGGTGTTTCTTGTGTGAGGAGATAGGTTAGAATGCTACTATACCAATTTTTCTCTATGGATTATTAATTGTTCATCACACCTACAAAGAGGAGTTCATTGGGGAAATGGTCAGAAATTGGATATTTGTCCTCTTTGTTGTCCCATCATAACCAAGATAAATGATCAGCAACAACATTCTCGGTGCCTTTACGATCGATCATTGTAAGGTCAAACTCTTGTAAGATCATGAGCCACCATATGATGCGAGGGCTCACTATTAGTTTATTCATTAGGAACCATATTGCACTATGATCTGTATGTACAAATATCTTATAGCCTAATACATAGTGCCTAAATTTTTCTAGTGCAAACACCACAGCCATTAATTCTTTTTTTGTTGTGGTGTAATTGAGTTGTGCACCAGCAATACCTCGACTTGCATAGTGAATGTAATAGGGTCATTTCTGATCATCTAACTATGTAAGTACTCCTAAAGCAAAGTTGGATGTGTCAGTCATTAAGTGGAATGTTCTAGACAAGTCAAGAGCTTGTAGAATGGGTGTTTCTATGAGCTTCTATTTTAAGGTTTAGAAGGCTAGCTCACATTCCCTGGTCCATTCAAAAGGTGCGTCCTTCTTCGTTAGTTCTACCAACGGTTTTGCAATCGTTGAAAAGTTCTCAATGAAGTGTCTATAATAGCTAGTATGTCCAAGAAATGTTTGGATATCTTTTACAGTTTCAGCTTGAAGAGTGATTCCTTGGATGACTTTAATCTTTTCAAGATCTACCTCAATCCCTATTTGTGAAATCTTGTGCCCTAATACAATGCCTTCTTGGACCATTAAATGGATTGTTTTTCAATTGAGCATTAAGTTGGTTTCAACACATCATTTTAGTACTTACTCTAATTGGTCCAATGCTTGCTCAAAGTTTGCTCCATAGGTGGAGAAATCATCCATAAAGACCTCCATACCATTTCCTATTTGCTATTGAAATATGCTTAGAACAACACATTGAAACATTGTTGGGGCATTGCACAAGCCAAACAGCATCTGCTTATATGCAAATGTCCCCCAAGGACTTGTGAAAGTAGTCTTGGCTTAGTCTTCTAGTGCTATTTGAATTTGATTATATCCACTGTAGCCATCTAGAAAACTATAGTAGTAATGCCTTGCAATGGTATCTAAGACTTGGTTGATGAATGGCAACAAGAAGTGGTCTTTGAATGTTGCCATGTTCAATAGCCTAAAATCTGTACACACCCTCCATTTACCTCCATTTTTGGGCACAATGACTAAGGAACTAACCAATTCACTATCAGCAATGGGGTAGATGAACCCATCTTTTAGAAGTTGTTCAATTTCTTTACCACTTTCTTAAGCTTTGGGTTCAGTCACCTTTACAGTTGTCGTCGAGGTTTCATGGGGGGGTTAGTGTAAATTCTATGTTGGCATATCCTAGGATCTATTTTGATTAATTCAGAATATGACTAAGTAAAGACTTTCAACAATTATTTTACCATTCTTGGCAATCTTTCTTTTTGTTGAGGAGCGAGCTTAGCATTAATGATACCAATTTTCCATTCTTGAGGAATGTGTACTCCATACCAGTGGGCAACGATTTTAAGTCAAGGGGCTCCTGCTTGAACTCATCAAGGATTTCCAACTTCCCCCAGTTGATATTTTTGATGTCAGGAATTGAAAGTTGGTGATGTACTTTTTGTAATGTGTCTATGCTATCAATGTAGGTGCAAGTCAAGCTCTTAGTTGGTTCCATGCATACAATTGAGTTACTCTCTTAGTTAGTTTTCAACCACTGGGTGCCTTCATGTCTTGTGGCTATTACATATAGGCATCTTTGTATGTTAGTTATTTGTGCACACTGGTTGTATGCAGGAAATGTTAAATGTTGTACAAACTAGGCCTTCTACACGCAGTTGCACCCTATGTCACTATATGAGATACATGGAACTTTCTTCTTCTTGATCTTTCCAAATGTATTTTCCTTTGATATTTTTAGGGAAAGATCACGTATACCTAGGCACACATCAATTGTGTTTAGCCATGCTCTTCCCATTATGATTGGGAAGTCCCCCTTTTAGTTGTTCACTTGAATTACTAGGAAATTGGCTAGATATGATCACCCACAAACAATGGTGACAATGTCCTCCACTAGTCCTAATGGGACAATGATGGACTGGTCAGCCAGCTCTAAACAAATGTTACTCTTTTTTAGTGGAGGTAGGTTCCAGGCTGTGTACATTTCTTAAGAGATTAAGTTGATACCAGAACCTAAATCCAAAAGAGCTTTGCACGGCTCATTCCTAGTGATTTGTAAATATATAAGAGGACTTTCAAGATCAAAGAATTTCCTAGGAAGTTAACTAGCTTTAATCCAGTCAGTAGTGGCATGTGTCAACATGACCGTGTGCATTGAATGCAATCTTTGGTTTGAAGGAAGCTCCAAAGATTTGAATGATGGCGAGATGTTTCAAGGATTAGCTACTTGTGGTTGTAAGGACTTAGTTGGATTGTTGGTTCTAAAGAAAGGTCTCTTCTTTGTGTTGTTTTCTAAAACAACAGTAGGTTGAGGGTTGACAACCCTTGTAGCATTATGTTGCTACAACTGGGTAGGGAGCTCACCCTGCATAGCTAGAGCAAGTGGTAATTGAGCTAAAAGTGGAAGAGGTGCAATTGGATGAGAAAGATAGTATGTTTGTAGAACATCTCTCCTAGGAGAAGAAGTTCTATAATATTCGTGGACTTGGTAGTTAGGTTGAGGAGTTATGTGACTAATAGAGTCATGTAGAGAGATTGGCTGCTACATGTAGTACCCATATGGATCAAGTTGACAGTAAGGGTACTATTGACATGGTGGTGGCATTCCCCATGATTGTGGGTGCTGCCACTATTGATACTATTCATTTGGTTGTGGTGGAGTTCCACTTGGATAATACATCAAGGGTTGGCGGAACTGCCTTGGGTTACCTTGAGGATAAGGTAGCCTTTAGGGTGTTTGCCATCTGTTTAATCATGGGTTTAGTGCATACACCCCAAACTCCTACAGATGTGAGATTACTGGGCAACATACCTTACGATGGTCATATTGGCATATCTCACATCCACTATCATTGTTTGTGTCTAAATCCACAACCTCTTCAATGACAGCAACTTTTCCCTTACCCTTGTTACATGCATATTTAGCTTCTCTCTTTTTTCTCCTTTCTCAGTCACTACCTTATTCCCTAGACTCCTCTACTATTTTAAGAATAATTTGAAATTTATTATCTAGGGAGTCCCACATTTGCTCTACCTTTGCCGATACATCTGATGCAAAATTTTGAATGGGCACAGTTTTCCTATTCACCATCTCTTCAAGTGGTGACTCTTATTCATCCTCACAAAATCTAACTCCCTTCTTTCAAAGGGAAGGATCTCTGTTGTATTCCTCTGCATTTTCTCTTTTCCTTAACTCACCTTCCTCCTTGGCAAGTTGCTTTAACAATCTTTGTATTTGATGGGCTTTGAGCTCAGATAACCTTCCTTGGGCATAAGTCCCAAGGGTTCTTCGCGTTTCGTACCTAAGCCCATCTACAAGATGGCGTAGTTGTTCCCTCTACTAGTAACCATGGCTAGGGAAACGATGTAATAATGCATAATATCGATCCATGGCAACATCCAAGGGTTTGTGTCCTCCTTGTTTTCATCCTTGGATTTGCTTTTGCAAGTTGGACACTTAGGAGTATGTTTGATACTTATCATTGAATAACTCTAACATGGTACTCCATCGACAAATGGATTCCAGTTCTAAGGACTAGTACCAGCTTTCTACTTCTTTGATCAATGAACATGGAAACAACTTTAGTTTTTTCCACTCATTTTCTATATTTTTCAAGGCACATGCATCATAGAACGCTTGTAGATGATTTTGAGGATCATCATTTTATCCCCCTTCAAATCATGGGATATTGTTCATGTCTAATATTTTGATCCTACAATCCTTTTGGTGCCTTGTTGGGATCCTAACAGCCTCAGTTATATTTAGGATACTTCAAGTAGTGAGTAGGGGTTCATCGTGATCGTATCCTCTATGGTGTCTATGATGCCTATGTTGTTCCTTACTCTCCCTTCTTTCATGATGTGTTTCTCTAGAATGCCCTTGTCCCCTTTCTCAACTATTTCATTTATGATCTCTATTTCATCTACCATTATCCTTAGGGTCTTTCCCTTTGTGACTATGTTCCAATCTTGAAGGATAGGGGGAAGGAGATGATGAAGGTAAGGAGAAAGGAGGATTGGCACCATGACGGTTCCTGCTACCTTCTCTTCAATGGTCGCGGCCACAAATATGGTTACGATCAGAATGTCCATCTTTATCATGTGTTCATGTTTCTTTTTCTGATCCTTTGTGTTCGTCGATACCAGAATTCGGGTTATGAATAGTTGAGTGAAGATTCTGATACACAACCCCTTGACTGAAGTCAATGAGAGGAACATCATTTTGTGGAAGACCTCCTAAGGTAGGTTCACCACCCTCAATTTCACTTAGGACATGCGGAATGTCCTGGGACCACTTCCCCTTCATAGATTTATAATGTCTTTCCTATTGTAAGTCCCTTTGACATTATGCCTCTATGGATTGATACTTTCTTGACTCATGTTCATGCACAACATACTCTACTTGTAAGTATTGCATACTAATTTGTGTAAGAGCACGAAGAAGCATGCTTGGGACTGAGCGATCGGGAGATAACACTACGTTACCTTCTAAATCACGTCAATGCAATTGTTCATCCTAGTGGAGGATAAAGGTAAAGTTTGTTATATACTCATCGGGGTGAACATATACCACACAGAACTGTTGGGGCACTGGCAGGTCATCATGTGTACTATGCCTCAAATTGTTTGTTGTATCGAACCTAGGCAATGAAGCACTCTCATAAGAAGAAGGAAACATGATAAATTCTTTAGTGTGCAATACTCTCTTTTCTATAATTGTAGGATAACCAACCCTAATGTTTCATTCTAGCAATGGGAAGATTTCCTAAGTTCTAATCAGCACACAAACACCAAAGTGCCCAGCAACGACGCCAATGATGAGCGGTGAGGTACCCCTAAGCTCAACCATACGAATACAAGTGTTACACATGATCCAATCAAACTCCAAGGACTAAGTGCTTATGCACCTTCATAGAACAAGGATGAGTTAGGTGATCATTGTCTTCCTAAGCTTACTCATATGGCACAATTGTATGGTTAAGTAAACTTGAGGTATATGATTTTTATGTTTTTTATGTTTATGTCCTGGTACTAAAAGGGTGAAGTGAAATAATTAAGTAACTAATTTAATTTAACTAATCTGCTAGGTTCTAACTAGTCTTAACACTAGCATCTGTTCCCACTCTCCGTACACATCTTGAACCAGTGTAACACTACTAGGATTACCGAAGTGATCGTACTGAGTGTACTTGTGAAAATTAATGAATCAATATAAACAACATCAATTAACTAACGAAAGCATTAAGTAACTATAAATAACATTAAATGCAATAAATAAGCTATTCTGAATGCTACAAGGTTTATCACAAAGTTTGTCTTTATTTTCGAACACAAGGTATGCTCAAGTACACAATGCTCAAATAAGGATCCATTCACTTTATGACTCCTACTATGGGCACTCAGAAATAATTCTAACTCTGGAAAGGGAAAACTGCAAGAGTTCAGGTAAGGGACTAAGAAACTAATTACCAAACCAAGCGTGCCTGCCTCTAATTTATAGTCGACAAGGCAAGTTCCGATATCGAATGTCTGATATCGCATGGTAGGCTCCAATATCGTGGAACCGATATCGTAGATCCAATATTTTAGTCCCAATATCACGGCTCATCAATAGTGATTCCAAGAATGGACTTCAGCTACAAAGATTTGCTTTTGTTCCCTTTTGAGGATTGAAATCCTCCTTTGCCATTGCTATAAATAAAACTATCTTTGTTCTTTTGTAGCAATAAAGCTTCCTTTCCCCAGTACTTCATTGTGTAGGTAAATTCCTTTAATTGCAAATTTTTTGTGCTATTGTTGTTGCTATCATAGTTTCTTACCTCCTACTTATCTTTGCCTTTGCCTTTTTTCTTGGGCATTCCTTCCACATTGAAAGTCACAGTAGGCTACTACCCCACCTCCATGAACCAGAAGCCAACATTTCTTCTTCTAATCTATGATGAGATAGATGATGGATGGTGACCATTAATGTAACATATATTAGCATTGTCCATACTCATTTCCATCACATATGTCTAGCTCTATTGACTTTCTCACCCAAAATCTTACATGGCTAGTGGTAGCTTATGCATCCACTGGTGAAATCTACTACTACTTATTGAATGAGGATTTCTACAACATCATATCACATTAGCATTTCAAGCATAGATTCATGATGGCTTGACTCCAAAAGAAGTTGCAATTATTAGTGCAAAGGATGAGGCATTAAGCCATTGAGACCTTTTAATTTACACTATGTCCAACTATCCGCTAACATCATTTTAATTTCAAGTACAACAATGCAACCCCTACCCCCCAAACCTCCACCCCATGCACCCCCCTCCCCTCCTCTTGTCATGTATATTACCATTTTTATGACAAATCTTATTTAATATAGCCTTTCTTATGAAGGTCCATACTTTTAATAATCCTTCAAAGATGACAGGACAACTTTCAAAAATGCCTTTTGTATGAGGGTATTTTTGAGGCTACCCTTTATTGATGGAAAAAATAGGGTTTGACAAAATTTGCCCCCTAGTACCAACAAACACCTTGTAAGAGAGTTATACAAAGGCATTTTGTATAAAATCCAAATTTGGGGAGGATCCACTTGTATAACTATTAGTAATCTAGATCATTAACCAACTCCACAAGCCCAAAACATTAAATCACTATTCATTTCATTGATATGCATTATCATTTATTCATTTTCTCTTTGTTCTATCAAATAACACTATGAAAGTCTTAGTTCTTCATGTTTCATGCTTCACAATCCTATTAATTCATCATCTACACTCATTCTAACCATCCAAATACTCATCATGGCTAAAGACCCTTCTTACAACTACCATTCAACCTTATAATCACTTGAAAATTCTTTAAAATCCAAGAGAAATTTTAAAGGAAATTGAAAATTTTGAACCTATTGATGCTACTATGTCAACATAACCCTATCAACAAAGCAATTTTTATGCAAGCAATAAGGCTTATAAATATTTTTTTTCCCATTAGAGAATTTTCATATATCTCTCATTTGTAAAAGGAAGGTTTTGTCATTCCAAAATCCCTAACCTTTAACTTGTAATATCTTGAGCAATAAACCTCTAATTTCAACCATTCGAAAACATGTGAGCTCCTAAAGTGGAGCTCTATGTTATGGTAGTAGTCAATATATGATTTGAAACCTCTAAAAAAATCCCAAATTTTACATAACTAAGGTAGATAACGTTAATAAATGATTTAAATAATGCAAAATTAAGATAAAATAGCTACCTTAGGATCTTCAAGATCTCAAAGGTGGGTGATCCATCCTAAAGGAGGGAGAAGCAATCTAGAGATGGATATGAATGGGGACATGAACAACCAAAAGCTAAACTATAAGCTACCCATATAAATAGATCCATTAGAGAAGAACCCAAAGCAAAATGTGTTAAGCAAATTTTCACCATGGAGAAGAGGTAATCAAGGTATGATAAAGTGCCTAAACCTAGGCTGAACCATGAAGTTACACTAATAGAGGTCTTCTTAGAGAAAATTACAACAAAGTAGATCTCAAGTTCTATTCTCTAAATATCAAGCTTTGAAACCTTCATCAAGTCCACTTCCTTATAAGTCCAAGATTAATTGTAGACTTCTTTACTGTGGTTCATTATATCTAGAAATGGGGATTGATACCTAAGGAAAATGTAGCTCTTTTGGAATAATCACCAAAGAGATGTAATAATAAAGATTAAGAACATAACCATCTCCTACTTGGTGAAAGTTATTATTGACTTCTTGGGACATCTGAACATAGGCACATAGATTGCAGAAGTGTCCATTCAATCCAATAAAGAAAGTAAGAAGGACTAAATGCAACAATACTATAAAGTGGACAAAAAGGAGTACAATGAACTCACCCAAGTTGAGAGGATACATTTTGAGATGGCATTGTATCACCTTAATTTAATGGTATGACTAAGAAAGTTTACATCTTTCTTAGTGAGGACTTATGTAGCACTAAGCACTCAATTCCTAGTGAACCTATCATAATATATCTTCCTAAAGATAAAGAAGTGTTTCAAAGAAAACAAAAAAGATAGAAAAACACTTCCTTTTCCATTCTTAATTAGGAAAATTGGGATCTCATGGTATATCAACGATGTACTCCAAAGAATCACAACAACATTGTGAAAAGAAATGATGAAGGAAAATCCATCACTAAGGCTTCAAGAAGAATTACCATGTCCACCAGCCAAGGAAAAATCAAGTGTTGCAGTAAGAACTAAGAAACCAAGGGTAGGTCATCAAGCACCTATCAAAGGTTTAGAAGACTATCATCCTAGAATGAGCCATCTTAATGAAGTTGCTCAAATCTTTAGTTGTTAGCATGAAGATTTGTTAAACCTCTTCTTTACAATAAGAAGTCAAGCCACCATACAAATGAATCCTTCCATAGGTAAATTTATAGTATCCCTATTCTTTGAAAAAATGCTAGAAATCTTAGGTAATGTTGCAAGCTACTCTATGATATTAAAAGAGGGGGATGAAGTCACAAGGGTGATTATGCCATACAAGGAGTAAAAATGATTGTAGAGGTAGTAGTATATCATATTGGTGAAACATTGAAGATTCCTGCAACACCAATTCTAGACTTCATTACTATGGCAGACATCCAAATGTCTAGTGCCTACTGAACCATTGATTCTTAATGTCTTCAACATTCTAGAGGATATCATATTAATTTAATCAACAGTCATTAAGACAAGGGGTAAGCCCATTAATGTAGAGATGCAACTTAAAGAAGCTACATCACTAAATTAAAAATGAATAGCTAAAGTTACATAACACAAAGCCTACTTGTCCAGCCCATCTCTCCATCAACTGAGCCATATGAGAAATGAAGCCTTCAAGAAATTAATTACTAAACAATATTAAGTAAAGGTTGAGAAGGAGAATGTCACCAAGGATGCATCCTTGATGGAGGTAATGCTAAATGGAACAACCAATGACCTTGCCATGATATGTAAGATGAACAAAGAATTAACTAAGGAGAATCGCAAGTTGCTTAAGGTAAAGAAACAAAGAAGTGAATTGAGAAATACCTTAAACACAAGTAGGAGAAATTAGTTAAAGTCCATGTGAACATGTGAAGATTGACATCTAAGAACATACGTCTCTCTATGGAGGATGTGTATGCTATTTGGCAATAATCAACCATTGAGATTTCCACCTAGAAGAATGAGACCTTGAAGTACAATAAGCTCAGAGTAAAACTAAACCAAGCTCTCTAGCAGCTCTAAGGTGATGTATGGTAGTCCATCCTTGATGGACTAGATGCATACAACCAAGCTAAAATCCTCATAAAAGAGTTGTAAATATACTATATAACAAAACACATGGAGCTTAGCAAACTACGTTATCTTAACTTAGTAATGTTCACTACTAGCTGGACAAGATTAAAGCTAGTAAAGTAATTGACCAGCATATACCTACTATATAAGAATAAACACAAGCTCCATAGAGAAGCAGATAAAAAGTTACAAATCTTCAATGTGAAGCTTCAAGTCCTAAAAATAATATTTAAAGATGAAAGGATCATTATGTAAAATCTAGCCAAGAGCATGGCTCACTACCAAGAGTTGAACAATACTATCAAGTCACTTAACATCAAATGAAAATATTTTGTTGTTTGGGTTATCAATGTCATCAAGAAGACATCAAATAAATGATTCTTGATGTTTCTAAATTTTTCATGTCATTAGGATGTACCTACCATAGAAAACCTAAATAAACTTTTTTGAACTATTCATGACCTAGGAACTAAGAAGGAGAAAATCAAGGCATCAATCAATGCATTTTAGCTAAAAGTAAGAGTAGTAGGGTAGCCACAACTAGCATCAAGGTGTGATGAGCCACCACCACTACACACTTCATGAGGTATACACTTTGGTCCTTTTTGTAACTATTTACACCACTTTTGTATAGACAATGTGTCCAAATTTATTCATTGTTAAAATTGTAAACCACTTAAGGAAATTTTATAATGCAAAACTTTAGTTAGTCAAGTTGAGTTACTTCCAAATTTTGTAAAAAAATTTTACCCAATTTTATTACCTCAAGCATGGGTTTTTAATCAATCATAAGGGTTTGATCAGTCATGTTTTAGTTGACTACATCAATGCATCGACATCAATGTAGTATTAATTGTGTTGATGTATCAATGTTGACATAAAGATATCAAATGCTTATATAAATGTGCATAGCCACTATATTTATGATACCTTTTGATTAATAGCATAGCAAAGATTTTAAAATTTGTTTGCATGGGACTTAGAATCTATCATCAAGTGTCCATAGCATAAACTAAGTTGATTGTCCAAAGTCTTATTCAAATGATTATGTACTTGGACACATTTTCATGAACACCAATAAGATCAAAATCAATTTATTTTCATGAACACTAATAAGATCAAAAGTAATAAATTATTGTACCACCAACAATTTATTTAATTACAGTTTACTTTTATTATTCAATTATTTTACATGTGCTTAGTTAATTATTTTACATTTCATCGTGCATTAGTAATCCAACATGAGTATGACTAGTTTCGAGCATAAATATGTTAACATTTGGTATTCTCAACAATGTACCACTTGGTATGCCCAATAATGGATACTTGCTAACTTAGCAACATTAGTGTAAGTTCAAGATGTGTATAACAAGATGGAAACAAATGCTCATTACATAGGCTAGGCTAAATTTATTTCTTGTACTTAGATTAGATAATTTAGATATTTAATATTTTACTATATTAACAATAATTTAAATATGACTACAACAACATCAACATCAGACATCTAAGTCATACTTAACCATATGCACTAGCCATACAAGTGTGATTAGGAAGATAGTCATCAACAATTAATAGCCTAGCTAGTTCAATCTAGAGAATTTGATCAAGTTGTGCATGAATACTTGTGATATATATGGTTGAGTATAAGGTCTACTTTGTCACTCATCACCTAGATTTCAAAAAATATCAACTTCATGTTGCTTAATATAATCATGTATGGTAATGCAAGTATGACATGTATAAATGGTCATGACTTGGCTAGTGCAATAATGTTCAATCCTTCTCCAATACTCCTACCACACTTGTTACATTCATCATTCCTTTATTTTTGTGTCAAATGTTAAATATCTAATTCACCTATCATATTTGTTTTAATAATTTAAAGTTTTTGAGCTACTTGCATCTTGGATGTGATAGCTTTGTGTTGGAAGATTCAAAGCAACTTAAGCTTGAAAACTAAAGAATGTAGTTTTTTATTATAATTTAAAAGAAAAACTTCTTATAAGTATTCCATGACATAAATCATTTTGTTTATTTAATGTTCTGAATCTAACTTAAGCATATTTAAAGATTTTAAGTTTTTGTTGTCTACTAAGTTGTGGAATATTTAGGTATTTAAAATATTCAAGAGGATGTAATGTTTTTTATTTGTAAAAAATTATTTTCTTGAAATATAACCAATTTAGGCTTGTGAATAGATTGTAGCAATGATTCCGTCCACAGTGCTTATAAAATAAAGTAGTTGCTCAGGTTTCCCTTGCCCTACTAATGGTGATGATTAATGGATCTTGAGTTCATGTCTTTTAACATATGTCATATTGTAGTTTGCTTAAAATTTATCTACTTAACATTTGTAACCTATGTAAAATATGGTCTTCTCATTGACCAAAGAGTTTAAGGTTTTAGTTTGAGCTTAAAATAATAAAAACATGTATTTGTACTTTAATGTTTCTAGGAGAAACTAAGGAGTTCATGATGTATGCTACTACTATTACAATTTTTCTAAAAGAAATTTTTACACAAGAATGATACCATGGCAAAAGGTTCTATAGATGATGCTACTACAGAGAGTCTAAGAGATATGGATATCGTAGGTATGAAATTATTATAATTCATAACAATAACAATGAGGTGTTAGCCAATTTGATTTGAAAGCTTCAAGTTATAGGTTCAATTCAAGTGGATAATGTTGAGTTATATATCTTGAGGTATAGTTATATCATAATTATTTTAGGATTTTAACACAAACACTTCCCTCCTTTCTCACCCCTGCAACCCCCATGGGCCCTCCCACCCACCCACC